>OX383923.1:7911093-8511093 GCA_947532125.1 Saturnia pavonia
GATTTTCAACTTGAGGGTGGTAGCTAGCCAGACGGGCATTAGAAAATGCCCTACCACCATGCTATGGTTTCCTCACGACGTTTTCCTTCACCGAAAGCTCAGGTTCATTGCAGGGATTAGAACTCACGTTAATCGACGCGAAGTCGTACACGCTACCACTGAATCATCATTGCTTTACATTTCGAGAGAAGTCCTTAGTACACTTAGAGACTTTTTTTGGAATTTACTCCTTAAGAATCTATTTTCATATATCGGACTATATATGATATTGTACGTAAGAAATACGAGGAGCAAAATTGATTGTTAACAAAAAGTGTGTTCATAAGTATTAATTCGCTGAAAATTGTATTTTATTAAGTGTTTTAATTTTTTATTTTGTATATGCTTAATGCCAAATTTCAAGATTCTCAATCACCTAGAAGTGATCTAGGTTTTTGAAGATAGAGTGAGAGTTAAAAATGCTACATATCAGACCCTAATAACTCAAGAACTTTAATAGACGTATTCGTGAAGTTTGGGATTCTAAGTGTTCAAAGGGAGGTTGAATAAACGTACAAAATTTCAAGTATGTGTAATAATAGTATTTGACTTATGGAGGGGTCGAAGGTAGCTAGAAATGGTTCGTGTAACACTCTGTTCGATGTTGCCCTTTCGAAACTTGGTTGACACACTGCCGTCTGTCTAGATTATCCTTGAATTGTTATTAACGCGAACAAAGTTTGTTTATATATAGATTATAAAATAGATGTAGACATCATTTTTATTTTACAGGTTTTTGAAGCAATAGCGACTGAGTATGAAATTAAAACCACAAACAGAAAACCAACAGAAACTACCTCAGCATGCACATCACCTAACAGATCACCCAGTATATCACCGTCGGTAAGCCGCAAAGGACAATACCAATTGTCAATGATGAACAGAAAGAAAACTGTACAAAGAAACGAAAAATACCATCCGAATCACGCATCCGATCCGAACATACACCGATCCGCAAACGACCAAGAAATCCGTACGCAAATCGTTCAAAAACCTACAATAATAGTAGAAAACACTGAACCAGGCAACTCGCAGAGCTGTCAAAGTTGTTGTTGCCAGAAGAGAAAAGTTAATAGGGACGAGCATAACAACTCATCGGATTTAAATATCGATGGTAAAATGGGAAAGAATTCGTCTTGTCAAAATTTGTCGATGGAACACAAATTGGTGGCAAGGTTAAGACAGGCTTGTTCACTCGCCGATCTACAGAATCCTATACCTTCGTGTACGTTGTCTACGTCATTGAACAATTTGGGTGACAAAAGGTAAATATCAAATAAGTTGCTAAATTAACATGCTTTTAAATTAATTGTTACTGATAGTTTTTATTATGTCTTTTTCTGTTTTCAGACAGGATCAAAGCCATCATAGCGGTTCCGTTGATAATTTAAAAAAACGCTTCGCTTCCTTCGGTGCGTATTATTTTTTTTAATCAGAAGATATTATATTGACTATTACTAAACTACGTTTCAAGAAACGAAAACTATTTCACAGAAGACAATATTTGTCAAAAATTGATACCAACTTCATTTATTTTGAAGAGTTCTCTGGTGTATCTTTAAAATCGAAGGTCCAGTGTCAATGAATAAAAATTACAGCTTTGAATCTCTGAGCTAAGCTGCGGTCAGATTGACGGACATACCGAAACTATAACAGTTCGTTTTAACTTCGGAACCCTAAAAAAGTAAAAATGCAATTTTTGTTTTCTCATAAAGCAAGCTCAATACTCCTTATACCACTTTTCTCAGTTTCTCATAGTTTCGGATTTGGCCATAATCCCTTCTCAAAAATCTAACCTGTACATTATTTCACACCCTCTTGTAGATCTATTATCGTAGAAAATTGTAGCACATTATTTTAAATGGTCAGCACAGGCCGACAAAGTAGCTAAGCGGTATTTTAGTTTTTGAAATTAATTTATCAGGGTTTCTGTATTGACACATAAAAAATACCCTAGATTAATTTTCAGGACTTTTAGGATTGGAAACTATTGTACTAAGACAAGTAATGTCGTAGACATTGCAAGTCTGTTGCAATCCATTTGATCCGTGAATACCCGATAAAGCGCCCAAACGACGTATTAATTACTAAAATATTGTTTATCGCGATTTATATAAAAGTTACATTTATACTATTGCAGATTGTTCTGTACATCTTTTAGCAGTGAACAATAACGTAGTACATTATTTTCATCTGTTTCAAACAGTTTGATCAACGCATGCCGGTAAAGCGATCAAACGCCATATTTAATTAATAAAATATAAAATAGTGCTTTTTATAAAAGTTACATATATAGTATTCCATATTGTTTTGTAGATCTTTTAGTGATTAATAATATTGTAGTACATTGTTTTCACCTATTGCAAACCGTTTGATTAGCGCATGCCGATAAAGTAGCCAAAAGACATATTATAAATCTTTTTTTCATGTATATCTATACAACTTCCTCATAGACTTTCATGGACTTTTTGTACAACTTTTAGCATAAAATAATTTTGTAGAAACAATATTTTTATCTATTTCAAACAGTTTGGTCAGCGCACGTCGATATAGCATCGGAACGGGTCATTTTTTTCGACTTGGTTTACCGTAATATTCATTACAATAAAACTTAATCAAAATAAAACATAGCCTATAACCATCAGGGAGAACGTAGCTTTCTATTAGTGGAAGAATTTTTAGAATCGGATCAGTAGTTTCTGGGGTTTACGAGTGAGTTACAAAACTCACAAACTCACAATAAAACTCTCCCTTTATAATAGATAGATAAGATAGAATCAAATAAAGTAGGTTTACCAATTAAAATTAAAAGCACAACACGACAGATCAGACAGATATCCCGCAAAAAGCTGCTTATTTTGAAGTTCTATTAATTTAAATTAATATCTATTGTTTCAGAATCACCTGTATACTTCCTATCGCCGCCTCAATTATACGTAATCGCGTGTGAAGATAATAACAACGAATGAAATCTGGAACCTTCCATGTGTGGCCACAGTTCTGATTAATCTGTACAAATATAATAATAAAAAATAAAAACTGTTTTATTTTATAGCCCATCTATTGAGGAAGTTATGGGCGATATGTAACTTCAGGCTTCAACTTTAAAGAGCGGATTAGTAACCATGAACTTCAAGTAATCTAGAAAGCTGTAGGTAAAACGCGCACACCTGAGTTTTCTTGGCATTAAACTCAACAAAGTTACTTGCTCCCCATGTAGATACACGGTACAAGTATTGGTTAATTGCAATGACAAGTTCTTCTCGTCTCTTTTCTGTTTCTTCCCGACCACATGAAGGCTTGCTATAATAGCACCCATGAATGGTGCTGTCATCTGCATAGAAATGAGTATGACCTAAAGGTAATATATCATTGATATGTGGAAGAAACAGAGTGGGCGAAAGCACAGAGCCTTGAGGAACTCCAGCGTTTATAGACATGAACTGCGAATCACATCTTTCTACAAGGACACGAATTCTGCTTTCCCTTCTATCTTGATACTACTGTAGGGGCACACCCCGTGCCTCATTACTGTTACGTATTACGATTAGTATGCATTGTGCAGTATAGTTGTACGGACGCGCAACCGCGCAATAAATAATATATATCAGTAACCAGTGTCATTATTACAAGTTCCTCAATTAAGGTACCACACACCAGGCACACCTGCATACTCAACATTGGTGACCCGTAAAAGACAATATATCGTTAAATCCGTACATAACAGTGGTGACACAAGATAAGTGAAAAGTGAGATTCCCAGAACACGCGTCTCAGGCTACCGACACAAGGCGCATAACATTTTTTTTTTTTGTACTTTGAGTGATTCGTAATAAAATGTCTGTAGAAGCTAACCAACCCGAACTTTTTATGATCACCATGTCCTCAAGGATACCAGAATTCTGGACCGACCAGCCAGCGCTTTGGTTTACGCAATTCGAAGCAGCCGTGGCACCGCAAAAGTCGTCGGATGATTCGAAATACCAGCTAGTAATTGCCAAGTTGGGGAAAGCGGTCATCCAGCAAGTGGCAGATGTCTTGAGCACACCGCCAGACACAAAGAGGTACGACACTCTCAAAGCGAGATTGCTTAGCATTTATGAAGAATCTGAGAATCGCAGAATACAAACACTACTGCGCGAGATGCATTTGGGAGATCAGAAACCTTCACAGCTTCTTCGCCGGATGCAGGGTCTCGCGGGGGAACGCCTGAACGACAGTACATTATCGATCCTGTGGCAAAACCACCTACCAACATCGGTACGTACAGTACTGGCAGTAGCTGATATAAAAGACGTATTCAAACTTGCTGCCATAGCAGACAAGGTGATGGAGACAACGAAAACACCAGACGTCGCAAGTGTGTCAACATCCAGCACACTAGAGGACACAATAGCAAAGCTGTCGATCGAGGTAGCTGAAATGAAACGTGTGGCATTTCGGCAGAGCCAACAACAACATGGGCGATCCCGTTCCAGGTTCCGTGGACGGCATACAGGGAGCCGAGCCAACAGCACGAGCCGAAGACGTACACCCACGGACGAAGACTGGTTATGTTTTTACCATTTCAGATTTAAAAACAAAGCTAATAAATGTGTCGATCCATGTAACTGGAAGGGAAATAAACCGGGAAAATAAATGCGGTACAGTCAGCGACGGGTAGCTGTATCGGTAATGTAAACAACCGTCTTAGTATAAGAGATAAGAATAGTGGTTTATGTTTTTTGATAGACACAGGAGCTAATGTATCTGTGTTACCTTCTAGTACAGTTTAGAACAAAAGTAAATGTAATGAGTATGTTTTATTTGCAGCTAACGGTTCGCAAATTAAAACTTATGGTTGGACTATAATTTTAAATATACAGTTAAGAAGAGCATTTAAATGGACATTTGTAATTGCTGACGTTAGACAACCGATTTTAGGAGCAGATTTTTTAAGACTTTTAGTGGATTTAAGTGCTCGAAAATTAATTGACCGAGAAACTAATTTAAATGTTATAGGTTCAATTATCAAGATGGTACAACCGTCTATAAAAACGATTGACGAAAACCATAAATTTTCAGAATTACTATGTAAGTATCCTAATATTACAAAGCCAGTAAATTTTAAGGATACCCCTTGTCACTCTGTATACCATCACATAGAGACAACGGGACCGCCTGTTCATGCAAAAGCGAGAGCATTGCCTACTGATAGGTATAGTAAACTCAAAGAAGAATTTCGTGTTATGTTAGAAATGGGAATATGCAGGCCATCAAATAGCCCTTGGGCCAGTCCCCTGCACGTCGTCCCAAAGAAAAATGGTGATATTCGACCTTGTGGAGATTACCGTAAATTAAATTCTATTACTAAACCGGATAGATACCCTATTCCAAGGTTACAAGACTTTACTTATTTATTAGCCGATAAATGTATATTTTCTAGAATTGATGTAATTCGAGCTTATCATTGTATTCCGGTAAATCAAAAAGATATTGAAAAAACTGCTATAATAACTCCATTTGGACTGTACGAATTTCCACGTATGACGTTTGGACTGCGAAATGCAGCACAAACATATCAAAGATTTATGGATCACACTGTACTTAAAGGCTTAGATAACGTTTTTTGCTACGTCGACGATTTACTTATATTTAGTGAGTCAATGTCTTCGCATAAGTTACTCTTAGAACGGGATTTTTATAGATCTCACATTCCTAAGGCTGTAGATTGTCAATCAATTTTAAATGCATATCTACATAGTAATAAAAAGAAAGATAAAACTGTTATTCAGTGGACACAAAAGGCTGACGAAGCATTCGAGAAATGTAAATTGAGTCTTCAGAATGCAGTTGAGTTGTCACACCCGTTACCAGATGCGCCATTAGCACTCATGGCGGACGCATCAAATAACGCTGTAGGTGCAGTATTGCAACAGTATATTAACGACCAATCGCCTTTAGGATATGTTTCAAAAGCAATGTCACAGTCAGAACAGAAATATTCTGCTTATGATCGCGAGTTATTAGCTATATATTTGTCAATAAAATACTTTCAAACTTTAATTGAAGGACGCCAATTGACAGTCTTTAGCGAACATAAACCGCTAATGTATGCTTTTACTAAAACTAATAACGCTAAAGAATCACCTCGACGTATTCGTCAACTTGCATTTATCGCGGAATTCAAAACGGACATAAGATACATACACGGTAAAGAAAACATCGTAGCCGACGCCTTATCGCGCGTTGAAACTATATACTGTCCGACCGCGATCGATTACCAAGAATTAGCGTTAGCTCAGGAAAGTGATGATTATTTAAAAAAATATACCTAGCGAAAGTAATTTAATAATTAAACAAATAGTTATACCACAGTATGATGGGAAACTTATTTTTTGTGATATTTCGACTAATAAAGTTAGACCATATTTACCTGAAAAGTTTAGACGAACTGTTTTTAACTCAGTTCATAATTTGAGTCATCCTGGCATTCGCGCCAGTAAAATGGACTAAGACATGCATACAGTGTCAACGTACCAAGGTCAATCGTCACACTCACTCTGAAATAGAAACCTTCAGTAAGTGTGGTCGATTCGAACATGTTCATGTGGATTTGGTAGGTCCATTACCAACCACAAATGACGGTTATAGGTATTGCTTAACTATTATAGATAGATGCACACGATGGCCAGAGGCATTTCCAATAAAAGATATAACAGCAGAAACAGTTGCTAAGATATTATATAGTGGCTGGATTGTTCGTTTCGCATGCCCCGTTCGTCTGACAAGTGATCAGGGTAGACAATTCGAAAGTTCATTATTTTTTTCGCTTCTGAAAATACTGGGGGTTCAAAGAATAAGAACATCTCCTTATCATCCACAGAGTAATGGTGCAGTAGAACGTTGGCATAGATCATTAAAGGTTACACTCGCCGCTAGTTTAAATGCTTTATCGACATCATGGGTTGACGAGTTACCAACCGTGATGCTAGGGTTAAGGTCAGCGATACGGTTGGATATAGGTACGAGCTCAGCTGAAATGGTATACGGATGTAAATTATTACATTTCATATCGAAGTCACCTTCTATATGAAACATTTAAATAATAATAATACCGACTATGATTGTATTAATAATATACGCGAAGCGATTAATAACTTCAGACCTGTTCCGATTTCGCATTCAAATTCTAAAAACTTGTTTGTGCATCCAGATTTACAAAAATCAGAATTCGTTTTTATCAGGAACGATGCAGTTAAGAAACCCTTACAACCGACATACGATGGTCCGTATCGGGTAATTAAAAAGAATAAAAAAGTTTTTAAGATACAGTTACCAAATAGAATTGTTCAAATTTCTATAGACCGTTTAAAACCTGCTGTTTAGTATTATGATAATTATTGGTACCGATAGATGTCGTTGTACAATTTTTAATTTACTGCGAGTTAGAGTTAAGTTAACTATTTTCATCACTAGAGGGCATTATACTTTATACAAACTAGGTATTGTTTTGTTAATTTGAATCGGTCAGTGTATTTTTAGAAACTTATGTAACGTCTCTCGCCTCGTCTCGTTCTCATAAAATAAAAGTGTGAATTCATTGTGTTGTGTTGTGATTTGAACATATGGTGCCGAAACACGGGATATAGTAAAAAAGTGCAAAGTATAAGTTTAACAACAAACAGTAAGTAAAGTGAAAGAAAGTTAAATTGACTTAGAAATATTCAAACCAAAATATTGAAACACTTAGAAAATTTTCAATAATTGTGCCAAGAACTTGTAAAATTTTGTTGAAGTTACAAAGACTTAGCAAATTTCAACTCAGTGATCATTGACTTGTAAAAAATTACGAAAAATAATTCCGACACTTAGAATATTAAGTGTTGCAAATAAACTTAGAAAAATTACAAGGTTGCATTAAACAACACATTAATTATCAACATGGAAGTATATATTAAATGTCAAGATGATACAAAATCGAAGATACAGAAATCTAGGGTTAATTTTAAAAAGAGCCCTAAAGAGCGAATTACATTATCGTACTTAGAGACACGTCTGGAAACCTTAGACAATTATTGGATTTTATATCGAGATACCCACAGAGCGATAATTACTGAGTTTGACAGTAAGGAGTTCATGCAGACAACTTATTACACTTCCGATGCGTATGGGGAAACAGAAGAGCTGTACACGGATTATAAAACGGAATTAAAAGCAGCAATTATGAAGGCGAACATTGATTCTAATCCTATTATATTATCGGATACTAACATAAATGTATCAAAGGCCGACCATTCCTTTAGTGTTAATTTACCAAAAATTACAATTTCTACCTTCAGTGGTCAGTACACTGAATGGACGAGTTTTCGTGATTTATTTACTTCGCTTATTCATAACAATAAAGGATTGGACGATGTTCAACGCCTACATTATTTGAAGGGCTATTTAACAGGTGAAGCCGAACAACTTCTTCGGCACATTCCTATTACAGCTTCTAATTATAAAACGTGTTGGGATCTACTACAACACCGATACAATAATAAAAAACATTTGGCGAATTGTATTCTCAAACGTTTCATGTCACAAAAAACTGTGTTGTCTGAGTCCTCTACTGCCATAAAAGATTTGTTAGATACAACTAATGAATGTATAAATGCTCTTAAAAATTTAGATATAGATATTTCTTCTTGGGATATAATTATAATATATATTGTTAGCTTAAAGCTTGATACTGAGTCTCGAAAATTATGGGAAGTCCAAATTAGTAAGCTTACAGATGAATTACCAAAGTTATGCGATTTTTTGGATTTTTTGGATCAACGTTTCAGATCACTCGAGTTTTTAGATAGTAAGGTTTCTAGGTCACATAAAGTACATTTGCCGAAGGTAATGCATGTATCGTCTGTAGCGTCTTGCACATTTTGTTCAGAAAATCATAGAATAATTAATTGTAAAAGGTTTGCTAAAGAAGATGTAGATACCCGTCGTAATTTTGCTCAAACCAATCGTTTGTGTTTTAATTGTCTTGGTGTAAATCATTCTGTTTTTTCATGTCGTCAAACAACCAATTGCCGTATTTGTAAGAGGAGACATCACTC
This sequence comes from Saturnia pavonia, assembly GCA_947532125.1. Taxonomy (NCBI): domain Eukaryota; kingdom Metazoa; phylum Arthropoda; class Insecta; order Lepidoptera; family Saturniidae; genus Saturnia; species Saturnia pavonia. Next base: position 7,920,213 of record OX383923.1, read on the forward strand.
ACTACTTCACCCAAAGACGGTTCGTAAAGGTGATCAACCGAATGGTGTGGATTTTATAGCAACCCCGTCATCCACATCACAAGGCGAGGTTTCAAATATTGTTTCTTGTTTCTCGAATCTGAACAGTCAAGTATTACTTGCCACTGCCTTGGTTAAGGTAGAATCGAGAAATGGTACATATTTCTTAAGATGTCTTATAGATCAAGGATCGCAAGCATCTTTTATAACAGAATCAGCTGTTCAGATGCTTGGCCTTAAAAGGATATCAAGTATGAGCTATATATCAGGTCTGTGCGGCGACCAGAATGCAGCACTGCAGTCTAAATGGTACGTTAATTTAACGATTCAGTCACGCCATGATCGCAACTTTACTGTTAACGTGAAAGCTCATATTATAAGTAGAATTACATCCCTATTACCTGAAAAGAAAATTGGTTTTAAGTTTTTGCCATCACAATGTTCATGTAAGGAATTAGCGGATCCTTTGTTCGACACTCCAAACAAAATACATTTGTTACTAGGAGCAGAAGTATATTGTCAGATTTTGAAAGAAGGCATCGTCAAGGGTCCACCAGGGTCTCCTATAGCACAAAATACATACCTTGGTTGGATTCTCTCTGGCTATATACATTTGCCCCAAAATAATAATTTAGCGCAGCATAATAATATAGTAAGTATGCACATTCAGGCCACCGATGATCTATTAAAGCGATTTTGGGAATTAGAGAGTGAACCCAACAGCATAAAGAAGAAACTGACTCAAGATGAAATAAAATGTGAAGAATTTTATGAATTAACTACGACGAGAAATGAAGAAGGAAGATTTATAGTCAAGTTACCTTTTAATACAGAAGATCCAGAATGTCAATACGGAAATACATTATATACAGCTATACAGAGATTTAACTACTTAGAGAATAAATTACACAAAAATCCAATGTTTCATGCAGAATACGCAAAGGTTATACAAGAATATATCACGCTTAATCACATGAAACTGGTAGATCGAGAAGATATAGATAATCCTAAAGCAGTTTATTTGCCACATCATGCTGTCGTCAGAGAAGAAAAGCAAACAACGAAAGTACGAGTCGTATTCGATGCCTCGTGCAAGGGTAGTAATCACGTATCACTTAACGACAATTTTTTAATTGGACCTAAGTTACAGCAAGATTTAAGACATCTTTTAATGAGATGGCGAAATCATAAAATTTGTATCATAGCAGATTTAGTTAAAAATGTACCGTCAGGTTCGGGTAGCTGAAGAAGACACAAACTTTCAAAGGATTCTATGGAGGGATCATAGAGATGAACCAATTCAACACTACAAGTTATTGACGCTAACTTTCGGGACAGCTTGTGCGCCGTATCTCGCAGTTAAAACTTTACAAAAGTTGGCAGAAGAAGAACAAGAGAAGTATCCTATAGCTGCAAAAATAACAAAAAACGATTACTACATAGATGATTTGATGACAGGTTGTGAGAAGGAAAATGAAGCGAAACATATTTTTGAAGAACTTAATAGCTTAATGAAATCAGGAGGGTTTGAGCTTCAGAAATGGAGCAGCAACAGCAAAACGTTATTAAATTATATCAGTGAGAAGAACCACAGAGATGATAATTCAGTAATTATCCAATCAGATAACATGGCAAAGGTTATAGGCATACGTTGGAATAGAGAGACAGACAATTTCGAATACACCATCAATTTACCAGAAATTCAGAAAATAATTACTAAGAGACAAGTTTTATCCGATATCGCAAGACTATACGATCCGTTAGGATGGATTGCACCCGTAGTGATAGTCGCTAAATTGTTCATCCAAAGACTATGGAAATCAGGCCTTGGATGGGACGATGAAATCACAGACGAATTATTAACTGAATGGATTAAGTTTAGAGGGGAATTGGGACAAATCAAAAATATTATCGTACCAAGATGGTTGCATACATCATCTGAATCTCAAATAGAGCTGCATGCATTTTCAGATGCGTCCAGGTCGGCTTATGCGGCTGTGGTGTACCTTCGAGTGATCGATGAGCACAAAAATGTTACAGTGAGCTTGGTATCGGCCAAAACCAAGGTTGCGCCAATCGAAAAGGAAATGTCCATTCCAAGATTAGAACTTTCAGGAGCAGCTCTTGCTGCAAAGCTTTTGTCTGAGATATCACAAGTGATGAGCATATCCAAAGATAATCTTTATGCATATACTGATTCAACTGTGGTATTAGCGTGGTTAAAAGGACCTGCGAGTCGTTGGACCACATTTGTCAGTAATCGCGTATCAGAAATTCTAACCATAATGAATTATGAACAGTGGGGACATGTAACTACCGACGTTAATCCAGCAGACTGTGCATCTCGTGGACTAAAACCAGCACATTTAATAAAACATGATCAATGGTGGAACGGACCTACATGGTTAGCGGAGACAACTGTAAAAAGAAACTTACCTAATTTAGAGGAAACGTGCGAAGAAGAGAGAATAGTCAAATCCTTAACTGCTGTAAAGGAAATGCAAGAAGAATTACCTTGGGAGAGATTTTCATCATTAACTAGAATGTTAAAGGTCTTATCATACTGTAGAAGATGGGTGATTGTTTACAAGATGCCAAATAACGAAAGATTAGAATCGAACTTCGTATCACATGAAGAGATGAAAGATACATTACACAATTGTATTAAGAAAGTACAAGAAATAGATTTTAGAAGTGAAATACAGCAGTTAAAAACTCATGGTTACGTACAAAAGAAAAGCGTACTACATACACTTTGCCCGGTTTTGGACAAGATTGGCTTGTTAAGAGTTGGAGGACGTATTAGTCTGGCGAATGTGAGTTACGATAACAAACATCCGATTATTATGCCTGCTAAGAATCATCTTACCAAGCTTTTAATAACCGATGCTCATCAAAAAACTCTCCATGGTGGCCCACAATTGATGTTAAACTATTTAAGAGGAAAATATTGGATAGTTAGAGCAAGAGATCAAGTAAAGAAAATTTGTGAACCAGAACTTAATGATGTAGTTGTAATTAGGGATGACAATATACCACCTGCAAAATGGATGTTGGGTGTTGTAGTTCAAAAATATCCTGGACCTGATAATGTAACCAGGGTAGTATCAGTTAAATGTAAAAGTGGTTTGCTCAAACGTCCAGTTGATAAAATTTGTGTACTTACTAAATAGGAAATTGTCTAACTATTCAGGATATATTGTCACGGTGGGCGGTAAATTTTAATTTTATTCGTTTTGTTTATTACTTGTATTGTATAAGAAAGGTTTTTTGTTTATTCTAGAGAAGCAAAATTTTATTTATTTTACTGATAAAAGTTAAAAAAAAAGGGTTGATCACGTTGAATAATTATGTTTCACTTATAAAAAATATATATGTATTTAAGGAACAAGTCCTTGGTGGGCGGAATGTTTAGTATTATGATAATTATTGGTACCGATAGATGTCGTTGTACAATTTTTAATTTACTGCGAGTTAGAGTTAAGTTAACTATTTTCATCACTAGAGGGCATTATACTTTATACAAACTAGGTATTGTTTTGTTAATTTGAATCGGTCAGTGTATTTTTAGAAACTTATGTAACGTCTCTCGCCTCGTCTCGTTCTCATAAAATAAAAGTGTGAATTCATTGTGTTGTGTTGTGATTTGAACACCTGCATACATACTAGCAGAACAAAAATCTACTGATACTTCAAATACAATAATTAATAAAAACAAAATCGCCTATGACTCATCACTCAGACCGCTCACTACACGTTCAGGTCGAGTCATTAAAGAACCCGTACGTTTCAATAATTAGCAAACGATACATTATTTAATTTTATAATTTTCACAATATTTACCATTCAGTTTTTAGCAGTAGTTCAGTTTAAACGTATTATCATTTTTATATAATAAAATGGGTAATTATAACACCAAGGATAATAACGAGCAAGTGGTAGTAGCTCAAGTTATAATCACTTAACGTAATTAATTATATAATGTTTAATTTTAAGATATTTTATACTTCATCACATAATAATTATATTTATAAGAATTTATATTTTAGTTTTAGCGATTGTTAAAACGTTAAATATTTTATGCCTTTTTTGTATCAATTTATATTTATTTTTTTTAATTGTATTGTACCCTCATTTTTTTGGGAAGGGGGACGATGTTGGGGCACACCCCGTGCCTCATTACTGTTACGTATTACGATTAGTATGCATTGTGCAGTATAGTTGTACGGACGCGCAACCGCGCAATAAATAATATATATCAGTAACCAGTGTCATTATTACAAGTTCCTCAATTAAGGTACCACACACCAGGCACACCTGCATACTCAACACTACTATCAACACGCCGAACATTGGACAATTATATAAAGCAAACCATTCAGAAATTTTAACAAGTATTATCAAGTTTTTTTTCACTTTGAATATAAGTGAAGTGGATATTCGCATGCACACCTAGGATATTGAGGCTGTCAAGCAATGCTAGTGAGACGTTCTGAATAGTGTGTAGGAGAGAGAATCGGATTCCGTAGTTGCCCGTCAAAGTTTGTTGACTTAAAGGGTATCTTAAGTAATTTAACGAAATTACTACTTCCAGTACATTTTATAAGTTGGTTTCCCATTACTCGTTAACTTGTAAAGCCTACTTACCTGTAATAGTTTTTCTTTTAACTTCATAAATATACTACTGCCGTGATTTTTTTTCACATATCCAAAAACAACCATATAGCTGACATGGAGGACACGACTCTAATAAAATGAGCACTTTAAAGTTTATTTTATTTCGCAAACGGATCCCTGAATCGAAAAATGGTTTTCACATACCAACAATATCTTTGAACGACTTATCTATTGATACCCAACTCGATGTAATAATCGAGAAAAAAGAATAATTCCCAATTTACGTGTAGGGGAAATACATTAAACATCTTTTGTTTACAAAATATTATTTTACTACTTTGTCGACGTGATAAATTATTAAATTAAAGCTCGCTAGCACTAAGAATCACTTTGCTAAGCTGCGGACAGACAGACGGACATAGCGAAACTATAAGGATTTCTCGTTGACTTCAACAATATGGTCGAATAAATGGTTAAGAAAGTTTTAATATCAAATGGATGTCCGCAAGTTCGGGGATAACAAGCGAATATTTCAGAATTTACATGTACATACCTATTTAATGATAAATATAAAATGTTAAATTTTTCCGCATTATGAAACGTGATAATACATTACATTACAGTTATTTGCAGCTTTCTATTACTAAGAATCTCTGAGCGAAGCCGCGGATGGAAATGGTGAAATTATAAGCATTACTTGTTACGGGACCCTAAAAATGTAACTTTTCAAGAAACGAGACGTAACTTTCGACACAAGGGCCCTAGTAACACTAATGACAACTGGCAACATTAATACTCGCCATTAGTGTTGAACATTAACATTTTGGATAATCGACTGCATTCGTTTTTTTTCTTTAGTGTTGTTTGTGTTTTGTTTGTTTTGCTTACACAAGTACAAGTCGAGGAGCAACGGCGAATAAAAAAGGTTCACGTCTTGTAATAACTAAAAAGAAATCATTCGCGTAAATCTTCCTTGTATTCAAAAGAATAACCCGTATGATGGATTCAACTATCGATAGTGCTCAAGGCTAACGACATATCGAAATTTTACAACACTACTCGCCATATTGTTTACAATTTATAAAAAAAGTATTAGGAGCAAGTTGTTGATATTTATTTTTGTTACCTATGTCCTATGTCTCCCTAAATATCTGGTTAAAATGGATGTAATTAATTTAGATACCGTAGAAGATATAAAACTGAACTTTGAGCTCCACAAACCTCTATGCCGATGTTGTTTATCAACAGAACGTAAAATGTTCAATGCCGTAATTTTCGGTGCATATTTCTTCGATTTAACCGGACTAAATGTAAGTTTAAATTTATTGTAATTATAAATAGAACCAGTATTTATTATGATTATATTTAATACTCCCCTTGAGTTCGTAATTTTTGAGATATTCAACTACAATTAACCTTTCAATTCCTATCAAAATACCACGTCCTATATAAATATTGGTTCAAAATGTTAGTATGTATATACGTAGGTCTAGATATATATATATAGCAGATTATTCTTAGTAAAGACTGTATTTGTCACTTTTTTTTAAATACAAGTTTTCACGTAATAATCTTGACGCTATTTTGCTTATCGGCTGGACGTTATAAGTGCGTCTATATTGCGAATATCTGGCCGAATTTAGTTCCTCCATTTGGTCCACAGTACCCTGATATTGCTGACTACTTCTGTTTGATTTTTGTTCAGTATTGTTTTAAATTTTTACACCAGAGTAGTGCATGTTTTGAGTTTATTTGTAATTTCTAGATAACAGTTGGTGATGGTATGCCACACTGGATATGCTGGGAATGTGCTGCCCTCCTCCGGAATGCGGTCCGCTTCAGGCAGAAAGTGTTGAGAGCTCACTCACTGCTTTATGAATATTTAACGAGATGTGCACCAGTAAGTACTTTTTTATGCCAAAGGGTGCAATCAGGCAGATGACCCACCTGATGGTAAATGGTTACAGTTGCCTATGGACAACTGCAACACCAGGGGTATTATTACAGCCATGTTACCAACCTTGGAGACCATATTTCAATCTCTTTCAAGAACTCCATGTCACAACCCGAAGGAAAACCAAAAACCTCTGAGCATTCTCCATGATACATCCAGTAGAAGACACAAAAAAACCCCAAGTCTGTGAAGTTGTAAGGTGTCTAGACCGCATGTTAGCTCCAATACGAATAGTAACTTTTTACCAAGGTATTACACACCCAGTTTCTTAGGTCCCACTATACATAAATAATTAATATGATTTGTAGTTACATAAAAATGTTTGTGAAGGAGAAGTTAACATATGTAGAGCACAGAGAAAACTCCTTGGAAATTTCATTCTACATGGGGCAGTCTGACTGGTGAAATACCTCCTCCACCCTATATAAGAATGCAGCTTATTATTAAACTTGTGGATTACAGAGCTCCTTGGTACAGGGTTGGCAACTTGCTGCTACAAACACTTTGTAGATTTTAATAAACTCATGGCTTGATACAATACAGAAGATTGTGGGTTCTCCCTTCCCTTTTTATTATACCAGGTTGATTCATCAGTATCGAAGATAAAGAGAGTGACGAAAATGTTGATAGTAGTGACAGCAACAATAGCGATGATGACAATTAAAACAATTAACGATGAGTTTATTAAATGTAAAATAATAAATTATAGTTTTGTTATACAAATGCTTCCTAACTAACCTCCACATTGTTATTATTATCCGTTCTGTAACAATATTGGTATAACGTGGCCGAGATGGGCATCGTGACGTCACTTGAACTATGTTTATTTGTAGTTGACTTAATAACTGCAAGTCTTCACTGATCCAATAATTTGTACTAGAATGTTACTCTTCCGCGGTTGAAGTAAGAATATAGGAAGAAGAACTATATATTAATATCTAATATAATCAGTTCTAATCTCTACTTGTCCAATATTTTAACTATAATATAGCGATAATATTACTGAGCATACCAGACGGCGGCAGGCGCGCGGCGTGTAGTTTTTTTTTTCGATCTGACTATTACTGTTAGCCATAAGGGCCCTGAAGCCTCGAATGGCTTTTACAGCTTCACCCGAGCTTTGATTAAGTAGATCGTAGCTTGCTTATAAAGTCCATGCGGTCACAGAGCTCACCTGCTGCTATCGCGCTCAGCCAATAGTGATAAAGTCAATAGTACGGATACTAAGTCATTAGTACTGTTTCCATAATTTCATCGACGATTCTCCGACATATTATATTAAATAGTATGTTATTTGATGCCAGTCCTTGTAACAGTTCATTTTTTTATATTGAATCTCTAATCAGCATACCGTTTTCATTTGTATTTTCCAGTTTCCACTAGACGCCCAAGATCCAGAACTGGCGATGTACGCCAGTCCACTTTTAAGTGTATCGAACACCCTCACGTGCGAGACGAATGGAAAAGGGAAACATGGTTTTCTAAAAGTTTTACAGGTAAAATAAATATTGTATTCCCTTATATATATTAATAAACCTGCATTTCTGTCTGTACATGTAAAAAAAATACGAATTAATTATGAGATTTGCCTTGCCCAATGTTCGGCGTGTTTGATAGTCATATCAAGATAGAAGGGAATTTAGTAGGCTTAGTTGATAGTACTGTCTTCTTGGATATTACGCTTGATTCAAAGCGGGAAGATTAAGTTCTGCTGCATTCGCCAGTTAATAGATATTACCACTACTAGGTTAGTCTACTTCGCTTGCTTCCATAGCTTTAATGTCTTACTGTATTTTGCTGTGGGGTTCAGCAGCTGAGGTAGACACCATATTCATATCACAAATTCGGGCAATTCGAGTAATATACATCATGAGACCTCGAGAATTAAAGAACAAGTTTCAGGAATTTAATATCTTAACTTTGCCCTCCCAATACATTCTTGATAGTTTAATCTATATACGTAAAAATTTGGAAAAGCTTGATTTTGTCAAAGATCAGCACAGTTGTCATACTGGAAATAAATTTGTCTTACCGTGTTTTAGACTTAGTAAGAGAACTAATAAAAGTTTTTTGGGTAAAAGTGTTAGGTTCTATAATAAGATTCCGACGCACATTACCGGACAATGACTTCAACGACCAACTCAAGCAGGTTTTACTGTCAAAAGGTTATTATAGGATGGATCATTATGTGAATGATAGTGACATCTGGCAGTGACTCCCTCACTGTGCATCCGTTAAAATATTAATATGATTGTTAACTGTAAACATTTTACAATTGGAATTAAAAACAAAAAAATATATAAGCCCGATTAGGTATCTTACCGGTTTTTCTCGATGACTGGGATGTTTGTCCGAACCGGTATTAGTGTGTAACGTTCATAAGACTGCTTGAGGCCTAAACTGATAAAGGATTTTTTGAATTTGATTTTGAAATGCGGTATATATTACACAGCATGAAAAGCAAGGAACATGTAAAGAGTTGGACGGCATAGATCTACCGCTACTTGACAGCAAGGTGGAAGGGGAGATCAAAGAGGAGAACGGCTTCTCTGACTACGATGACAACATCACACTTCATGAGTTCAGGTAAATATTTTGTTTTTAATACTTGTCACCATGACTGCGTTCTTTTTACAGTGAAACTTTTATTCTGTTGCCTCAAAATTTTTCGTTCATCTATTGCATGTCGCATTACATTACATTGTCGCAAATAAAATAAAATTTTATGCCGTGCAGTCAAGGATTATAATCGTAAATACGGAACATTGTATATGTTAATGTTTGTTATTAAAGAATGTATGTCACATGTCTTCAATAATTTTTATTTTGTTTTAAGTTTCACTTGCATTGTGGTTTCATAAAACAACACAATTTTTTTTTATAGTAACTGCTTTCGTCTACTATTCCGCCAACGTCACGTGAATAGAATATTTCTCAAATTATCCTTCAAATATAGCTCCAACAAGGTGACGGTTTCCTTGTTAAAACTGTCCAGGGAGTTTTTGTGGCAACATAAAATCCATGTTCCTAGTTGTTATTGACTGACTATGCCGCACGGTTTATCCATGTTACATTTATTCAAGCAATTCTTCACTGCGCTTCGTCCAACTCGTCCGTGTAACTGTAGCCTATCGTTCTTACTTCTCGTAGCTACTTGCTTACAGCTTGCCACATTGCTCGGTATTCATGGTTACTGCTCCGCTCCTTAGAGAAGTAGCGTGAATTTTATATAGCCAATAATATTCCTCAATGAATGGACTTGAGATTGCAAAAAGAATATTCTAAATCTGAATGGTAGTTCCAGAGATTAGCACAGTCAAACAAACAATCTCTTGAGCTTAATTAGTACAGATAATCCATTTCATAACCAAACTACATCACGTAAAATTCCGCCGAAATTACATAATATGGGGTCAGATAAGATAAGATAGATTAAAATAAAATCCATAACATGACAGGTCAAGGTCCCGTCTATTTACATGTTCACACACTTTGAAAGCTAGTTGTAGAAAGTTTTTAAACTTTTTTGCTTACAGCCTTTTAATTAGCTATATTTTTTTATAATGTTCTCCAGAACAAATGATGGAAAAATGACAGAGGATGACTTGAGTACATTCTTACACGAGAGACTGGTCAGAGATACTGATACGGATGTGGAAGCGAAGAAGAAGAAAAAGAAGAAATCTAGCAAAAAAGAGAGGGAGGATAAAGTTAGAAAAAAGAAGGCGAGGTCTGTTTTTTTATGTGAATTATGTTTATTTAATACTAGGTGTTGCCCGATTATTTACCTGTGTAATAAAAAAAGTTTCCTATGCCCTATTCCACGACCTAATGGATTATTATACAAAAATTCATTAAAATCCAACATTTAGACACATCTACTTTTATATCTGTAATATATGCTAGCTGTAGCTCATGGTTTCACCTGTGTTAAATTTATTCGAGCGTCTGTGTTTCCTAGAGCTTATTACTTGGGGTTTTGTAAAGGGAGAGGGAATAGACTTCTGTTGGGGCGCGATCCATAGTCGGCCTCATCTTCACTTACCATCAGGTGAGATTAAGTTCGAGTGTCTGTATCTTATAAAAAAGCAACTCTCCAGCTCACCGAAGCCAACGCATCCTTGTAGCCTATCACTGTTGTCGCTTACCTTCAACTTGCAGTTTGCTTAGCGTTAAGGTAACTGCTCCGTTTCGGCGTGAAGTTATACAGCTTATAACTTTCCTCAAGAAATCTATACTAATACTAAAAAGACCTGGTAGATATTGTCCTATATGAACTTTGGCATGTCTGCAAATTAAAAATAAATCCTAGACATGGATCGTAGCACCACCTACCGTGTCCAATTATGAATTTATGCCATACAAGAACCGACTCAAACACACAAAAAAAACATAAATATCTTACTGACCGTTTACCAGGAGTTCAGTGACATACACACGTACAGAAGAATTTTAATAGGGGTTAAAGTATGGCATAGCCGTTTTATATAAAAAATATCGAACATATTTTTTTTTTGAAAAGTATATATTTATATAATAAGTCATAGTGCTGGCCATTATTGTCCATGTAATTTTTCCCTTTTAATGGAGGCCCAATGATGCGTCTGCTATAGAAATCCTGGAGGCGGGAAATCAATGAACTCTTTAAAGGCGCTTTTAACCGCTTCATTGGATTTCAAAATTATCACCTGTAACAAACAATTCAAATTCGGAAAAATATTGTAATCAGTTAGAGCAAGGACTTGTGAGTGAGTATGGTTGGTGATGGAGATCTTCCAGTCATAACTCCTGTAGTTTTGCTATGCGTTTTGCGAGCGTTGTCGTGAAGAACAAGTGGTCTAGAACAATTAACGAGTATTGGTTGTTCGACAGCGAGTTTGTCCATCATCATTTGCAATCGTACTTCAACACAACAATACAACAAATCAGAACAATAGTTCTTCCCAGTACACCTCTTCAATCATTGTTATGTCAGGGCTCAATATATTCTAATGAACAATACCGGCTCAGCACACCATACACTCACAAGTAGCTTTTTTTGACACAGTTTGCATTTAGGACATGGTTTGATTACATCGCCTGTGTCCAACCAGTGCGACGGATGTTTCTGATTATCATACAGGATCCATTTTTCATAACAAGTGACAATCCGATTAAAAATTCCCTTATTTGTGTGCCTATTCAACAAGTTAAAGCAAGCTTCGATGCAATTTTCTTGTTGTTCAATGAGTTCATACGGTATCAATTTTCCTTTCATACGGTCTCAATTTTCCTATCTCTTTTATCTGTTCAATTTGACGTAATCGAATCAGTATCATTTTATCACTTATGTTGAAGGCTGCTGCTAATTCCGACGTGGTTTGAGATAAATCTGCGGCCACTACCTATCGCCCGATTAAACACGATAGGCTAACTTTACGAGCGGCTCCTTTTGAACCGTTATAGACGATAAAAATCTATACCCGCCCGAACAATTCGGTTTTCGCGCCCGACACTCGTGTACATATCAAGTGCACCTTACGGAGCACATCACGAGTAACTTCGCCAAAAGTAATATAGCTCCCGCCCGCACGCTTGCGGTCTTTTTCGACGTAGCTAAGGCCTTCGATAAGGTCTGGCACGCCGGACTAGTCCACAAGTTACATCAATTAGAAGTCCTGGATAGGCTAGTACATATAGTCCGCGATTACTTAAACGACTGCACCTTCCACTACCGAGTGGAAGGAGTACTCTCCACCGCCCACCCTATACGCTCAGGCGTCCCGCAAGGTTCCATTCTGGCGCCTTGCCTTTTCAATCTGTACGTCAGCGACCTCCCGAAACCCCCCGAGGTCGAGGTAGGGCTCTACGCTGACGACAGTCATATACGCGTCAAACAGACACAGAAAAAAACTCGCCTGCGCAGTCCAACGCGCCGTAACCACTCTCCGAATTGTTCGGGCGGGTATAGATTTTTATCGTCTATAACGGTCTTGAGACGGTTCAAAAGGAGCCGCTCGTTAAGTTAGCCTATCGTGTTTAATCGGGCGATAGGTAGTGGCAGCAGATTTATCTCAAACCACGTCGGAATTAGCAGCAGCCTTCAACATAAGTGATAAAATGATACTGATTCGATTACGTCAAATTGAACAGATAAAAGAGATAGGAAAATTGATACCGTGTGAATTCAATGAACAACTAGAAAATGGCGTCGAAGCTTGCTTTAACTTGAAGAATAGGCACACAAATAAGGGAATTTTGAATCGGATTGTCACTTGTTATGAAAAATGGATCCTGTATGATAATCGGAAACATCCGTCGCACTGGTTGGACACAGGGGAGGTAACCAAACCATACCCTAAACGCAAACTGAGTTAAAAGAAGCTACTTATGAGTGTATGGTGGGCTGTGCCGGTATTGTTTATTTGAACATCTTGAGACCTGACACAACAATGATTCAGGAGGTGTACTGTGAAGAATTGCAAATGATGATGGACAAGCTCGCTTTCAAACATCCAATACTTGTTAATTGTTCTAGACCACTCGTTTTTTTCCAAAACGCTCGCACAACTGACCATCTCAAAACTACAGGAGTTATGACTGGAAGATCTCCATCACCCACCATACTCACAAGTCCTTGCTCCAACTGATTTTAATAGTTTGTTACAGGTAATACGTGAACTATTCAAATCTGATGAAGCGGTTAAGAGCGCCTTTAAAAAGTTCATCGATATCCCACCTTCAGGATTTCTATAGCAGACGCATCATTGGACCTCCATTAAAATGGAAAAATTACATGGACAATAATGGTCAGCACTATGACTTATTATACAAATATGTACTTTTCATTAAAAAAAATGTTCGACCTTTTTTATATAAAATGGCTGTCATACTTTAACCCCTATTATAATTCTTCTGTACGTGTACGTTACTGAACACATGGTAAAGGGTCAGACTGATATTTATGTCTTTTTTTGTGTGTTTGAGTCGGTTCCTGAATGGTTTAAATTCATAATTGGACACGGTATTGCAATTTGCCATGGTTACAAAAACGGCGATTTTAAAGAAAAATCTATAGGGGAAAACAAATGAACATTAAAAAAATATGTCATAGCTATATTATAAAATTTATATGACTTTGCAATTTTAAGTAGAATGAAAGATACCGATATTCACACTAGTGAATATTAAAAATTGGTAATTTCATACTTCAACTCCTAATATTGTATGGATTCGAACTCAAGTCGATTAACGCGGTGTTCGTACATGCTACCACTGAGCCATCATTGTTACAGCAATAACATCAGTCCGGACTCTGATGAAGGTAATGAGAGGAAGTCAGTACGTAGGCAGATCGAGTTGGACCCTAACAAGATACGCATTGTCACGCTGAACCCCGAGGAACAGGTCAAGCAGAGAGAGGTAGGATATTATTAATCAATCTTTTTGCATTTAAGGCTACATTTTAGCCTGAATAGTAAGACGTTGACCATGATACTGTAAAAAAATCAAATAGCAAAAATACCTTATTCAGGTTAGACCTTAAAAAGACACTTTTGAAACCGGTTCTCAGTCAACGAGAAGAACCAGCAAGAAACTAGGTCGAGTTTATAAAAAAGGTTTATCAGATAATAGTTAAATCGTTGTCTAGAGAGAGCAAAACTATGCTAAAATCGAAAGAGATGATCGCGGTAGAGTACGCATGCGCGACATCGAGCTACAAAGACGATGGAAGTATTAGATTCTTCTAGAAAATTCTCAGTTCTATTACCTACACGTTTTTTTTTTATCGTTATAGGTTTTGGCGTAGTGGCCACAATCACACCTGATGTTAACTTGATGTGTCCCAAGATGATAACACGCTAAACCTAGTGGAAGAAAAAGCTTTCAAGTGCAGTTGTCGGAACACACCTTATGGTGTTTGGCGACAGATTTTTAACTCGAAGGTGGTAGCTAGCCAGGCGGGCTTTAGAAAAAGCCCTACCATCATGCTATGGTTACCTCACGAAGTTTTCCTTCACCGAAAGCTCAGGCTCATTGCAGGATTCGAACTCACGTCACTCGACGCAAAGTCGTACACACTACCACTAAGCCATCATTGCTTCAATACTTATACTTTATACACACGCATACTTTTTTTATGATATTGTGGTGAAATCATTGGAGCATAATCACATTTGATGTTAATTTACGGTTTGTTCGAAGATTTTAGCGCTGTAACATCAGAAGTGGGACTCCATTTCGAACGCACGTACAAGTACACACCAGTACGTATTTGATCTACAGGTTTTAAAATTAATGTTTTTTTTTTATAGGAGGAGAGTAAGACAAGTTTGAAATTTCCTTTTCAATGCTCGCTCTGCTTCAAGGGTTTCAATTTCGAGGCGAAACTACAGAACCATATGCACAAGCACAGCCCGGTGAGTTGTCATACTATTTTGATGGTGGTGGAGTCTGTGGAAGCATTGTAAGCCTTATAAACTGCTTTTAGGCGCATTGTGGTAGGGCATTTTCTAATGACCATCTGGTTTGTTACCACATTCTAGTTGAAAATCTGTCACCAAGTGCTTACATATAGGTGTGTTCCGGCACTGCACTTGAGTGCCAGTTCCCCACTAGCCTTAGCGTGTTACCTTCTAAGATATCTAATAATATCAAGTCGTCCTTGGAATTAAGAAATATACATTTTGAAGTGCAGAAGAATGAGAATGCAGATAGCATTGAAAACAAAATTGCTGATGCCATTAGATTTCATGTAAATAATTTATTCAAACTCAATGAAACAAAATTGAAACGAACTCATTATACTGTGGTCGTACTTACTGTATCTCTCTCTATGGTCCCCTTGTAGATTTCTTACTATTTATCGCTTGTTGTTGCCACGTAGTTGTCCAATACTGAACTGTCCTGGCTTATTCTCTTTTCAAACTGACTACACTGTTAGCCGTAAGGGCCTTGGAGCCATTAGAAGGGGCTTCGACAGCTTGACCTTCCTCCCAGAAGGCAGAAACATGTTTATATGTATAGTAAGTTAGATCGAATTTTCTACGGATAGAGAAAGCCCTACCATCATGCTATGGTTTCCTAACGATGTTGTCCTTCACCGGGCGCTCAGGCTCATTGCAGGGATTCGAACTCACATTAATTGACGCGAAGTCGTACACGTCACCACTGAATCATCTTTGATTCGGTGTAGCTGTAAAACCCTTCTGAGGCTTCAGGGCCCATAAGAATAACAGTCGTAACAAAAAAAAATTACGTACGTGGTGATGGTTATCAAGTTGAAGTTAGTTTTTTAACCTGTCTGTTTGTTTGTAAGTCTCGAGGGTCGTTCGAGTGCAAGTTCTGTCACATGTTCCTGCCGACGTCGTACAGTTACAGCGTGCACGCGCTGATACACACGCGCCGGTACGAGTGCGTCAAGTGCGGCCGCAGGATGACGGACCGCGCCTCCATACTGGATCATTACCGGTAACCGATACAACAGACTTTACATATTGTATCACGGATCATTTAAAATTACTCAATAGTGAATAGTAAAGGCAATAGTCGATAAATCGTACGCTTTAATTATAGGCCTCGTGGCGCAGTTGTAGTAAGCCCTACTATTAAGCCGAGAGGTCGCGGGTTCGATCCCCGCCCATGACTGACTTTTGTGTGATGAGCATAATTCTCAGTTGTGTGCCTGGGTGTTATATATATATGTATAGTATATCAGCTGTTTAATTACCATAATACAAGCTATGCTTAGTATGGAATTAAATGGCCGTGTGTGAATTGTGTCAAAAAAAAAAAAAATCGTACTTCATCTTTAAATCGGGGTCTGTCTGTGTGATATACTCTTTGATAAGAGAACCTCAATAACGTTTAAAATTATTTACGTGAATACGTCTTTAAATTTGCTTCCATAGTGAGAAGCCGTTCAAAAAACTGATGATAAAAAATATCGGGAGA
Source organism: Saturnia pavonia (assembly GCA_947532125.1). Classification (NCBI taxonomy): domain Eukaryota; kingdom Metazoa; phylum Arthropoda; class Insecta; order Lepidoptera; family Saturniidae; genus Saturnia; species Saturnia pavonia. Next base: position 7,936,735 of record OX383923.1, read on the forward strand.
TACAGTTTGGTATTGCAGATATCTATCTCATCTATACATATTATAAAATAAAAGTCCTCCGTCGCGTCTGTCTGTCTGAACGCGATAAAATAAAAAACTACCAGAGTTTCATACTGTACAATGGACGGAATGATTCACGTGGAAGGTTTCAGTGTATAATTTATTAAGGTTTTTTGTAAATTGCCTGAAATATGACGATGATTGTTGAAAATGTCGGAAGAAAATTATGCCCACTGCAAGCTTTACTGGCGTGTGCCGAATAAACTAATAGAATTTTATGCATTATATTGTTATCCGTGTAAAGCCGGGGCGAGTTGCTAATCTACATACAAAATTTAATAAAACCACTCGTTAAAGAATCAAAGAATTCGTTTCGTAGAGTGAGGACCTTGGTGTATTGCGCGCTTGGGAGGGGACGCGCCGCCATTTTAAGCTTGTTTCTCCGTGTCACATACTTTCCATTTAGTATAAACTCTGATTCGGACAAGCTACGACGATCGTATTAGTATCAATTGACAGCTCTCGTCAAAATTTATCAATTGCGTATACAAAGCGTTAGTATGAAATAGTTCTTGTAAATTTATATGGTGTTAAAACATAAATTAAAAAAACTTAATACAATATCGGCTTATACTCAGTAAAAAACTAAACTAAAATATAGACATTGTATTCGATTAGAGAGGCTTCTCAACGGTAATCCAGTGATACTCATAAAACACCATAAGATAAAGTGAAGCGGTGCTGGGAACGTAAAAAAGCGCCCGAGCGGATACATATTCACATTCACCCCGATTTTTTTAATATATATATACTGACGGACACAAACTGCATTAAAATTCAGGATTACTTTCAAATGAATATTTTTAATAAGTATGCAAACTTTTAAGATTAACTTAAGTGAAAAACTGGCCGTTGCAATTAACAACTTTTTTTTATTAAAAATGGTACTGCAGCAAAACAAATTATTATAGCCGTAAAAGAAAATTTATTAGGGTAAAGTTTTAAATTGATTATTATTGATTTTATTTTTCGTTTTCCAATTGAATTATTGTTACTAGTAGAATTGTTAGTTAGGCTTTTTAACTCATAAAGCGTGGTAAATACAATAATAATATGGATATATTTCGTCCGAACAAGCCGCACAAATTGTTGCATTGGTGTAGCAAATTGGTGGATCAACGAACGATTGCTAGAAATTTGTATTTAAATCAGTCTACTGTTTCTAGAATGTACAGAAGGTTTGTAGAAACAGGTTCTTACAAAAGGAGACGTGGTACCGGCAGAACTCGGGTAACCAATCGTAGTGATGATCGATTTATCGTGTCAACTTCCTTGCGAAATCACCTCACGTCAGTTAACATAAAAACAGCTGGATGAAATGTGTGGAGTAAACGTGAGCGCACGAACAATAAGGTGGAGGCTAAAGGAAGGGGTTATTACTCCTTTTAGACCAGCAAATGGTTCAAAGTTGCCTGCAGCTCACAGACGAGTTCGCTTAAGATTTGCGCGTGAACACCTAAATTGGTCTGAAGAGCAATGGGCCTCCGTATTGTACGCCGATGAGTATAGGACATGTTTATATGGGGCACATAGTCTCAGAAGAGACTATCGTCGACGTAGACAGAGATATGCTCAAAATTACACTGAAGAGCGTGTTCTTTTTGAAGGCGGTTCGTGTATGGTCTGAGGTGGCATATAAATAAATACGGGCAAAAGGAACACGTATTCATCGACACGGTTCGTCAAAATGGTAATAGCGGGGGTTTGACGGCACAACGCTATATAGCAGAGTTTTTACAAGCTCACGTGGTACCTTACATGGGATTCATAGGCGAAAATTGTACACTAATGCAAGATAACGGCCGACCACACGCCGTTGCAAAAGTTCGACAATATTGCGAAGAGGTTGGGATACGTACCATGAATTGGTCGGCACGCAGCCCGGACCTTAATCCCATTGAGCACGTTTGGTACAATTGGGTATTTGAAAAAAAAAAGTGTATCGGTTCTTTATGCATTTTAAAGCTTCATCATAATTATGATAATAGTCAATTGGAAAAACTCTTAGAACATTATTTTCAATTGAAAATTGTAATATTTTAAAAAGAACGCGCCATGATTGATCGCCAGTGTTGTGACGTCATAATGTTAAAGGAATTTCATTGATTAAGAGTCGAAACACTGTATCAGCCGTGTGCTACAATGAGTAGACATTAACATTGTGACGTCACACGCGCTCGGGCTTGTTCGGGAACGATCGGCGCGTTTTCGGTACTGGATTCAAAAATTAATTTTTATTTTGAAATAACTTTTGAAATATTGCGAACAAAAAAAAAAGTTTTGTTATAAAAGTTAGACATAATCTTTCAATTTATCACATAAAATATATTCAAAAACCCAATTGAAAAAGAGCTGTATTTACAAGAAATCAAGTGCCTACAACAGTGGCTTGCAGCACTGGGAATAGCAATTTCACAAGTATGGAATAACATTCCACAAGGCCGTTTAATAACCCTAATCAGGTCTATGCGGAACCGATAATAATCAGTAATAAGGGCAAGTGGAGGTAACACACCTTATTAAAAGAAAAAACCCGTTCTTAAACTTTTTTATCTTTCCTTAAAACCAATTTTCGTTCCACTTATCGTTTTCGTTAAAAAAGATCTTAACGGTCGTTTTCAGTAAACAAACTTAAACTTAAGAATATTATACTACGCTGTTAACGAACCAATATAAATTTAAATTTATATTAAAAGTTTGCATGCTTGGTTAAAATATCTATTTCGTCGTCGTATTTGTCGTCGTCTTGTACCTTGATGCAGTTTATGTGTACGTCAGTGTAGTTGAACATTCCCAGGACTCAGCATGAGGGTATGATGACGCTCTACACGTGCCACGTGTGCGGGAAGGTATCCAAGTGAGTATCTTGTTTATATCTATCGGTACTAATGTTAAAGGTCAAGAGATTGTTTTTTGTTTATCTCTTCTCTTTTTATCGTTATAGGTTTTGGCGTAGTGGCCACAATCTCACCTGATGTTAAATAACGATGTGGCCCAAGATGATAACACGCTAAACCTAGTGGAAGACTGCCTCTCAAGTGCAGCTACCAGAACCTATTGGTGCTTGGCGATAGTTCAACTTGAGGGTGGTAGATGGTCAGGCTGGCATTAGAAAATGCCCTACCACAATGCTATGGTTTCCTCACGATGTTTTCCTTCACCGAAAGCTCAGACTCATTGCAGGGATTCGAACTCACGTCAATCGACGCGAAGTCGTACACGCTACCACTGAGCCATCATTGCTTCAGAATGCATTTAGCAAGCTACTAGCTGGCCTAGCAGACGTTGTTCTGCCTGTTCTAGTAATTAATGGCTCGACCACAGTACCAACTACCGGGTCCTAACGAACATCCTCTCATAATACAAATAGACTATGTAAACTAGCTATGTCCGCGGCTACGCTCGCGTGGACGTCAGAAGAACGCGTAGTGCTTAGAAAAATCGTAGTTCCATAAAACTTGAACACTTTTTTTATTGAATGAAGATATCGTGATAATTTAACACGTCCTGTTTGAGCTTGTATGATGTGGTGATGGAGTTGAGGCTTGCGGTGATGTCGTTAATTAAACGAAGCATCACGCGATGAGAGAACACCTTTTTCCTTTTACAATCCTTTATTTTATTATAATTTTACAGTAGACATTTTATGTGACATTACATGGGATAGTGTTGATATATATCAGAGTTCGAATCGAACCTTTTTCTGGTGCCGGATCATTTTTGCTCCAACAACGACATTATATATAGTTCATCGTTTGTACTACAGAATATCAAAAAGATAAACAATTTCAAAAAAAAAAAGCTTATTTGTGTCCCTGGCAAAATTCGTATACCTTTAGGATTTTTTCCAGAAAACGCGTATATGAGTTTTTTCACCGTAAGTAGTTTCCATTATGTTTGCCCACACTCGCACAAATATACAGACAGACAGACCAGAATAAAAAAAAATTATCTAACCTCCCCAAACTGTGGATAAAATGTTTATTTACCTCGTATAAGAAACAGGCATGTAAAATCCAAATTTATACGCAGGTGAATCCGCGTTGCTAGTTACTAGTATTTGTCAGTAAAGTCTGTTTTTTTTTTTAATATATATCCTTCTGATTTCAAGGCGCACTTAGATGAAGACGAACTAATAGTCTATAGTGAAAAGCAGCCTCTGTGACATATTCGTGAGAGGTTTCTTTTGTTTTAGCAACAGCAAGACCCACAGAGGCCACTTGAGGAACCATCACTCCGGCGAGAGGCCTAAATGTGACCAGTGCGGGAAGACCTTTGTCAACGCGGACTCCTTGGCTGAACACCAACAGTGAGTACCAATTTACTAATTAATATACATTTGCCTTATAACCTGTACTTCTGTCTGTTCATGTTATTTTTTTCCAAATTTCCTGATAGACATCCTATGTATATGAAGGAAACCGATCACGAATACGCCTTTAAAATATTTTTGTCGGCCTGTCTGTTTGTATGTCCGAATTTAACTCAAAAACGGCCTACCGATTCCTATGTGGTTTTGTACACGGGAAGCTTATGTCATTGGTCAATTGATAGGCTATGAGATTTTTCAATAATACTTTTAGGAATGGTAAAGAAAAGTTTTTTTTTATGAATTTACAGCCGATTTTTATAAAAAATGTACACAGGAAGTACATGCTATATTCCTCTATTGATGGACTATATAAATTGTCAATAATATGAGTAAAAATGTACACAGGAAGTACATGATATATTCCTCAATTGATGGACTATATAAATTGTCAATAATATGAGTAAAAATGTACACAGGAAGTACATGATATATTCCTCAATTGATGGACTATATAAATTGTCAATAATATGAGTAAAAATGTACACAGGAAGTGCATGATATATTCCTCTATTGATGGACTATATAAATTGTCAATAATATGAGTAAACATGTACACAGGAAGTATATGATATATTCCTCAATTGATGGACTATATAAATTGTCAGTAATATGAGTAAAAATGTACACAGGAAGTACATGATATATTCCTCTATTGATGGACTATATAAATTGTCAATAATATGAGTAAAAATGTACACAGGAAGTACATGATATATTCCTCAATTGATGGACTATATAAATTGTCAATAATATGAGTAAAAATGTACACAGGAAGTGCATGATATATTCCTCTATTGATGGACTATATAAATTGTCAATAATATGAGTAAAAATGTACACAGGAAGTACATGATATATTCCTCTATTGATGGACTATATAAATTGTCAATAATATGAGTAAAACTGTACACAGGAAGTACATGATATATTCCTCAATTGATGGACTATATAAATTGTCAATAATATGAGTAAAACTGTACACAGGAAGTACATGATATATTCCTCAATTGATGGACTATATAAATTGTCAATAATATGAGTAAAACTGTACACAGGAAGTACATGATATATTCCTCTATTGATAGACTATAGAAATTGACAATAATATGAGTAAAAATGTACACAGGAAGTACATGATATATTCCTCTATTGATAGACTATAGAAATTGTCAATAATATGAGTAAAAATGTACACAGGAAGTACATGATATATTCCTCTATTGATAGACTATTGAAATTGTCAATAATATGAGTAAAAATGTACACAGGAAGTACATGATATATTCCTCTATTGATAGACTATTGAAATTGTCAATAATATGAGTAAAAATGTACACAGGAAGTACATGATATATTCCTCAATTGATGGACTATAGAAATTGTCAATAATATGAGTAAAAATGTACACAGGAAGTACATGATATATTCCTCTATTGATAGACTATTGAAATTGTCAATAATATGAGTAAAAATGTACACAGGAAGTACATGATATATTCCTCTATTGATAGACTATTGAAATTGTCAATAATATGAGTAAAAATGTACACAGGAAGTACATGATATATTCCTCAATTGATGGACTATAGAAATTGTCAATAATACGAGTAAAAATGTACACAGGAAGTACATGATATATTCCTAAATTGATGGACTATATAAATTGTCAACAATATGAGTAAAAATGTACACAGGAAGTACATGATATATTCCTCAATTGATAGACTATATGTTTGTTTGTATGAACGGACTAATCTCTAGACTAATAGTTAGATCTGAAAAATTATTTGTGTATTATAGAGTCTTAAAGCTGTGCCTGCGGTTCCGTTCGCATGTGCTACTAAAAAAGTTCTTATTTTTTTGTGCGGAACCCTAATTTTTTTTCTAAAATAAAAGTATGTTATGCCTTATTAAATTAGCTATCTGCCAGTGAAAGTCCCGTCAATATCGGTCCAATCGTTTCCGAGATTACCCGAAAAAATATATTTTAATAATTGGTTTTCTGTTATAAGTATCGTGTATAATTTCATATGCATTTATTAAAAAGCTGTTATTTTGAAATTACAAACAGACCCTTCAATTTTATTATATGTATAGATTTATTCTGGAACTTCTCGGTACGACTGAAAGAAGTGGAGCAGTAGTCATGAACGGTTGCTCGAATGTGGGGCGTAGCTATGACATGAGACCATGTGAGATATATAATTACATTGTTTTGTTTGAAGTAATTCCCGTTTTGATCAGAATCCACCAGGGCATCAAGAACTACGAGTGCACGGTCTGCGAGGCTCGCTTCAGGACCAGGACACAGGTCAAGCATCATCAGCTGAAGCACTGCAATGCTAAGGAATTCTACTGCGTCGAGTGCGACACCAGGTCAGAATAGAATCTATTAAATTGAAATAATAGGTCTTTACCTATGAAATTACCGTTCTGCAGTACTGGCCATTTCAAATAAAAATAATTTTTGTTTGGCTAAGAATTCTAATTTCAAATTAATTTTATTTTAAAAACACGGAATTCTTTTTCCAAAAGTAGTCATTTGTTTATTGATTAGTGTTACATTTTCATCGCATTTCAATCTTTTTTGTCATCATGGTTACGTTAAAAATTCGAGTAATTATGGAATATGAGTACCGTCGTGGCAGTAACGCGGCACAAGCGGCACGCAACATCAACGACGTTTACGGAGCTAACACTACAAACCAACGCACCACCTGTTATTGGTTTGCTCGCTTCCGTTCTGGGAATTTCCACCTGAAAAATGAACCTCGCGGTCGTCCGAAGACTTTGGTCGACAATGATGAATTAAAGGCGATTGTGGAAGCAGATGATACACAATCTACGGCTGAATTAGCAGCAGCTTTCGACGTTAGCTTCAAAACAATATTGGTACATTTGCGTCAAATTGGCAAGGTAAGAAAGCTTGACAAATGGGTGCCCCACGAACTCAATGATCGCCACCGCGAAGTACGCGTCGAGACGTGCCTTGCGCTGCTCAACAGACACACAAATGAAGGAATTTTGAACCGCATTGTTACCTGCGATGAAAAATGGATTCTGTTTGATAACCGCAAGCGCTCAGCAAGTTGGTTGGATCCTGGTTCAGCACCTAAACAATGCCCTAAACGAAAACTTACCCCTAGAAAAGTGATGACCACTGTTTGGTGGTCTAGCGCCGGTGTGATTCATCACAGCTTCTTAACAAACGGGGTGAGCATTACTGCAGATGTGTACTGTGAAGAACTGAATACAATGATGGAGAAGCTGGCACATCTCCAACCAGCATTGGTCAATCGCTCGTCTCCGCTGCTCCTGCACGACAACGCGCGACCTCATACTGCACAACAGACGGTCTCCAAGTTGCAAGAACTGGGGTTCGAATTTCTCCGTCATCCGCCCTACTCACCAGACCTTGCGCCTACAGACTACTACTTTTTCCAGAATTTGGATAACTCCTTGGCGGGAAAAAAATTCAATACCCGAGAGGCAGTACAAAATGCCTTTGAAGAATTTGTTGCGTCCCGTCCAGCTGATTTCTTTAAGAAGGGCATCAATAAACTGCCACTGCGCTGGCAAAGATGCATTGATTGCATGGGTGATTACTTCGATGAATACAAATAAAAAATACATGAAATAACATCGTTTTTCATACAAAACGGTAATTTCATAGGTAAAGACCTAATATATGGGGACACAAATTCACACACTGAGGTATTGATGGCTCAGTGACTCCAGGGACTTTTAGGCTAACAATATAAGTAGATATATAAATAGGAAGAAATTTATAAGAGGACCATAGAGAGAGATACTTTAAGTACGACCACCGATCCCTATACGCGGCAAACCAAAAGGGAGGTAGTGCTACGAGTTCATCACTTTTTGTATGGTGGTCACGATCGACTTAGGTAGCGGTACGCTATTATTCTGTTGATTTTCGGATATACACCGTCTGATATCGTGGAATGTGGCATGTCTGAGTATGTTACTATTGCGAGTATTGTACTTGGTGTATGGTGGTCGACGATCCAGTTGGACAACTGCCAAATACAGAAGCCGTGCGCTATCTGTCAGTTGGTTTTAATTTCATTAAATATATATTCTCGTGAAATCTGTAGATCACTACAAATAAGCAATTATGTAATGCATATATATCTGTTGTCTATATCATTATTAGTATATCAGTTGTGCCCGTGGCTCCGTTTGCGTGGATTGCTGAATCGAAATTAAAAGTAGCCTAAGTTATGCCCTTATAACATCAGCTATCTGCCAGTGAAAGCCCCGACAAAATCGGTCCAATCGTTTCGGAGATTACCCGGAGCAAACAGACAGACAAATTTTTTAAATAAAACTTTGTTTGTTATAAGTACCGTATATACATTCATATGCATTTAGTAAAAAGCTGTTATTTTGACATTACAAACAGACACTTCAATTTTATTAATAGTATATATAGATAAAAAAAGGTGTGTGTGCGATTCACACACGATAGAAGTGAAACTTCATTTTAAAAGACATTTTCTATTTTATTTAAACAGTGTGTAATATATATACACACCGACATTTGCTCTCTCGCTCTGGCTCACACAAAGAGGAGAGACCGATAATGTGCTTCCATACCCCCTCCATGGTAGCGTTATACGTTTAACGTAACCTTGTTGGTAGTCGCATAAGAAGTTTCACTTCAAAAACTTGTAATGGAATAAAATATGAATAACAGGTTCAAATCATCGCACAGCCTCCGGCAACATCTCCGGAAGAGTTTGAAACACAAGGACGTCAACAGCCTCAAGTGAGTATTCGAATACATCGAACTCTGTTAATTTCATGTTCAATTTACTCTCCAACTCGCTTCTTACGCTAGATTGCTTCACGTCAATGATTACTGCTCAGCACCTTACTGTCGTAGCGTAAATTTATATAGCCTCAAAAATTCAAAATTATTACCGTCCTTTCACAATCTTCTTTAACAATCTCGCTAGGTAGTTTATATGTAGCACTAGTTGTGCCCGCGGTTCCGCTCGCGTCGACTACAGAATGTGTTGCCTCCACTCAAAAGACTTCAGACAATAATGCTTATTGTGGGTGATTCTTAGAATATAGATGGTCTTTTTAAATTCTACAACTATGTAGAACATTAATTTGACATCTTTTTACGTACTACGTAATACTACGAAGGCTTAAACAAACATTGACAGTGGCAAGTGCTTTTTGAGACGCCAAGTGAAGAAAAAAAAAGGTGTGTGTGCGATTCACACACGATAGAAGTGAAATTTCATTTTAAAAGACATTTTCTATTTTATTTAAGCAGTGTGCAATATACATACACGTCGACATTTACTCTCTCGCTCTGGCTCACACAAAGAGGAGAGACCGATAATGTGCGTTAAACGTTTAACGCTTGGAAGTCGCATAAGAAGTTTCACTTCAATAAAAAGTTTTCTTATTGTAAGCATGAATGGATAATGGGAATGCGCAGATTCGAATGCAGCACGTGCCACAAGCGTTTCGAGAGCGAGGAGCGGCTGTGGAGGCACACGCGCGTCCAGCACGAGGGCGTGCGCGCGCACGCGTGCGCCGAGTGCGGCGCGACGCTCGCGTCCGCCGGGTCGCTCGCGAAGCACGTGAGCAGCGTGCACGCGGGCCGGCGGCCGCCCGCGCGCCACGTCTGCCACACGTGCGGCAAGGCGTTCCGCGGCAAGAGCGTGCTCACGAACCACGTGCGCACGCACACCGGCGAGAAGCCCTTCCACTGCGACCTCTGCCAGCGCACGTTCTCGCAGCGGGCCGCGATGCGGACGCACTTCAAGCTCGTGCACCTCAACATCAAGCGGAACGCTAAACTCGTATGTCACTCTTGTGTCTTTTTTCTTCTTCTTCTTGAAGACCATTACTGCCATTATCGAGTGTATAATAGTTTACAGTGTTATGACGGTTTGTGTATCCTAACAAGATGGTGGCTCCCTTGTTAGAACTTTCTAGAGAGTTTTCAATTCACTTTACTTGTACACAATAACCAAACTTTATTATGCAAAATGCCACCTGTATTACACAGTAATAGGGTCAAATAACACAAATTTATGAATAAAAAATAGAAACCACTACATGACAGTTTGAGATCCCGCCAGAAACTCCTATTTCTTTCATATTATATTATTCTTTCGTTGTGTTTAGTGTCGGGTAAAATTGAGAGCTACGCACGCGTCAATGATAATAATATGAATTCGATTTACTGACATCTTATTTAATCTATCCACATACATAAAGTAAGAAATTGACTGGCTGATCAGTCAACACACAGATCAAACTACAGGGGCTAAGACCGTGAAATTTTGCGTGCGGGTTTCATTTACACTGTAGGTGAGCGCTAAGGAAGGATTTTAGAAAATTCAACCCCTATGGTGGTTGAAAAGGGGGATGAAAGTTTGCATGAAAAGTCGTCTTTATTAAAATATTCATACACGTGCGAATAAATTAAACGTTATTTTAATCTGTGGTTGCAACTACCGTATATTTATTAAAATTAAAATTGGGATCAACCAGTGTGTATCCAGCTGCAGGCTCGCTGGCCGGCACGACAGAGGGGAAAATATTTCTTACAAACTAGCTGTACCCCTTGTTAAATTTATTCGACAAACTTTCCACGCTACCATCACTAACGCGCCCCGGTAGCGCTATCGTTGTTCACCGTCCCGTGCTTGCCAGATTGCTTGACGTTCATAGTTACTGCTTCGCTCCTTGGGGTCGTACCGTGAAGTTATATAGCCTATATTACTCCTCGTGGTTCTGGTTTCAAAGAAGAATTCCGACAAGAGTCGAAATCCGACTGATAGTTCCAGAGCTCAAACAAGCAATAAAACTAAAACACTCTTCAGCCTTATTGTAATAGTTTAGATAAGGCAGTAGCGCAGGAGCGTCCCTCTCTAGATTTGGTTAATTTCTCATAGAATATCTTTTGTTTCACGTGTCGACCCGTGTGTAATGCTCTCTCTCGCACTCAATGAATTCCGTGCTTATCGTAGAACTGAACTTTGTTACACAGGAGCACAATCGCTGGCGCTCCACTCGGTGCAACATAATGTCAAATATTTTTGTTGTTCTTAATTGTTTTTGTTAAAAATGCTATAGTTAGTTCAGGGTATAAAGTGTTAATCAATATTGAATCTAATAAAAAATGTATATATAAAAAGGTGTATGTGCGATTCACACGCGATAGAAGTGAAACTTCATTTTTAAAGACATTTTCTATTTTATTTAAACAGTGTGCAATATACATACACACCGACATTTACTCTCTCGCTCTGGCTCACACAAAGAGGAGAGACCAATAATGTGCGTTAAACGTTTAACGTTTAACGCTTGGAAGTCGCATAAGAAGTTTCACTTCAAAAAATGTTTGTATATGATAGCCAGATTTATGAGGAATGGTATAGGCTATCTTGCATTAGGCTAAACCTCTAAGCTAGCCTTAAATATTGATTTTTGTTAAGTAAGCCGGAAGAAACAGCGCTCTTGAACTGCTTTATCCGCTGACGTTAACTATACATACTATTGAAAATCAAAAAGTGATTTATGAGCATTATTATTAGGCATGGCATTTCATCCTTAAGATCGAAAATTACTTCATCATCAAGACAATTCTATGAAGATAAACTTTGCATTTATAGCATGTTATTTGGACGCATAGTTTTGGAGATAATGTAAAATTAAAATAATTCAACAGTCGGCTCGGGTCTATGACTATAGGTGTAGTGGCGCGAACGAGCCGAGTGAATTATGACGCATAACCTTAGCCGCCCGATATAAATATTGTCTATTCTGAAGTATTATAAAGCAATCAGCGATTTCTTTTAAATTATACGCGGGTGAAACCGCGAGACATAGGTAGTTCATGAGGGAGTACACTGCATCAACGCTCCTTAGGACGAGCCGCCTTTGATCTAAAACGCAAATTACAATAGTAGACTGATACTCAGGTCCATTATGCTCAAAAGGTTGTTTGTTTCTTTAAACGCGCTAATCTCTGGAACTACCAGTTAGATTTGACAAATTCTTTTCGCATTTTATAGACTGTTTATTGAGGAACGTTATAGTTTATATAATATCACAGTATGATCGTAAAGAGCAGACCGGTAACCCTAAACGTTAAACAATTTGTTTAAGTTGTAGGCGAGTACGGGAAGTCAGACCAACTGTAGGTGCTTTAGACGCAGTCGCTCGAATAATTTAAACACGTGTAAAACCGTGGGGCACAGCTATAGTTGGACTTTTAATTGTATTCAGTAACTTGACAGTTCAAAGAAAAATAATGTTACCATATTAAAACTAATAGTGTTGAGATAGTGATTGATTTTTAAAAATTCGTAAATATGATGTGGAATATAAGAATAATTAATATTATTAATAAAAGTAATTTTATATTTATATTTTCTTTTAATAGAAACAAACTTAAAATAAAAATAATCTTTTTTTTTACTTTTGCTATTTTATTGCCTCTGGCAACCCTAGACGTAAAGTTATTAAATTTGAAATGAAAAGTTTGCTTTTGAGTACTTTATTTCGGATCATTCAATTTCGTTCATTCCTACACCACCTCACTATATATATTTTTTTGTTAAAATCTGGTAACCCTTCAACTGTCAAGTTATTGAATACAATGAAAAGTCCAACTATAGTAGCTTATATCGTGACACCTCCAGACGAAGACCACACTGCAGCCGGCCCCGGCGGAACCCAAGCAAGAGACGGGGCAGCTGGAGTGGACAGTCCAGCCACTGCAGAGCTGCGAGCAGTTCTACCAACCGTCTGCGTGACCACGTGGCTACCCAATAGTATACGCGACGCCGCGACATCTAACTACAAATTGTTTACTTAGATATAGTATACTTTTTTTACTTCTCCCTGACAACTCGTGGTACAAGTATTGGCCAATGTCAACGTTCTCATTCGCACTGTCAAAATTGTCCGATATGGAACTGTTTGGTCATTTTTACATAGATCTTTATTATTTTTGTAATACTTTATAATTAATCTAGCGGTGCGCCCGCGGCTTCGTTTATTGCGCAGTAACTATTGTCATTCCGTATTTTTATTTTTTACTCTTATTATTGACAATTCAAATAGTCTATCATCAATTTAGGAATTACGTATACTTCTCGTGTACAAAATTAAATTATTAGTATGTAACTTTTTTTTCTTATGATTTCTAAACGTATAATTGACAATTGTAATAGCCCATTAATTGACCACTGACATAAGCTCTCCGTGCACAAAATTGCATAAGAATCGGTGAAGCCGTTGATTAGTTTAATCTGGACATACAGACAGATAAAAAATATTTAAGGGCATATTCAGTGTCCTTTATATAGATGTTTATCGGAGAATTTGAAATAAGATACATGTACAGACAGATATAGATTTATTGTTGGACACCTCATTGAATCTTTATGAGAGTTTGAGACAACAACGAAATTCTGGTTCTGTGGTATTATTTCTAATTCTCTTAACCCGACGATCTGACATGATAGTCAGTGAATATCCTCTGTCATCGAAAGTATTAATAATTTATTGGTTTAGGCTCGGAACTTAGCTAGGAATAATCTCGCCTGATTATAATGATGATATGGCCGAATATAAAAACACCCTACCCGCTAAGCCTAGAGCTGACGGAACACCTATATGGTGAAACCTGGAGACAGATTTTCATCTTGAAGGTGAAAAAACCTTATCACCATGTTATAATTTCCTCATTATGTTTTTCTTCACCTGGTGAAGCTCAGTCTTATTGCAGGCATTCGAACCTAAATCAATCACGAAACATTACTTGAGTGTAAATCCCACTTCTGAAATTAACGTGTCTCCAACTACAACCGCGTCCTTAAACTTATCAGGCGTGATTGTGCTGAATCAGACTTTGTGAGATTAAAAATAATTGAAGGAGGATTCGCCATGTATATATAGAAAAAACCGGTCAAGTTTATATCGGACCGCGGGCAGTGTAGGGTTCCATAGTAACCAGTCAAAATATGCAGACCTAGAAGATGGATTTAACCCTCGTATTTATAGACAAATCATTACTTGTTACTAAGCAATTACTTTAACTAACATAATCTAAGAGTTACATTTTATGCTGTAGACAGGTAAACACCTTTACTTATGCAAAGTTCGAAGTGTTACTTAGAACTCACAGTGTTCTTTACGTTGGCAGTACTATATTATTTCGGGGCGTATATCACAACATTTCATTTAAAAGAACAATACAAATATATAATTTTCATTAGAAGTAAATGGAAAAACAATACAATTATTCAATATAATAAAATAGACATTAATATGACAAAGATAAACAGTAATGTTACGGCTTGAACATAATGAAAAAAGAAAAAATCACCTTTCTCGAAATTTCAAGGAGCGTCCGGAAAGATCGTGTATTTATCATAGTGCAGTCGTGTGACGTATAGTCTTAGGTTCAACGACACACACATAGAAAGTCTTATCGCTAAAACTGTCAGCAAACAATGGGCTATAAATTAAACGTTCCCCTCGTTTTAAAAAGCGATGACGTAAGTTGTTTACAAGATGTTAAGAGTTCAGGGACCTTCCAGAGATTTCGGGATCGAGTCATTTAGATATATAAGGGAGCTCAGTTGCGAGACGCGGCAGATATAAATTCGAAAGCGAAGTGGCAACAAGAAGCGAAATAAGAGAAACAAATAGTCTTATTCTGTAAATAACTACAGGTTTATTCTGAGAGAATATTCGGTGGACGATTTATGCGTTTGTTTTGTGTTTTTGTTTTCTGAGTACGAATAAATTACTTTTGAGTGTCACTACGGCATCTTATTACCCACGGACGTAACAGTAATGTGAATATTTAAAACTAGGTTTCTCGATGCAAAAATCGATTGTATTAACATTTTACGACATTTTTAGAGAATATTTTCTTTTACAAGGAATCTTATAAAAAGTTATGTAGCGCGTCCTTATCTCTGAAATATATTTTCACTGCTCAGAGTTCAGAAACCATAGTTATATTCTCAATTTGTTCCAATGGATCTGCAACCATATTATTATCTGCTCCATCTAAATTATTTACTTTTAAACTATTCAGTAACAATAAGGTACTATATTCACGCAATAATTGACGTGTACGGAAAAACTTTTGAAAATAAACAATGGACAATAGCACTCTATTGTAGATAAAACACATGTTAGAATTCAAGCCCGGTGAAGCTGTAAAAGCCGCAAAGGCTCCATGGCTAGTCAGTTCGAAAAAAAAAATCATGTTATAATTACTTAAGTAAGGGCAGAGATGACTATTACTTGGAATTCTAACCGTACATATTACTTACTCGCCCAAGTTTCTTCACTATAAAATGAAATCAGTGACTATACTCATGACTTTTAAATATTACTTTTTCATAAATATAAATACAAGGGTAAATACTTTGTATAAAATTACTTCTCCAAGTACTTAGCCGTGACAGTTTTCATTTTAAATTGATTATATATACTACTGTCGTAAGTTTCTTTCACATATCCATAAACAACCCATCATCATCCTTTCCTAGCCGATTTCGGCTACGGCGACTAGCTCGTTCTTTGGGCTAGATGTTTCGCCCTTAGGTGGCTCACATAACCAAACGAGCCTAGTCATATACGCAGGATATATTAAGGTGCATAAGTGGGAGCCCAGAGAAACACAGATGCACCCTCTCGTCCGTTTCCTCCTTGACCCAATGGAACGGAGACCGCTACAATTGGAGGAGGAGCGGATGCAGTGTTCTATTTAGCTATAATGAAACACCTATAGCAACCTTATGGCATTCACACTCATGCCCTGCTACCTCGCCACCAAAGGTGGGCTCTGCTTAAAAGCCGAGGTAGACTTTGAGCACTAATGCAGAGGATAACCGCAACTCGGAAGATGGACTCCGAGCCCCTCGACCAGGTTTAGCCCACGAGCCGACGTGGTTTACCGGGGTGTGGCCGCTGCATGCAGGACAGCTTCTTGGAGCCACTGCTGAGAGATTGTGAACTGTCGACGATATTAACTGTGCTACATCACCTGTACCACAAGTCCGCCGACATAGCCAGACGCTGACAATTCACTCCACCCTAAACAACCATTTAGATGTCAGAAGGGGGACCCTTGACTTAGAAAAAATAGCACTTTAGCGCTTATTATTCGCTAACGGATCTGTTTGTAAGTTGTCTGTTTGTGAGGTTTCAGGTTTGCCGTTGTGCGCGCATCACGTGAAATCTATTGTATATATTTTGATATTTTTTTTTGTTTTACACTGTAGATGCTTGGTCCTTGCAAAAAAACAATTATCACAATAAAAAGTTATTAACGTTTTAAGAAATTAATATTTCTGTAGTCCAAGCGAGCGCAGCCGCGGGCACAGCTAGTATACAATAAATCCGAGTATACAATTGGTCAAGTAAGAGACCGTAATAAAAAGTTTTGAAAAAACTTCATTAATAACCGTTCCAAAGGCACTAATTAGAAATGAATATAAAGGTTATTTAAATAATTCCCAAAATATCTGACAGTTGACATTTTCTTTTAAAGCAATACTTTTTTACATTTGCTACACTAAGGCGCTCTAGGATCTGCCCTCTAGTTTCAGTTCCATCTTTCTCCATATATCCTAGGCTCCATGTGAATACTGTTCAAATTAAAAAAAAAACCATTTAATATCGACCCCAAATAATATTAAAACGTGCTTACTATGTCTTTGGACGCTGGAATTGAAGCATAGACTGAGCGGTGAGTCCGCCTTTATCGTGTGTGTGTGTATTAATTGTGTGAATGTAATAAAAAAATATGTAAAAAAAATGACTCTTTCATTTGAAATCGACCCCACAAATAGACTTAGTATAAGAACAAGTTGAATAAGAGTCCAAAAAAGGAATATACTAGTTTGTGTATTATTTTGTTGATTTATCCAGTCTATTAAACATTAATACATTTTAGAAAGTTTAGTAAGATTTTGCAAATATAAGCGGGTTTTTGTTTTTGATAACGATTTACTTGGGTCGACAGCACAAAGATTTAGCTAGGATTCGTTTTCAAAAAATGAAAATGAATTCGCGTTTTCAATAATCAACTTAAACAATAACCAGAAAAATATGACTCTTCCCGACATCTATAGGCGAATAATAATAAAAAAAAATTTAAATGTGATACTGTTAAGTGTGTAATTCTTGTATACATAGTATGAATTCTCGGAAAGTGCTATAATGATTTGCATGAAATTCTTTATTTAGATAATAATATACTTCTCAGGTTATCTAGAGAGGTTTTTTGCAGGACACCGAGCGATGCTCGATATATTAAATGTATGGTCCCACATATGAATGTCCATTGACATAAGATAGTATTCTTCAATTGTTTGTATAACGTTTGAATAAAAATAAATAATAACTACTGATAATATGTACCATTTGAAATATTTCTATTTTAACATAAGTATATGCAAATTATATGGCTGTACATTGAATAAAAATATTAATTGAGCTAAAGTTACATTAGTCCTTACATATGAAATTAGCGTTTTATATGGAAAAAGTAAAACAAAGTATTATTATGAAATTATACATGTAATCAGTCGAAGTATGTACAATTATTATCTATGTACTTTCGCCATTTTATAGTTACCGTCCATTGATTCCATTTCTGAAAAAATTGTGGGAGCAAGAAACAATAAAATCTTTCAAAATGGTCTAGACAGCCTCATCGGAATCGAATTTTTTTCCTTGCAAGAATTGTCTAACTTCGGGAAAAAGTGATAATCTATTTGAACAAGGTCCAGGGACTGTGGCGATTGTCGAAGACATTGCACTCGCAATTTCTCTAATTTAGCGATCGTCTGGTGTGAAGTATGAGATCTAGCATTGTCCAGAAGTAGCAGTGGGCTAGAGAGATTGACCAGTCTCGGCTGGCCAAACAATAACGGCTAGTTTTTCCATCATGGTTTGCAATTAAAGACAATACAGATCTGCCGTTATTGTCTGGCCAGACTTGAGTCAGAGAACAATACGATTAAAACTCTGTCGTTATTGTGACGGTTTAGTAATGTAACGCAGCACTAAATGCGTGTTTATTGGTGTGCATCAGTCAATTCATGCGGTACCCATTTCTCGAGCTTTTTCTCTTTTCCAATTTGTTTCAAGTGAATTAAAATTTTATTATCACTCACACCGAAGCCAGCCGCTACTTCTGACGTGGTTTCCGATGGATCCGCTTCCACTATCACATTTAATCCTTCATTATCAACTAGGGTCTCCGGCCGATTTGTTTCATAGGTCAAAATTTCTAGAACGAAAACGTTGGAACAAAAAAAGTACCGTGCTTTCTTTTACAGTAGCTTCCCCATACACATCATTAATCCTTCGAGCTGTTTCTGCAGCGCTGATGCCACAGTGGAACTCATATTCGTATTAAATAATCGATATTTTAAGTTTTATATTTTGTGAAAAGGACGATGTCAAAGAAAAATCAAATGGTGCGAAAACAAATGAATCACTAAATTTGAAACAACTTTTTGTGACATCTCAAAATGCTTGCTTCCCATTATTATCTATTTATAATTCATTTCACATGTGCACAATAACCTAACTATATCATATTAAATGCCGCAAACTTACTGTTAAATAGAACGCATCTTATTATGTTAATAATGAACGCAACTAATAAAGAAGCCATCGTTCATCTTGGAGTGTGTACTCAACAACATTATTCCCTAATAAATATCTTATGAACAATCCCAAACTTTCATCACTTACATAATATAAAATTTATGAACATAAAACAAAATCCTTCTCGACTTCAAAAACTTTCACTTGATACTCGAAACAAATCGGAGATGTATTTCACACTTTGCCGGTATCTCATTTGGCATTTCATAGAATACCTTAACCGATATAAAAAGAAAACGCATATAAAACAAAATATTATATTCATTTTAACAGCACTGTCAGATATTGTTTCATAAAACATATTATATATATATTTTTATAGTCCACACTAGTTTGAGAACCCGTTTCATATCCATAAATAATAATAATGTCAGACAGTAAACAGATAATGTCTGTCTGTCATATACCACTAATTTGAACAGGTGACACTCTGCCTAGAATACATTGCAAACCAGCAACTTACTACATAGTACAAAGAAAGCTTTAGGTTGTAGTAAAGAAATTACAACTACAGTAGCGACACGCTATGATGGCCGTTTTGACACAATACAATAGTGACGTGCAATACCATTTATTTTCAAAGAAAATGTAGTCAAATGCTAGTCGTACCTATTTTTTTTTTAATTTATAACTAGTATTGCAAGTAGTAGTAGCTGATAAAAAAGTTTTAACAAAATGAAAATACAAATGTTTACTTAATATATTTCAATGAACTGAATATTGGAATATAGCATTGACGCGGGTTTACCGGAGGTAATAGATGTGCTGACATGTGACGATAGTATTAGATTTTATTTCTTTAATTTTCGAATTCAGAAAAGCATAAATGGCAAGTTATGTAGTAAAAAGTTCAATAATAATTATAATCCATTAATTTTTCTGTCAAATGACGCTAGGTTTTTGGTTATAAAAACGTGAAGAGATTTGTTCGTGGAATCATATTATATCGTTAGACTATAATTAGTTTAGAAAACAGTGTAACAAAGTAATCTTGTGTCCTAAAATTATACATTCTATAAATTTTATAACTAACTGCACGTCACTACTGACAATAAAGAACGGCAATTTGCTCTTTCAAACGTAGTTATTAATTCATACGAAACATAATGAGCAGACAAACGACAAAACGGCCATCATAGCGTGCCGCTACTATAGTTTGCTATCATTAAAAATAGTTCTGTATATAAAACATAGATGTCGTTAAAAAGAGATTAAAATAATCACAACAGTTCATAAACAATACGAAATGTCATTTAAAAAAAAAACTATTAATTTAGTAAAATCATGTAAGCTAAATTTGATAAATATAAAATACTTTGAAATGTATGAGAAAAGAGCCATAGTGTGAATTTCATTAGAGACTTCAATTATCTCTAGTCGGGCGCCCTTCGTCATAAAATAGCTCTCTTATTAATGTGATCGGATGTGATGTGATCTGCCAACTGGAAGAAGGCGATGATATGTGTCCGAGTTAACGCATGCAACTAATAAATCTGATATAATGCACCGCCTGAAAGAAGCTGCCTGTAAATTGTCCAAAGGTAAATATAACTCACACATTATTCTCATGTATGCGTTCTATATATAAAAAAAAGTTTAAACACTTCGCTTTCTCATAATCACATCTTTAATAACAAACCGTTAACGAAACTTTTCAAGAATTATGTTATCAATGCCATGTATCTTTAAATTATGTAAACTAAAAGATTTTTTGACACTGAATTTCTTTTAAACAACTAGCTAAATACAATAACTATATAATACTTTGAATATTTCATTAAAATAGTACAATACGATAGTACAATAATATCACGGCATTTATTAAATATACATAATATTAAAATACCATGGATTGGGATTATATTGAGTAAAAACAACACTTTTTGGTAGGTTGAAATTATTATGGGTTCGCCTCACCGACATGCTAATGTTAATTGTATATCTATACCTATAGCACGTCCGCTTTCATATCAGACTACATGCCTGCCTGTGTACACGAATACATATATGTACGTATACACGTATAACATATTGTATATACCTGACCGAGTGCTGTGCGCGTTAGACGCTTTTTGTATGGGTGAAATCTTGTGAGTTCGCGTCACCGACATGCGTAATAGCAGTATATCTGTAGCTATACAGGTGACGTATTGTGCGACATTAGTGCTGTGTATATCTTTATAAGTAAAATTGAATGGCTTTAGTAAAAAGTTTAATTTGTATGTGTACATTGTTTGAGTTTTTTAATTAATTTTTGCTTTACAGACACCGAGCTTGAGCACACTCACCTGATGGCAAGTGAAGATGAGGCCGACGATGGATCGCGCTTACTCAACAGATGTCTATTCACTTTTCCGTTAAACACTCCTAAGTTATATCTTGATGGGAACACAAAAGTCGGGAGTGAATTCCACTCCATAGCCGTTCGCATTATAAATGTGTAACCGAAACGCTCTGTGCGAACTGGGGGAATGTACATTACATACGGGTGAAAACTCTCTAGTACCATGACCGGTAGTCGAAGATGGCCACCTTCTTGAAATTGTTTCTGAGTACACTTACCTCGGGCATATTGTGCAGTTAGGTAAAAACTATTCTGAGGAGGCCAAGAGGAGGGAGAGGGCAACGTTTGGGAAACTACGTAGTCTTCTCATCATCCATGCAGGAATGTTTGAAAACGAAAATTTTCAATCAGTCCGTCCTACCCGTAATGACCTACGGAGCTGAGACGTGGACACTCACAGTAGAGTTGGTCCCCGAGTTCAAAGTCGCTCAGCGTGCTATGGAAAGAGCTATGCTAAGCACCCGACAGAAAACCGAAATAATCAAAGTTCAAAGAATGAGCAAGCTGGAGTGGCAATGGGTCGGCCATATCTCGCGAAAAATCAATAACCCCTGGTATAAACGGGTTCTTGAGTGGAGACCGCGACTCGACAAACGTAGTGTAGGACGCCATCCGGCCAGATGGGATGACGATCTGGGAAAGACTGCAGGCAGATGCTGGATGCGGCAAGCTGAAGACAGGGCGCTATGGCGCTCATTAGGGGAGGCCTATGTCCAGCAGTCGACTAGTATAGGTTTATGATGATGATGAAAACTCTTACGACGTCTAGTTGTACTGTCCAGTGCCGCGCTTCCCAAAGTGGAAGCAGATTCCACCAACCAGAACCTTCTCCAGGATGTCGGTCCACCTTATGACGTGGTCTCTACTTGAGAAGTCTTCAGCCTCATTGGCCGTCCATTGTACGAGCAATGCCCCACTGCCACTTAACTCTAGCAATGCTTACAGCTATGTCGGTGAATTTGGTTCTTCTATTGATCATATCATTTCGCTTCAAGTCCTGTCTTTGTCAGTCCTGTCAACAGTTGATAGTAATGACGTACGGTGCGGATACATCGCTAACGAGGGGCCTAATAAGAAAACTCAAGTTCACTCAAAGGTCAACGGAGAGAGTTATGCTCGGAGTTTGTTGCTTGATTGTATCAGAAATTATATAACATAAGATGGGAATCGGCCATAGGCGGCCGCTTTTGCACATTGCATTTACGAATCAACCAAAAGCCTGTATATTTGCAAGCCTACAACTCTTTCTCATGGTCATTTCTCTCACAGTGTTCTCTATAATTATGCATTAAGTCTTTAAAATTAAGTAAATCAGCCGATTCTGCTAGCTGTAACAGTTGATGACTAAATAAAAACTTGGTATAAATTATTGATTGGGTGATTAACTGGTATAAAACTCCACATCTTCTGGGGAAGATATACCCACAGACTAAACCGTAATTTTTAGCTCAGGACCTCCATTCAGTCGTTGTTTGATTCTTCAGTATTTTCCTCTTCAATGAGCTCAACCTTGATGACCGGAAATGTATTTTTTGTATCATCAGCGTTAGTACAACTGATGATATGTTGATGCAACTCATTGTCGTTACTAAAACGACAGTTGCACTTCAAACACCGGGAGACAGGCTCCCGGTTCTTGTGGACTTTTCTCACGTGTTTTCCAACATCCACTTTCCGCTTGAACGTATTCCCGCAAATGGTGCACTCAAACTCTCTCTTTTTCACGTGGATCTTTTTGTGCGCTTGTAAATATCTTTTGGAGACGAAGGGTCTGTTGCACACGTCGCAGACCACCGACCCATCTGGCGGGTGCACTGCGCTTATGTGAATCCGCAGGTGCATTCCGCATTTGAACGTCTTCTTGCATACTTCGCAAGTTTTTGCAGCTTCAGGAGGCGCGTGGGTAGTCCTCATATGGCTCTCAAGATTTGAAGGTGACTTGAAGGTTTTATTGCAAACCGTACAAGTCGCCGTTTCGATGGGATGCACCGCTTCCAAGTGACGCCTGAGGACGTGGTGGTCAGTAAAGTCCTTCGAACAAATATGGCAGGTCTTCGTAATTTGATAACTCTCCGAATGGTCTCTCTCCTTATGCCAGTAGAGAGCAGTTTTAGTAGGGAATTTTTTTTCGCATATCGAGCACGGTAGTTCCGCACCTTTCTTCGGCGGCTTAAAGATTTTCCCTAGACTGTGCGTCTTCAAATGCCTCGTCAACGACTTTTTGTTGGCTAGAACTCGTTCACATAGCTCACACTTTAAACCCTCCGGCATAGCGTGCGTATTGTCTTTATGTTTTTTATAATGTTTCCAGGAAGGGAATTGCTTTCCGCATTCATCACAGTTGTGGTCCGCAGTATCGGTTGGGTGACTCCATTTTGCGTGCCTACGTAGAAGCATCTCATTCTTGTAAGACTTCCCGCAAGTCTCGCACGACGCTGTTCGGTCAGAACCGTGAACTTGACGATTGTGAACATTCAATTTATACTGTTTCTTAAAGGTTTTGTTGCAAATCTTGCAGCTGACTATCTCTTCTGGCGCAGCATGAGTGTAGTATTTGTGGTTGCTTAACTTTTTCTTATTTATGAAGACCTTGCCGCATTCATCACACTTCACTTCTGTGCCTGGTTTCGGATGAGCGCAGTCCACGTGCGACTTAAGATGCGCGTGCGACCTGAAAGTGCGCTTACATTTTTTGCACTCAACGAAATAATCCTCAGAATGCATATGTTTTACATGCTGCTTCATATTGCCTTTGGTTTTGAAACTTTTATCGCAGATTTGACAATATTTTTCATCAGTTTTATTATCAACTTGCTTAGCTATATTCGTTAAGTTTGTGCCTGCTTCATCAATACTATCTTCTGTACTTTCCCCAAGCTCATCCTCTTCAGTGAATTTCTCAATTTTATTAGGGGATCTTGAAGTACATTCACTGCCATCAAAAACGTTTGATCCATCATTAGAATGATCTCTATTATAATGAAATGAAAATGAATCCTCCGTTTCATTATCTTGTATATCCAAATAATCTATAGGTTCTATTTTGACAGTGACATCTTCTATTTTGACACTGACTTCTTCCATTTTCTAATAATAGATTGTTATCTGTAAGAAACATTGTTTACAATTAAAATCAATATCATTTCCATTGCTATGGCTATATTAACGCTAAACAGTGTACAGTAGAATATAGTATCGACAAAACTCGTGGCACGGTAGCAGTAAGCCCTACTATTGAACAAAGAGGCCGCGGGTTTGAAGAGAGACCCCACACATGACTGATTTTTGTGTAATGAACGTTTGTCAATTGTGTACCTGGGTGTTAAATTTGTATATACACATTGAGGAAATATGTACTACGTACTAGTACAATCAATTATTACAAACAAAAATTGTGCACCACATCCCCCGGGGCACGCGCGGGGAGAGCGCACATTAGTCATGTGAACTAGGCTTGGTCGTTGTGCAACATAGACAGTTATTGAAAATGTATATCGGTGCAATAGCGGATAGCGGGTATTATATCGTAGCCAAACTATCTATTTCTTAGTAGCGGTTTCTGTCGTTACTCAAACACTAAATATTCTGTGCGACGAAAAAACGTCGCTATTTTCGCTATCGAGACGAAGTTCATTGTTGTCTCGTTCCCACACATAGAAATTTAGACTGTTGACTCTTATCTATAGAAATATGGGCTTGAACTAAGCAATCATACTTGTATTTGAAAAAAAGTTTTATTGAAAATTGAAAAGTAATTTACGAGCATTATTATTATTAGGCAAGACATATTAATCCTTACGAACGAAAGTTACTTCATCACCAAGACAATTGTATGTAGATAAACTTGTCCTTTCTAGCATGTTATTTGGACGAATAGTTTGGGAGATAATTGAAAATTGTAAAATTAAAATAATTCAACACTCGACTTGGTTTTAGTAGCAAGAACGAGCCGTTCGCGTCTCAGTGTGACGCATAACCCTGGCCGCCCGATAAAAATATAGTCTATACTGAAGTATTATAAATTTATCTGATTTATCAATCAGCGATTTCTTTTAAATTACACGTGGGTGAAACCGCGGGGCTCAGATACTGAAAGTATGAACTTATGACAAAAAAAAATTGTCCGTCCGTTGATTTCGGGTAATCTCCGAAACACACTGCTTATCTAATCCCTGGAGTTGAGGTCACTGCGAATATCCACACCTAGGATATTGAGGCTTTTTTTTTCGAACTGACTATACTGTTAGCCTTAGGGGCCCTGGAGCCTTTACGGCTTTTACAGCTTTACCGGGCTTGGGGGCGAGCGCTTAAGGCACTCATCCGCGAAAGCTTTGCAACAACATCCGAGGGTGCCAAAGTGGCCGAACCTCGGCTCGGACTGTTGCGCGTATGCAAATAAGTCGCGATCTGACTAATTCCCTATCATTTGATCTAAACTAACTATACATATATAGATGTTTCTTGGGAGGAGGGAAGGAACATGTGTATGTGTATTTAGGGTTCTGAAAATTTTTGTCTAAACTAGGCAAAAAAAAAAGGTCCCTTACAGAACCTATGCACCTGTGTGTTATGCATGTGTGTGCAATGCAGTGTCATGTGTGGCTGTGAAAGCTAGTGAATGTAGAGTCACTGTATCGCGCGAGCGGCTGCTTGGCTCAAGGGCTCCATACCGATGGATCGGACCTAGGCTTGAGTTGCCGCAGAGGTCGTGGCGGGTGTGCGGAAGCGAAGTTAACCGTACGTCCCCTGCGGAGGGAACGGTGGTTTCGCGGGCGTGGGTGCGAGCACGCATATGTTGCGGGAGCGGACGCGTAGAAATTGTTAGCTTTCTCGATGTCGTCATCGGGATCGACAAAGAGATTTCGCGGACAGTGTTTATAACGTTTGGCAACGGGGATCGAGTTATCTGGGACGTAGTTCACGCTGGATTTTACGAGCGGGTTGGGATGATTCGAAGCGCTATCGAAGTATCTCCTTGTGAGATATTTCACATAGGCTTCTATCGAGGGAAGCCTCATGTCCCTGTGCAGGTCCATGTTCCTAACGAAGGCTGGAGGGTCGAGCAGGCGACGGAGAAACCGATTTTGGACTCTTTGCATGCGGGCAAAGTTATGTTTGGACATATGTGCGAACGCGGCGCAGCTATATGTCAAGATCGGACGGACGCACATCTTGTACAGTGTGAGCTTATGTCTTAAGGACATTTTGCTTACCGAACTGAGCAAGGGTCGCAAGCGGGAAAGGATCCAGATGGCCCTATTCCTAACTATAGTAACGTGTGCGTTGAGTTAAGCTTCGAGTCGAGGGTGACACCCAGATATTTAGTCTTGGTGGCCCAAGGGATATTCCTACCGAATAATGAGAGGGGTCCTACCGTGCGTGGTAGTTTACATGTATGCGGTTTGAACATAATCGCGGCGCACTTTACCGGATTAATAGCTATTCGCCACGTTCGAAACCACTCCCCGAGAGTGATTACGGCACGTTGGACTGCGCAGGCTAGATTTTTTCTGTGTCTGTTTGACGCGTATATGACTGTGTCGTCAGCGTAGAGTCCTACCTCGACCCCGGCGGGCTTCGGGAGGTCGCTGACGTACAGATTGAAAAGGCAAGGCGCCAGAATAGAACCTTGCGGAACGCCTGAGCGTATCGGGTGGGCGGTAGATAGTACTCGTTCCACTCGGTAGTGGAAGGTGCGGTCGCGTAGAAAATCGTGAACTAGGTGAACTAACCTATCCGGGACTTCTAATTGATGTAGCTTGTGGACTAGTCCGGCATGCTAGACCTTATCGAAGGCCTTAGCTACGTCCAAAAAGACCGCAAGCGTACGGGCGGGGGCGATACTACTTTTGGCAAAGTTGCTCGTGATGTGCTCCGTGAGGCGGTGCACTTGATGTGTACACGAGTGTCGGGCTCGAAAACCGAAGTGTTCGGGAGGGTATTATAGATTTTTAACATCTATAACGGTTTTGAGACGGTTCAGAAGGAGCCGCTCGTAAAATTTCCCTAGCGTGTTTAAAAGGCTGATCGGGCGATAGCTATCGGGAAGCGAAGCTTTTTTGCCGGGCTTGTGAATACCTACAACTATAGCTTTTTTCCAGACGGCTGGAAAATAGCAGTGGGCTATGGCTACATTGAAGATGCAGACCAAAAGAGCTATGAGGTGATCGGGAAGAAGTTTAAGTACTTCATTCCTGATACCGTCGGGGCCGGGGGACTTTCTAGGCTTAAGGCCTTTAATGACAGAACAAATCTCGTCATGCGTGACCGGGGTTAACGTTTCCGCGGGGGGAATCGTCGTTAGTTCCTGAACGGCTGTCTCGATAGTTTCGATGTGGGTAGTATCTACGTTGTCGCAGTTTGGAGAGCACTGGCTCTCCATGCTTGCGGCAAGGCATTCTGCCTTATCGTCGCTATCGAACGCAGGTGGGAGATCGGGGCCCCTTTCGAGGGGCGGCATTAGGGCGGTAGCTTCTAACTTCAGAGAGCGGGCGAGGTTCCAGTAAGCCAGATGGGACGGCTTGAGACCCTCTAAGAGGTTATCCCACCGGTGACCTCTGAACTCGCCGATGCGAGTTCTGACCTCTCTCTGAAGTCGTCGTAACCTACGGGTGTTATCCCTCGTTGGATAAGAATCGTGTGCACGTGTCGCGGCGTTCTTTTCCGTGATTAACGCTCGTAAGCCGGGGGGGGAGTACAAAGCGGCGATCGTTCGCCGCTTGCACCTCTCTCGAGGCCTCCCTTACACCGGTTTGGAGGTAGTCGACCAGGGAATCGATCGCTAAGTCAGCGTCTGCTGTTGACTCTAATACGTCGGGGATCCTAGCTAAGCTGGACGGGGTCGCGTTATCCGTTAGGTAGCGATTTAAGATCGCGTAGTCAACTACTTTGACTTTTGGCGGACTGGGGTCGAACGGTTGCCCGAGTTGTAAAATAACCGGGCGGTGATAGGAGTCTAGTTCGTGTACGACTTCTATAAGTCGTAACCGAAGCGAGACACCTTTGAGGAGGGCTATGTCAAGTACTGTCGGGTGACAGTTATCTTGAAAGTGCGTGGGTTCTAGCGGGGCTATAACGTCAAAGCCGAACACATCGCATAGCAGATCGAGTATAACCCCATTAGGGGTGTTACGCGAGTTGTTGAAGTGAGTGTGACCGCTATTGAGGTCGCCTGCTATTATGACGGATTGTCCGAGTGAAAGGAGCGCCTCCAGGTCGGACTGAAGGACTCTTTTACTCGGGGAGAGATATGCAGAGACAAGCGTGATTGACGGATGGCCAGTCATGCCTATTCTACAAACTGACACTTCCATATTGGTAAGTGCGGGAGGGTCTATTGGCATGCAATAGAGGGAACGCTTGTAGTAGATGAGCGTGCCGCCGCCTCGGGTGGCAAGGTCATTTCTAACTATGTTATAATTCGCTATCTTAGGGTCGCGCCTACTGGGTTTTAGAAGTGTTTCTTGTACTAGAAACACGTCTATCTCCCGTTCCCTAAGAAAGGTGGCCATGAGGTCCCGTTGGGGAAAGAGGTTCCGCGCGTTAAAGAAAGATATGTTAAGACTCCTGGATATTGAGGCTGTCATGCATTGCTAGTGAGACGTTCTGAAGAGTGGGGAGGGGAGAAAACGAAGATTTTTTTGAAGTAAGCGCTCTTACCTGAGTTTTCTTGGCATTGAACTCAACCAAGTTACTTGCTTCCCATTAATTAAGTCAATGACAAGTTCCTTCCGTCTCTTTTCAATGTCTCCCCGACAAAAATGTTTCAACCATACAGCTTAAAGGATTATATATGTTACACTGGGTCAGACCCCGGCCAAACTGTTTTGTATGAAGTAGGAAATTCATGCTACAACCCACCAGATCAGTGCCCAGGTCGGGCATGTAGATACGGATCTGGCCCAGTGTAGCATGAATTACCTACCTTATACAAAAGAATTTACTGTATCCCGGTCAGGGCCCGGACCAGCTAGGTGTAACATCTATCATCCTTCTTAATTGCGTCAAGTTTCTCTATGTTTGTTACGAATTTTTACGTAATTTTCGTACATTATTTCATATTATTTCGTACATTATATATATATATATATATATATATATATATATATATATATATATATATATATATTGTTGCGTAGCAAAAAATGCAACTATGCATTTTTAATCAAAACAAGACGTCATTAGGCTGACGCAATAAAAACATAATGTTATGCAATAAAAACAAGTTATTGTGAAATGTTCTGGAAAGATTCATATTAGTACTGCGCAATACCATAACCCTATATAAACAAAGCCGCCGTGGCTTCGACGTTCTTATTTCTTATTACACAGTTCTTATACGTTCATAAGTGTAATTGTGAATTAAGTTAAATAAAGAAAAATAGAAGATTCTTTTTCTTTGACTTCAAAACATCTTTAAGAATTCCTTAAGACATCTCGTCGCCAACAATAAGGATAAAGGTGTAGAAGTAGTAGCCTACATCCTTAGGACATTTCGTCGTCAACAATATAAGGATCCGTGCTACACCACAAGTCAACATCCTTAGGACATTTCGTCGTCAACAATATAAGGATCAGCACTTGTATCAGTCAGAATAATCGTCAACCAACAGTTTCTGGTCTCTTCTGTTTAAAAAGAACACCTGGTGGCAGCTAAAAGAACCTATCTACCAGTGAAGGGTCTCCAGGGATCCGACATATTTTTGGTGGCAGCGGTGGGATAAACACTATCGACGTGGAATAAAAACACTAGCTACGTGGGATACCACACATATCGACGTGGGAAATACCACATCAGCGACGTGGGATACACGTTGACAGGGTAAAAACCCTATCAAAGGGTCTACACACTTCTTCGAGTGTTCCTGTTCAACGAGCTTCAACGTCATAGTTTGAGCAGACTTCTGGTACTTTTCAAGACTGGAAGGCGAATTTTAATTCCTTACTGCAAGTTGCACCAAAGGTCAGTCACAGGCGAAGTCTACCTCTCCAGGAAAGGGGATACATCACCTTCAGCTAAAAGTGAGTTGACCGACTGATTTCCTTATTCCTTTCAGTCTTCCTATAATTTATAATTTCATATAATTAAAATAAACTAATAAAAGACAAAATGTCTCAGAAGAGTGGAAAAATTCAAGATCCTCTGATCTCAGAATCCGAGACTGAGGATGAAATAACTGAAAGTCTCCAAAAGTTGAGCATTAATACATTATTCCAATTTGTTCAAAAATTAGACGGGGATCGCAAAAATCTTAAACATTTTCTTACAAATACTAATAGTGCTTTTGCACTCGCGGCCCTAAATCAAATCGATATTCTTTTGAGATACGTAGTTTCTCAAATATCTTATAATGTTATAAATGAGATTAACATGAGAGAAATTAATTCATGGGAACAATTAAAACAAACTTTAAAAAAATATTATTCAACTATTAAAGACGTTTCTCAACTTCATGAGGAACTTGAGACAATACGTCAATTACCCCATGAATCAATTACTGATTTCTTTAAACGTCTAGATCAAATTAAAAACGATTGTATTACGGCTGAAGAGAATCAAGCCGATTGCCCAGATGAGGTACCTGCACTCAAACGCGCAATTCAAAAAACGGCATTAAGAAGATTTATTCTTCATTGCCATCCTGAAATTTCTAAAATGCTTAGGGCTCGTGATGTCAAAACCCTAAATGAAGCATTCTCAATAGCGCAAACTGAGGAAAAAATAATGAAAATTAATCAAATTAGATCTCATCAAACGAATTATAATTATTGTAATAATGGTAAACGTACTGGTCATAGTACTCGCGATTGTAGGCGAAAATTTAAAAAGGAAGATAATAATAATACTTTCCAAAAATATAAAAACTATTATGATCTTACAAAATTTTGCAAATATTCCGAATGTAAGCGTCGGATGTTCAATAATAATAATAAAGAGTTTACACAAAAAAAGTGAATCAAATTAAAAATGATTCACAAGTGTCCGAGTCTTTCAAAAATCAAATACATTTTATAAATAATGATTGTAAAACTTTAACTTTTGAATCCGAAGATTCGGATAGGCCAATCCAGTTATTAATAGATACTGGAGCCTCAATTTCAATAATAAAGCATACAGCTTTAAATTGTAAAAAAACTTATTTAAACAAGAATGTAAAAGAAAATATAAATGGTATTATACCAAATCAACCTATATCAACTTTAGGTACATCAAAAATAAATTTAAAATATAATTCATTTACTATCACTCCAAAATTTCATATAATAAACGCAGCGAAAATAAAATCGCCTTTCGATGGAATTTTGAGTAGTGACATATTAAAAGAATATCAATCAAAGATTGATTATTCAAATAACGAAATAACTTTAAACAATTATCCACTTAAATTTGACAACCAAATAAGTGCTGTCACTTTTTCAAATAAAAATAAAATTGATAATAATCACCCAAATATTAATAAAAAATTAAATGAAAATCTTAAATTAAATCATTTAGGAGATAATAAACAAGATCTTCAAAAGATCTGTCAAATGTATTCTGATACATTTTTCTTACCCGGAGATAATTTATCTTGTACCGATATTTTAAAACATAAAATATCATTAACAAATTCTGTACCTATCCATACTAAAACTTATAGTTATCCAAAAATTCATGAACAAGAAGTACAAAAACAAATAAATAAAATGTTAGAACAGGGAATAATTAAACCATCAGTTTCTCCCTGGTCGGCACCAGTATGGATTGTTCCTAAAAAATCGGACTCCATAGAAAAGAAATGGAGACTCGTAATTGACTATCGTAGATTAAACGAGTCACTATTAATGATCATTATCCGATTCCAAACATAGAAGAGATATTGGATCAATTAGGGAACTCTAAATATTTTACAACACTAGACTTAGCGTCTGGGTTTCATCAAATCCAAGTTGAGAAGGAAGATCAAGAGAAAACGGCATTTACAGTCCCGTATGGACATTTTGAATTTACTAGAATGCCTTTTGGTTTAAAAAATGCTCCATCAACATTTCAGCGAATGATTAATATAGCTCTTTCTGGACTCATTGGTAAAGGAGTCTTTGTTTATATCGATGACATCGTGATCCACGCTGAAAGTGTAATTAGACATAACTAAATATTAATACAAGTCTTACAGAGAATTAGAAAACATAATTTGAAACTGCAACCTGAAAAATGCGAGTTTCTTAAAAACGAAATTACCTATTTAGGTCATATAATAACACAAAGTGGAATAACTCCAAATCCGGAGAAAGTTAAAGCTATAAAAGAAATTAAAACACCTAAAAACCAAAAAGATATTAATTTTTTTTGGGACTTGTAGGTTATTATAGGAAATTCATTACTAACTTCTCTTTAATTGCCAAACCACTCACAAAATTATGAAAAAAAGACATTAAATTTGAGTGGAATGATAAAACTCAAAAAGCTTTTGAAACATTAAAAGAAAATTTATCAAGTAAAATAATTTTACAATTTCCTGATTTTAATAAACAATTTATATTAACAACTGATGCATCAAACGAAGCAATTGGTGCTATACTTTCACAAGGAGAGATAGGCAAAGACCTACCAATCTCATATTATTCTAAAACATTAAATAAAGCTGAACAAAATTACAGCACAACTGAAAAAGAATTATTAGCTGTCGTAAGTGCAGTTAAACATTTTAGACCGTATTTATTCGGTAGAACATTTACTGTGGTAACGGACCACAAACCTTTAATATGGTTACAAAATTGTAAAGATCCATCAAGTAGATTAATAAGATGGAGATTAAAATTATTAGAATATGATTATAAAATTGTACATAAAGCGGGAAAAGCTAACGTTAATGCAGATGCATTAAGCCGACCAATTCATGTCATAAATAATATAGAAAAAGAATTCGAACAATTTAATGAATATTATCAGGAATCAATTATTATTGAACCAAACAATATAGAAAAACCTATTACAAAAATTCCAGTACTCATATTATTAATGTCAAGTGATGCAAATGAGAATAATATAGGCATCACATTTGTTAAAAAATCATTTCCAGATAAAGACAACTGGAAAACTAAAAAAAATAAAAACATTTATAGTTCGTCATCAGAGAATTATCCTTGTTTACATAAAAGAAAATTTCCATGACGAAGTAGAATATCCAATACTTTATGAAAGTTTAAAAAACTTAAAATTAATATTACAAGTAAATAATATAACAACTTTTTCAATTTCAAAAATTAATGACGATATTACAAACCAAACTTCATTAGTATTCCATTGTATGCTACAATATTTATTTAAAAACTATAAATACAATCTATTCACAAACAAACGAATAGAATTAAAAACAAAAGACGAGATTAAAGAATGTTTGTTAGAAAATCATAATCATCCAGTCTCAGGACATCAAGGTTTCCAGAGAACCTATGATAAAATTAAAAATATTATTACTGGGATAACATGAAGGATGATATTCAACATCATATTAAGACATGTGAAATATGTCAAAAATCGAAAACAAATTTCAAACCTAACAAATCAAACTACAACTTCTTCAAGGTTCAATCAAAGAATTGCATTAGACATTGTTGGACCATTGCCAGAAACAAGTAATGGCAAAAGATTTATATTAACATTACAAGACGATTTAACCAAATTTATTCAAGCATATAGTCTACGTAATCATGATGCGGTTACCGTTGCTAAAAAATTTCTTAAATATTGTACTAGTTTTGGATTTCCTGAAAGTATTCTCTCAGATCAAGGAAGAGAATTTATTTCAGTAACTTTTCAAGTATTTACAAAATTATTAAATGTAGATAAAATTACAACAACTCCATATCATCCTCAAACAAATGGATCATTAGAGAGAGTCCATTTAACCCTAAAAGATTATTTTAAATGCTATGTTAACGAAAATGAAAATAATTGGGATTCATTCTTAAATCAAGCCGTATATGCTTATAATTCACATAATCAAAAGAGTACTTCGTTTACTCCTTATGAATTAGTTTTTGGACAAGATCCAAAAATTCCTAAAAATCCCAGAAATAAAAAATATAATGAATTCTCTGAATCAATTAAAAATAAAATAACTAAAATACGCGAAATTGCAAAAGACGCACAATTACAATCTAAAACAATCTCTAAAAATAATTATGATAAAACTCATAATCAAGAATACAAATTCAAAGAAAATGATTTAGTACTAGTCTATGATGCATTGTCAAAGGCACAAAATAAAAAACTGAAAAAGAATTATAAAGGTCCTTATAAAATAATTCAAATACATGAAAACAAAACGGCTACTTTAAATATTTCTCCTAATAAAACAAAAACTTACCATTTTAATTTATTAAAACCTTATCTTGTTTCAAGAGAAAACAACAAGGAAAATGAATAAAATACTCTTCCTATCCTTCCCATTAATTTTTATTAGTTATATAACATGTTATAAAATTCAACCAATTGAAAAATCAAGTGGTATATTCTTTTATCATATGGGAACAGTTCAATTAAGTAATCAGAAGTTTACTTTACTAACATTCAATGATATTACAATATTAAATAAGAGATTTAAATTACTAAATCATTTTATATAAAATCTCTTAATCTTTGTATAATGTTGACAAAAGAACATTTTCAAACTCATTGTAGTACTTCTTTAAAATATCTAGAAAATGATATTAAACAAATGACGATTGATTATTATATTGTTGCACATCAGTACCAAAGTTCTCCTACTCGTACTAAACGAGGTATTATAAATGGTATAGGTAATGCTTTTAAATGGCTTTTTGGTACACCCAATGCGGATGACGCAGAGTTTTATACAGACTCAATTAAAACCTTAATGAATAATCAACGTGAAGTTGAAACTTTAATGAAAAGTCAAATAAATGTTATACCATCAACTATTACTAATTTTAATCACTCAATGTTAATTTTACAAAAAGATATTAATATTATGAATAATAATTTAATAAAATTCAATGAATTCGCTGAGAAAACTGCAAATAATGAAGAAAAACTTAATTTAGAACTAGATATCATTGACCATATAACTCTTTTAAACGAAATGGTTACTGAAACCAATCGAATTTTAAATGAGTACCTAAACTCAATGTCATTCATTACTAATGGGCTAATGAATTTTAAAATACTTACTCCTACAGATCTTAAAAAAAGAATTTGAGAAAATTCAATCTCGATATAAACTTCCAATGGAACCAAGTATGGATAATGTATATAAATATTATAAAATAATCACACCAAAAGCTTTCTTAAAAGAAAATTTATTAATAATATCTTTCGAGATACCAATTATTAATTTAGAGTCATATAATTTATATCAAATGTTTCCTCTTCCAACTCCTCATAAGGATAAATCCGAACTTTTATCCTATATTGAACCTTATAAACCTTATATCCTAATATCCAAATCAGTAACGGTCTACTCGTTGCTTAATGATCTTGAAAAATGACAAAAATATGAAGAGGATAAATTTATTTGTAAAAAAATTTCAGTTTCAAGAAGGATCGATCATCACATTAGGAAGATGTTGTTTTGTTGAGCAGTAGTTAAAATCCCATTTTGTATTCTTTGAAATTAATTCTTTTCATTTTGGGTCATCCATTCAAAATAAAGATTTTACTGATTATACCACTCTGGTTATAGATAGCTATAGATCCAGTGACCACTTAAAATATAATGAACTGAATGTTTGCTAATTGCATTTGATACATAGTTTACATGTATGGTTTTATAATAAACATAAAATTAACGCTAATAAATTCAAGCTCACATTCTTTTTTAAATTAGAAGTTAATTTAATACTTATATTTTGTGATTACATAAGTGCAATTATTATAATTTCAAAATATTACTACGAAAGGTTCGCTTACTATTAGAACATCCTCTACCAGCCATTTTGCGATAACTACCAATTCGTACATTCGATATTCATAAAAACATACAATATATTCCTTAACATAAGAAATAACTGAACGAATACTTACGACATGTAAATATATTCTGTAATTTGATTTAAAAACTAATATATTAATTGCAAATTTAGGTAAAATGATAAAACAAATCCACAACAACGTAAAACTTTGAAGACAACTAGTGATGTGGCATTAGGTTTGTTAAAAATCGATAAAGCATCAATTAAACGAAAGGCATTCGTACTATTGATAGCTGATAGCTAGCCATTAAATTATCGATAGTATATTAAAAGGAAAGAAGTACAGAATATAAGGCAGCATTTTCTGATTGTAACAAAGAGGCTGTTCGGCCCGATATTGTTTTTCATTTAGGAATCCGCAAGCTGTGGAACACATGAATGACAAATAATTATCCTAAATTACTTTGCTACTTCCGCATGCAATAGATGAATCGTGGTTTCAACTACGTACAAATAAAATATTTGAATTTAAATAATAATAATTAAGATGATAATATGTTTATATTCAGTATTTTCAATTACTCTACAGCCGATTCGGAAGGCACTGAAGGCATAAGAATCGGTAAGAAACTTAAGGTTCAAAATATTGAATATAAACATAATATTATTATCTTAATTAATATTATATAAAAAAAATTAAGACTTCCATTTACACATTTATTTAAATTCAAACATTTATGTTGTAGATAGCTGAAACTACGATTCACTTATTGCAGGTGGAAGTAGCAAAGAAATTTCTGATAATTATTTACGATGGATGTTCGCAAGGTAACGCCTCCGTCAATCAAACATGAACGAGCTTTTTTTACTACTAATTAAATATAGTACTAAGAAGCAATCCATATTCAATTAATTATTCGAAAGTTTTTTCAAAAATAATTGTTATTACTGAACATGCAAACAATTGATGTTTAATTGTGATCGACGTTTTTAGTCTAATTCAGATTTCAGTTCATGTCTTACGAGTTTTGAGTACATTTATTTAAAGCATTAAATTAATTACGATTTATAGTATTTAGTTACAAATTTATATCAAAATTTGTATTTACCAATTTTATTAGACAAAAAATGCATCTATATTTCCTGGCTTCTAAAACAGGAAACAAATTATCGGACGCGGCTTACAACCACGTCTTATAGATATCTGTATAATGAATGTATACTATACTTGGATTTGAAACAACCTTAAAATAAATTTAAAAATAATTTTATTTTACCTTTGGTATTTTATTGCCTCTGGCAACCATAGAGGTAGAGGTAGATGTGATTATAGTGCCACAAACTTATCTGGCCCGGTGAGAGAGTCAATGTCTCATCGCATTTGGTGTTGTCAGTAAAAATAAATTTTGCAATAAAATGGGCAAGTAATCGATGTAACAAAAATATTTTTGTCCAAATCTTGAAAATAACTGAACCTATTTTTCAATCCAATTAATAGTGTCGAAAAAATACGTGGACAAACATATTTATATGCAAACATATGTACATATCCATAAAAACATATTATTTGTTTGTGCAAATTGCAATTTTGTTGTGTAAGCATAATGGATTATGTAAATATAGTGCATTTCCAATAATAATAATACATATGTACGTGTTAAATCAATAACCTCCTTGTTTAAAGTTCGTTAAAGTGTCAAATTATGCACACACTACCTTACATAGGACCTGATGTTAAACACCTGGCGATGAAAGAACGTAGGTAAAATGTTAATTAAATAAATAAAAAACAAAAACATATTCTCTGAAAATATTTATATTTTAACACAATAATTATGATCATCTACATAAAATGTATGGCGGGTGTTTTCTAACGGGAATCCTCCAGCTATTCTTAAGCCACCGGAGTTATTTGATTCATTGGTCACTTCATCATCAAAGTCAATACATTCGCTTTCACTGTCACTGGCCAAATTAACGATGAAAGGCTCGTCTAAATATGCATCTCTACTTTTATACTCGTTTTCAAGTTTTTTTTACGTGATTGCAATGCTTTTGCCATTCATTCACTGTTGTATTATTGAAGGCGTCTGCAATCAAAGAAGCATTTCAGAATTTGATTTATTAATGTTCTGATTAGCTATGTTTCGTTTCATCAAGCTCCAAATCATTTCGATTGCATTTAAGTCGCAACGGTATGGCGGTAATCTTAACACGTTATGACTATTATTTTTCAACAGTTCGTCTATTTTGTATACAGGTTTTGGTTTATGTCTTTTAATGAGTGCGTAGAGTTGCGGTTTTGTAAACTGTTCATTAAATTCTATTTTATTATCCGTCAGCCTCTTCTGCATCTCGGCCTTTTTACGCTTTGTATTAGGAGTTTTGTTTATGCAAATGCTATGATATGGGGCATTATCCAATATAATCAGTGTTGTCTCATGTAAATTAGGCAGAAGTTTATTGGTAACCCATTTTTTGAAATTCGTACTATTCATTTCGTCGTGATAATTGAAAATTTTTGTATTTGATCGGAACAGCAATAACGCATTTTTCACAAACACTGCTTGTCCTCCCGCATGAGCAATTATCGATTTGTTTCGCTTGGAGACTGGGTTTAGCATACCATCAACTTCATCACTCTGCCAACAGCATCCAGCTATATGAGATGCGTGAATATAGGTCTCGTCCAAAAATATGACAATTTTTTGTTCACCTCGTTCATTCTCTTTAATTTATTGAAGAAAATTGCTCTCCATGCAGAAATATCATTTCGTTCTATTAGAATTTTTCTGTTCGATTTCGTTTTCTTGTAACGAAATCCAATTTTATGGAGTATTTTCCGAAGAGTTACTCGATCCCCGTTAAAATCAATGTCTTCTTGAAGCACATTTAATAACTTTGCTATTGTGGGAATTTCTTTGCGCATGATTTAAAATTCATGAATTTTTCTTCTTATGACACCGAGATCAAAATCATCCACTTCAATTTTACCTCTCCCCCTTTTCCTTATCTTAACTGGCGTGGCAACTTTTGTTCCAGTTTCATCTGCCTGTTATTTTTCCTTTACAAGTTTTCTAACAAATCGCTCCTCAACACCTACAACAAAAGTAACGAAAAAATTAAATTAAATATTTTACTAGCACGTGCCAAATAATGTTTATGTAGAATTACTTTTAAAAGCTGCCAACAGTTACCTGTGGCGGCAGCTACGCGTTTCGTACAATTTTGCGAAGTATATTATCGGTGCCTGAAGACGCTTTTCTTCCTACATTAAATCTAGGATTGTAATATAACGTTCCTCGCATCACCTTTTAAATCTTTCGGCATTTTTCACTAGCTATAACGACGAAACGAAAAATAAAAGCACGGAGCAAACAACCAATGACGGATATGTCACCGAATGGCAGGTAGATTGACATTTCAAAATGGCGTCGTTAGTTCCTCTTTAGGCCACCGGACCAGAAAAGTTTGTAGCACTCTAACTTCGATCAATTATACACTAGATACACAATCCCATACAAAAGTTCTCTTAAAACTGTCGCCACTTGTGTCCACGTAATTCTAGTTGAAATAAATATACATTAACGTAAATTGAAACATACACGCATGATTTAAAGTCTAAATTACAAAGTGTCAACAAAAAGCAATAAAAATTTACGACAAGCCTAACTCGCCGCTTTGGACAAGGATTGAGTGGAGTCGAACTGTCCAATATGTTTTTTATACCTTCGACCAATAAAAGTACTAGATTAAGGATTACGTACAAAAATAAGTCGCTCAAGTGTCCATGTTTTCACACACTTATCTTTCTATATAATAAAAATCAGTTGCTGTTCGTTAGTTCTTGCTAAAACTAAAAACGGCTTGACCGATTTGAATTATTCTTATTTTATTTTGTTGGTTTGATAACAAGCAAGGTTTAAAAAAAATTATTTACGTGGGAGGGTATGTAACCCTATCTGTTAGTAGGTAAGTAGGGTAGTTATGTAGGTACAAGTCGCTGGAAAACTTGAAAATTAAAAGTCAAACTTAAGATCTAAGCAAACAACATAAAAAACATAAACATTAAAACATAATAACTACAATAAAATATTAATAAAAACATTCATGCTTACTCTATTTCGTTTTGTATGATGTCAAATATTTTTAATATATGTTTAAAACGTAATGTATGTTTAATTACCTTTAAACAGATTCAGCTTGTTATAAAGCTGTCTTTTAGAATCAATTTTTATTTGAGCGGTTTCTTTTTTACAAATATAATGTAATCTTACATTTTTCTATAATTAGTTTCATCAAGCTTATTTTATGATTTTGTTCGTGTCCCCCAGAACACACATCCTTTTCAATATATGCGTTTAATACATTGACACATACAAAGCTTTTATCATATATTTTTTTATTGTTTTGCCACCACTCATGCGAAGACAATTGCGTATAACACGTTCGGTTTTCATGCATACGTGAAACACGTCGTTTGATGGATAAAATAAACCACCCATATCTCTTAAATCCATTAATTTGTGAAACCATAATTTTTCTTTAGCCCATAAATTCATTTTGCTGTCCTCACAATTAATTTTCTTAACAAGTCTACTGACTACAAAACCAGAAATGTAACCTACTATTTGAGGAACAATATCAAAAGTTGGATTACGATCGAATTTTTCACTAAGTTCAGTGCAGTTTGTCTGATATTTAACAAAACTCTGGTTTATAACAGTATTCTTTAAAATTTCGATAACCTATCGACGAGTTATTAATTTTATTGAGCGATGATGATCCGGATAAAATTGGTATGTTCTCTAAAGCTATACAGTTTCCGGTAAATTTTGGAGCCCAGTTCTAAATGAGACAACAGCTTTTTAAAACTGGCTTTAAATTGTCTCGTGTTGGGATTATTATTGTGCCCACTTTGACTCCGTATGTTCCCAAAAAATAGTTTAATATGGTCTTGGCTGAGTTTATAGGTTAATAAATAAGGAAGCATGTCAGTCGCAACTAAATTTTTATATAAATAAGTCAGACTGTTGATGCACACTAATAGTCCTAATAATCCAGTATTATTCTGTGTTTTGATAAGTGGCACATTTTCGAATTGTCGAATTTTTATAAGGCCTGTATATTTCTTCACCTCTTTCTTTCGCGACAATTGATACCCATTCTGCACATCGAAATAGGTCCCTAGGAAAGCTACAAAAAATAATAATAATTAAAATATCAATACTACTCCATGCATTCTCTGTCCCAGAACAGTCGATGTTTGTTACAATAGTTGGCGCGTCGTCGCAAACGTTGGTTAAACAATCATAATATTTGGTAATTTATTCATATTTACTATTTAATACTGGTTTCACTTTAATAAAAACACTTTTGAAGCGCTCATCGGGAATCTAGTGTATTATTGATCGAAGCACTCTAAGATAAATTATTGGCTATTGGCGGGGTATCAAACTGTCATGACGTAGAGGTTTTTATTTTTTATTCATAAATATGTGGTATTTGAATCTATATTGTGTAATACAGGTGGCGTTCTAGATAATCAAGTTTGGATATTGTGCACTAATGAAGTGAATTGGAAATAATGACAGGGATCATGAATTCTGAGATGTAATAAAAACTTCCTAGAAAGTTCTAAAAAAAGAGCCACCATCTTGTTAGGATACACAAATCGTCATAACTCTGAAAACTATATACACTCGATAATGGTAGTAATGGTCTTCAATAAGGAGGACTGGGGTTGCCAAGTTAGGAAAAAGAAGAGAAATTATTAAATTTATAATAAAAACTTTGTGTTTAAGTATATTATTTAGGTTCATTTAATTTCGTTCATTCTTACGCCAAAGTTACTGAACACAATTAAAAGTCCAAACACAGATGTGTGTCGTCACGAATGAATGCTTGAAATATAGTACTTCAGTTGTTATCCTTTATTAATTCTACTTCAATTTCT
Source organism: Saturnia pavonia (assembly GCA_947532125.1). Classification (NCBI taxonomy): domain Eukaryota; kingdom Metazoa; phylum Arthropoda; class Insecta; order Lepidoptera; family Saturniidae; genus Saturnia; species Saturnia pavonia. The sequence goes on from OX383923.1 coordinate 7,979,086, forward strand.
TTTCAATTACTCCACTAGTTTACTAGTCTAGTTGAGTAGTTTACGTTTGCGCTCTCTCTGTTATAATATATGATCGCAATCGCCCAAGAACGTTTTATGATTCTTTTAATTTTCATCGTACATTGCTCTTTTGCTAGAGTTTGCAACTTTAAACTTCCTAATAAAAAGGTAATGCATAATTTTATATATATTTTATCGTTATAGATTTGGCGTAGTGGCCACAATCTCACCTGATGTTAAGTGATGATGTGGCCTAAGATGGTAACACGCTAAACCTAGTGGAAGACTGGCTCTTAAGTGCAACAGCCGGGACACACCTATTGGTGCTTGGCGACAGATTTTCAACTTGAGGGTGGTAGCTAGCCAGGAGTCATAAGAAAAAGCCCTACCACCATGCTATGGTTTACTCACAATGTTTTCCTTCACCGAAAGCTCAGGCTCATTGCAAGGATTCGAACTCATGTCAATCGACGCGAAGTCTTACACGCTTCCACTGAGACATCATTGCTTCAAAAGATGTTTGTACAAAAGTAAAAAATCTAATGCATTGTTTTTATTCTCACCAAATGTAACATACACACAACAGCAAATAACAAAAATTATCTAGATTATCAGGCCTAATCCGGTCAAGTATGAAACATTTATTTGGAATTACATTATAACAGTACCTACCTGTTTTTAAATTGCAATAGGTACAAATTATTCCTCGTAATGGATAGGTACGATCAGGTACCTACTGTGTTATTTGCTATAATACTAAGACGAATTAATAATCAAATTACCAATTGAGATTTTTTTGAAATTTTCATTTAGGTATAGCAGACGTTTTTATTTTGAACCTTGCTTCAATCTCATTCGGGGATTAAAAGATTCAATGAACTATAACTTTAAGTACATATCTTTTCTTTTCTTTTTATAGTGATACTTCTGCGCATGGCTTAATTGTACCTCAATTCGTCCTTGAGCGTTCGGACGTCCGATAGAAATCTGTCGCACTTGATGTTTTTGTCAGCCGAACAGTGATACCATGTCAAAAATTAGACGGTGATTCCGTTAAAAACCAGTAGATTCAAAAAAAATACGGTAATTGCACTAGGAAAAATACAGTGTACTAATTTTAAAACAATATATTTTTAAACGATATATTTTGTGAATTTATTTATTGACGCATGCGCATCGATTTTTTCAAATCTCTATATTTGAGACGATGCAATGTCTACAAAATATTGCAAGCATATTTGAAAACTTTCAAATTTTATGTCATCCATATGAACGTGCCCAATAAACACTTGTCCAAAATTTGTAGTTTAAAGACAAACGTCAACGTGCACTAAATTAATTGAACTGGTGCATAATCATTAATAGTATGTACCTATTGCTTTAATATTAAGGCCGAATTTTGAAACTTTGTTGCTAATTACAGAATCCATATTAAAACTGTATTCCTACGAAAACATTAAGAAAACTTTCAGACGTATAGCTCAAAATATTATTTTCACAATGGTATGGATTATTCCTGTTTCACTTTCATACATCACACGCTTTCGGTTTCTCGGCAGTTCAAACTGAACTATATTTGGATAATATGATATAATATAATTCAAAGAATTATGACCGGAGAATCTTCTACTTTGAACGAAAGTGAAAAAGCACTTCCGTCATGTGCTAGTATATAAAAGTAACGTTCATTTTAATCTCTAAAGATGAACTTTAGGTTAGATAAAAATACAGTGTTCTCCATACACTGTATTTTTACTTATAAAGTGAATGATATGAAATTACAGATGATCTACCGTAATTACAGTGCATCTGGCGACATTGTCTGTGGCTCGGACGATTCCGGAAGTCGCGTCCCAAAACTGTGCATACTTATCAGTCGCGGCTATAAAGCGGGAAATATACTATCGGATGCGGTTGATGGACACGTCTTATAGATATCCGGATAATAAACGTATACTGAACTGTGTAAACTATCGGTCGTAAGTCGCGGACGTAGCCTTGGGCCGCCCTTGAGCGTTCGGACGTCCGATAGATGTTTGGTTACTTATCGCACACTTATCGGTCACGGCTTATGGACGCGTCCGGTTGTTTGTTTTCAGCTTAAGACTTACTTATCGCGAAACAGAATAACAACTTTCTTTATAAACTATATTTCGATTAGGATTTATAATAGACAATATTTAATGTATCACATCATATCATATAAAATAAACCTTATCTTGAAATGATAATCGAAACAGAAAATAAGCAATATTTTATGATTTTATTTTATTATTTTTAGTCGATTTAAAGTTGTATTTTTTATATAAATTTACTTGCGGGTTTAATACTATTTTCTTAGCCTATAGGGATCCTGCAAGTAGACTATGTAGCCCTCTGCAGAAAAAAAAATCCAACTTTGTGATGGCAATGGTATAACGTTTGCATAATATTTTTATTTTTTTTTAAATAAATAAAGTGACGTTTAGTTATAACTGATGCGAAAGCATGTATCCGAACTCATCGTGTTATTATAATGCGTTCCGAACCTGTCCGTAATGTCAACTCGACAACGTCAAACGAATTTTTGGTCATGCCTTATTTTTGTTTTGGGATTTCGATAATTCTTTTCTATTTGTTGTTGTTCTTTCTTTTGAGAAGTTGAAGTTCTAAATAAATTAGTTATGGAAAGTGGTAGCGATATCGAAAGTGCGTCGAGATCATGTGCGCCGCTACTAACGCTAACAACTAAAGAGTGCAAGAAGTGCCAAGAGTTATAGTATTTATAAAAATAAATAACTAAAATAAATATCTTTGCTTATATCTAACTTTTTCAATAAAATAATATATTTTTTATGTGTACTATATTTATATAGCTTATTTTGAAAAATACTATATTTCCCCGAAATAATGTTGGCAACCCTAATATAACAATACAGTGGTTAGTATGTCATGGTTTAAAGGTTCTGGTAAATCTGTGTTAACTTTTTAATGACTGGGAAAATAAAAATAATGTATTATCGGCATGCGACAATGCACAGCATCTGTGAGAGGGCGTTTTATACTTCCGCTTGTTTTCCACCAATCACAGCGCTTTAAACTGATGACCTTATGATCTGCAGCGCCATCTACTTAGTTTAAGTCACAGGAGGCCCGTGGGGGCATTTAATCAGTCATAGCGTCGTTACATCCTGAACGAGCAATATGTCTACAGACCTACGTGGTCCTGTATTCGCCGAAGCTTAAAAACCCCCTTTGAGTTTTTTGTGTGAATTAAAGTTATATTTTTTGTTATTCGTTTAAAAAAAGTTAAATAAAATAGAAAATAGTGACAGTGTTAGTGCAAGTGACGAGTGTTTAGTAAAAGTGATGTGTGAGTGTTAGTGCGCGCGCAGCGTTTAAACACCGGTGTAGCACAGTCGCGCCCGACAGGCGACGGTTGGGGCTCGTCAAGAACAACTCGTCGTCGTTATTCCAAAATTTTTCGGTTAGTAAGGTAACATGGAGAAGATGCGGTGAGTCTAGTTTCAATTACTAGTTTACTTACACATGGAGAAGACGCGGTGAATCTAGTTTCATTTACTAGTTTACTTACCCTCACTAGGGGGCGAGTATATTTTATTATAAAACAATGTGTAGAAGTTTATGCGCTTTAAAATCGGAGGATCTCCAATACGCGTGCCAGCTTGCACCGGGTTAAAAGCGGCTTACTGCAGTTACTATTGAGACCTTTCCTTTACAATCGCGTCTTTTAACTCGTGAGTACATACTTTAAAAGTCATTTGAATACCTCGGTTTGATCCTGAACGCTCAAAGCGTTTGGAATGAATGCATATTCAGTATCCGATACTGAAAATAATACTCGGTTTCGTAGACCTGGAGTAAATTTTTTAATAACTTTTAACCTGTAACGTTTCTTTTGGTACGATGTTATAGCCAAAACAGTATTATTGTGGTAAAAGTATATTTTAGATTTCTCACCTTATTCGAAATTTCACGTAATAGTCACAGACCTCATGGTGCAGTGGTAGTAAGCTTTACTATTGAGCCGAGAGGTCGCGGGTTCAATCTCCGCACATGACTTACGTTTGATCATAATTATTAGTTGTCTGGGGGTTAAATACCTTATAATATATATGTGTACATCCAAAGCTTTGCTTAGTTTATAATTAAAATGGTCGTCTATAAATGTGGGGACACACGCCCATACATACTTACTTTATTTAGTAATGAAATCATGCACTCGTGTGTATATCGGCCGTTAGTATTATAGTACTAACCACAGTACAAGCAACTATACTTACATACAAGTAACCATAGTACGTACGGTCATAACACCTTGAAAACAACAAAGAGCATATGCTGATCGATTTGTGAGGATTTGCGTAAAATCCGCGCAAGTTTAAAATTTTTCTTCGACAAACAGCCAGCTATCGCTTTGCAGCTCTAGATTCTGATCTGAAGTTCTCGCGTTACGGAACCAGAATATTATACTAACTTTTTTGCAAACTTACTAGATTTCATGTCACGGGTCGACCCGGCATGTCAGTGCCACCGGGATCGGGCCACAATGAAATAAAATGTTTGCTCGAAGAGATAATTGTATGAAGCTTACACGCTTGATACTGGTGGAGTAGATGGTTGGATCCAGTGGTTTGAAACTGAAAAATGTATTCTCAAACAAAGCTTATTAGCCATTACTTTCTTCTTGGCGTAGACAAGGGAGGGCGAGCATTTGGGTGAGACTTTCTAAACTACTCGATCAATCAAAGTGGGGAAAAGTTTAACGCTGTCTATTCATTAAGCTTCCTTTGAACTTTGTTAAAGCTGTCGTTAAGCGTATTGGTGACAGTGGCAGACTTTGCAGGCCTTCTCGTATCATGCGAATGCGCCTGCCATTCACCCCCTAAGCCCAAGCTTCTCGTCTCATTATAAAACACAGTCGAATTAAAATGGATCCGTATCAGCGGCTTCAACCCGAATTTTACGACGGCTATACCCGAGCGTATCGGGAACAATGCCAGAACTGCAGCTCTCATAGGCCCTTCCAATTTTCACAGGAATGTGTCTACATTCGCCCTCAAGTTCAGCCTTGTGAAACAGTCTAATAAATTACTATCAGCGGCTTCAATTAAAATTTTCAAGAAGGCTGTCCCCGAGCGTGGAGCGTGGAGCGTTGGATCCAGGTCAGCAGATAACTTGGGCCTGAAAAGTCTGCCGTTGACAGAAGAGAAGAACTCTCGGCAGAGGTCACAGTTAAATACGTAATCTAATTGTTCAGACAGTCAATAGAACAGTCCGTATTATATATTCGCAAAGATGGCGGACATGGTCACTAATCCCACGTTACTTGATATGTCCCTTAGATGATCTACTATCACATCGCGGATAGATTCTCCAGAGGGTCGCAAGCAGCTGGGTGGCCAGCGCTGAGCACAAAATTTCATTTATTTGGATTCTCAGAAATCATTCGTTCGCTTCCATGCGAATAGAGTTATGAAGAATTTACGTATAGAAGGATAGTCGACGTCACACAGCCCATCCAGGATGTCGGCTTATTACTCTGAGTGAAGGCATTACAAACCGATCAAAGCCGCAAATAACGTTTAAACTTAAGTTACATAATATTAAAAACATGCAAAGCCTCATGGGATTGATGGGTTAGGTCAAGCTGTGGAATGGAATTTTAGATTCTTAACATTATAATTCCTAGAACATACATTATCTTATCAATCTATTTTGTTGCTTAAAAGATTATGTACTCGCGGGAGAGTTGTAATAGCAAAAACTTTAATTCAAATTTTTCTTAGTTAAACAGGTGTAAAAGCAATTTCTCTTCGTAAGTTTAGAGCAGATTAATCGTCAATTCGGTCTCCAAGTGCCATGGTTGTCTGAGGTTGTTTTAGGATAATCCACCGCGAAGGCTATAAGGCGTCATGTAGGCTTGCATTCTGCTCTTGGCGTCAGGCCGACGACTACTCGGCCTAGTTTTATTGGAGGCGTTCTAAAGCCTCTACAACGATGCTGAAGGCCTTGTCATTATCGCCCGATCAGTCTCCTAAACACTCTAGGGAAACTCTATGAGCGGATCCTTCTGAACCGTCTCAAGGTCGTTATAGACGACAAGAATTTATACCCGCCCGAACAATTCGGTTTTCGCGCCCGTCACTCGTGTACACATCAAGTGCACCGCCTCACGGAGCACATCACGAGTAACTTCGCCAAGAGCAATATCGCTCCCGTCCGCACGCTTGCGGTCTTTTTCGACGTAGCCAAGGCCTTCGATAAGGTCTGGCACGCCGGACTGGTCCACAAGCTTCACCATTTAGAAGTCCCGGATAGGTTAGTTCACCTAGTTCATGATTTTCTACGCGACCGCACCTTTCACTACCGAGTGGAAGGAGTACTATCTACCGCCCACCCTATACGCTCAGGCGTCCCGCAAGGTTCCATTCTGGCGCCTTGCCTTTTCAATCTGTACGTCAGCGACCTCCCGAATCCCCCCGGGGTCGAGGTAGGGCTCTACGCTGACGACACAGTCATATACGCGTCAAACAGACACAGAAAAAATCTCGCCTGCGCAGTCCAACGTGCCGTAACCACTCTCGGGGAGTGGTTTCGAACGTGGCGAATAGCTATTAATCCGGTAAAGAGCGCCGCGATTATGTTCGAACCGCATACATGTAAACTACCACGCACGGTAGGACCTCTAACATTATTCGGTAGAAATATCCCTTGGGCCACCAAGACAAAATATCTGGGTGTCACCCTCGACTCGAAGCTTAACTTCAACGCACACGTTACTATAGTCCGGAATAGGGCCGTCTGGATCCTTTCCCGCTTGCGACCCCTGCTCAGTTCGGTAAGCAAAATGTCCTTAAGACATAAGCTTACACTATACAAGATGTGCGTCCGTCCGATCTTGACATATAGCTGCGCAGCGTTCGCACATATGTCCAAACATAACTTTGTCCGCATGCAAAGAGTCCAAAATCGGTTTCTCCGTCGCCTGCTTGACCCTCCAGCCTTCGTTAGGAACATGGACCTCCACAGGGACATGAGGCTTCCCTCGATAGAAGCCTATGTGAAATATCTCACCAGGAGATACTTCGATAGCGCTTCGAATCACCCCAACCCGCTCGTAAAATCCACCGTGAACTACGTCCCAGACAACTCGATCCCCGTTGCCAAACGTTATAAACGCCGTCCGCGAAATCTCTTTGTCGATCCCGACGACGACATTGAGAAAGCTAATAATTACTACGCGTCCGCTCCCGCAACATATGCGTTCTCGCGCCCACGCCCGCGAAACCACCGTTCCCTCCGCAGGGGACGTACGGTTAACTTCGCTCCCGCACACCCGCCACGACTGCCCTCCTCTGCGGCAACTCAAGCCTAGGTCCGATCCATCGGCATGGAGCCCTTGAGCCAAGCAGCCGCTCGCGCGATACAAGTGACTGCACAATCACTAGCTTTCACAGCCATACATGACACTGCATTATACACACATGCACAACACACATAGGTACATAGGTTCTGTAAGGGACCTTTTTTTTTCTTATTTGCCTAGTTAGAATAGACAAAAATTTTCAGACCACTAAATACACATACACATGTTCCTTCCCTCCTCCCAGGGGGCAGAAACATGTATATATGTATAGTTAGTTTAGATCGAATTACGGATAGGGAATTAGTCAGATCGCGACTTAATTGCATACGCGCAACAGTCCGAGCCGAGGTCCGGCCACTTTGGCACCCTCGGATGTTGTTGCTTAGCTTTCGTGGCTGAGTGCCCTAAGCGCTCGCCCCCAAGCCCGGTAAAGCTGTAAAAGCCGTAAAGGCTCCAGGGCCCCTCAGGCTAACAGTGTAGTCAGTTCGAAAAAAAAAAAAAAAAGCCTTGTCATTTTGATTACATAGCGTCGTTATCGCGTCACCAGGAGTTATAAACACGTCTCTCACAGATGCTGTGCATTGTCACATGCCGATAATGGTGCAAGTTTTACATAAAAATAAAACTTGTATTATTGAGCATTGACGATGCACAGCATCCATTTCGAAGCTCCTGATGAGAGACTGCTATGACTGATTAAATGCCCCCATCAGCCTTCTGTGACTTAAACTCAGTAGATGGCGCTGCAGAGCACAAGGTCATCAGTTTATAACTAAAAATATAACGTATTTACTTTTGTAAATTCGTTATATTTTTAACATCACGCTAATAGATATGCAATAGGTTTGTTAACTTGAAGCAATGATGGCTCAGTGGTAGCGTGAACGGACACCGTGTCGATCGACGCGAGTTCGAAATTTCGAATCCCTGCAATGAGGTCGAGTTATCGGTGAAGGAAAACATCGTGATGACTCGTTAGCATAGTGGTAGGGCATTTTCTAATGTCCGCCTGGCTATCTACCACCCTCAACGTGAAAATCTCTCGCCAAGCACCTATAAGTGTTGCTGCACTTGAGAGCAATCGTATACTAGGCGTAGCGTATTACCATCTTGGGCCACATCGTCACTTTTTAACATTAGGGGAGATTGTGGCTAAATGGCTAAACATATGTAAAAGATGAAAAAAAGCTTATTTGGAAAATAAATAATTCAAATGGGATATGAAGGAGAAGGACCTTGCATAATTTACGCCTCAAATACCAAAAAATGTTTTTACAAAGGGGATAGCTACCGTTTTACAAACATCTTGTTACGTGTCACCAAACTGGCTTGCACTTTATCAGCAAGGAAGTCGTTTGAAATAAAACGTGACAAATTTTTATAAGAAAATGTATTTATTTCAAGAAAAATAATCAACGTTTAATTTTGTTTCAAATAATCACGCAATGTTATATAAGTATTAAAGAATATTCTTTTTTATCTATAAACCAAAGGAATTAACTCCCCATTAATATTCTATAGGATAAAGTTCGTCCCACACTTTATATCTGTCCTCGAACAAGTTCTTGTGGACTGTTAGCTTGTCTGCGATGCGGAGGTACTTGCGGTCGTCGGGCTTCATCGCCGGCCACGACAGCGATTTCAATTCTGGAGTATCGCCTCTGGGGTTAGGATCGCTGTGTTTCAAAATACATATTCATTAATTATATTAGGTATAGTAATAATACAAATAATATGCTAAACACGTCCCTAGAATACGAGTGAAGCGTATTTATCGGAACAGTTTACAAGAAAAGTATACAAGTAACAGTTTTGAGTTTGTAAAAAGTAAAGATACTCATATTTTGGGCCGTAAAATGTCAATCACTACATAGTACAAAACAAAGTCGCTGTCGCTCTGTCCGTCCGTATGTATGCTTAAATCTTTAAAACTACACAACGGATTTTGAAGCGGTTTTTTTAATAGATAGAGTGATTCAAGAGGCAGGTTTATATGTATAATACATGCATAATATTGTGGAGAAACACTGATCAATTTAGAGGTTTCTAATGTGATGTCGTAAATAAACACATTTTTTTGCGATTACATTGCAAACGCTGGCTGAACCCCACGAGATAAATAAAAATAATATACAACAGTATTGTACACCTTAAAAAGGTCAACAAAAAAGTCCGCGATGGTATATGTCTTTCTCTTAAGGATAACCCACAATAATCATTTTTTATCCTTTTCATTTTACGGGAAAAAATGGCTTTACGAAGTGATTTTAAGCAATACAGCATTAATCCTTATCCAATTAAGTACCTTAAATACATTGTCCATTTAATATAGATCAATATAGCCTTTTACAGCATGTAATTTAAATGAATATTCCCGAAGATATTACAGATTTAAAATGTAGGGAAGTGCGTCGGTACCGGCCCTATAGGTATACGATGGTCAATTATATGTCGCTCTTTCAAGAGTAACCTCTAAACAAAACATGTTTGTATTATCTAATGACAAAAAAGCTGTAAATGTTGTTTATAAGGACATTCTGTGGTAGGTAGGTATATTTAGTATCAGCATTACACCCGTGCGAAGTCGAGGCGGGTCCCTAGTTTGTAATAAAAAATACTTTCACTATATTTTCTTTAAAGACAATAACAACAAGATAATTGAAAATTTTGACGACTTTTATAAAATCTTGCTACGACACCGCCTTCCCATTAGTAAAATTGTATAAACATTGTAAACGAAGGATATTGATTACAAAAGGTATTAGAATAATAAGAATAAATCTAGAGAAACTACAAATGTTACAGGATTTACAAGTGTCAGTTTGAAATTGTTATCTGTAAAAGCTGTTCCTACGTACCTGTTCCACATACCGGCGTGTAACACAATAGTAAACTGGTTCAGATTGAAACATGCTCTTCTCTATTCAAGCGCAAGAAAGATTACTTTGTTAGAGAGTGATAGAAAGAGATAGAGCATCATGTAACAGCTTGTTATTTTGGAACAGGTTTCTCTGTTAAACAATTATTTGCCAAATTTGCCTTAGTTAACTCAAACTCACCCATATCTAGCGAAGTTGTACCACAATGCAGTCATCTCGTCGATGACGTGCGAATGCGGGCTGGTGGTCTCGATCACCGGGAACGCGTAGCTCATCGTCAACAAGTAAATCAGGTCGTCGTGGTGCACAGCGCCTGGGGTAACACGAACTCATCGTTATTTTTTAAACGTTTATAGATATATCGTTGTGGCCACACTCTCACCTGATCTTAAGTGAGCCTAGTGGAAGACTGGCTCTCAAAGTGCGACTGGCAGAACACACATATTGGTGCTTGGTGACAGATTTTCAACTTGAGGGTGGTAGTTAGCCAGGCTTGCATTAGAAAAAGCCCGATCACAATGCTATGGTTTCATCACGATGTCTTGTCTTACTTCAACGAAAGCTCTGGCTCATTGCAGGGATTCGAACTCACGTCCAGCGACGCGATGTCCGTACACGTTGCCATTGAGCCATCATTGCTTCAAAATACACATACACAATTCATATACACAATGGTATCGGGATGTGTTTAGTTCAGTAGTTCAGATTATTGCCAAATCTCCTTGGCCTTAGTAAGTACTAGTTTTTTGGTAATACGGAAAATAATAAGCAAAATCAGTTTTGTATTTACCATTGCCATACCGTTTACCATGAAAGTTGGAGAGAATTTTTGGATAAGTTAATGCCAAATACCCATTTCCAATCCGACCGTTTTTTTTTCCCAACCGACTATACTGTTTAGCCTTAGGAGGGCTCTGGAGCCTTTACGGCTTTTACAGCTTTACCGGGCTTGGGGGCGAGCGCTTAGGGCACTCAGCCACGAAAGTTTTGCAACAACATCCGAGGGTGCCTCGGACTGTTGCGTGTATGCAAATAAGTCGCGATCTGGCTGATTCCCTATCATTCGATCTAAACTAACTATACATATATACATGTTTCTTCCCCCTGGGAGGAGGGAAGGAACATGTGTATGTGTATTTAGTAATCTGATTTTTTTTATCTAATCTAACTAGGCAAAAAAAGAAAAGTAAGGTCCCTTACAGAACCAATCCGACCGTAAATTATTGGAACGGTATTCACAGATGTTAATAAATTTAGTTAACTAGTCATCTCTTAGGTCACACATTCACTAGATGAATTTATGATTTCCATTATATGACATAATGATTACTGGTAGAAGGAATGATTGGTAACTCACCAATTGGCTTCTTAGTGTCTGGGTCCATGTAGTGACTGTTGGCACCGGCATAGGCGAACTCGTAGTAGTACACGGGGTGCTTGGAGTACCGGCACATAAGGTTCGCCATCCTAACATTAAAGTGAAGGTATATTAAAGAAGTTTTGATAATTATAATAATAATATTCCCGACCTAAATGTAATTATCCCATTGCTGGGCAATGAGGCTCCTTCCCGGCGAAGGGACGGGCTTAATCACCACGCCAGCTCACGACGACGCGACGTACTGGCAATTACAAGCACCAAAAAAATCAACACTTCTTTTTCCCATACAGTGGTAAGTACTACAAGGAGTTTTTCTAAACCGTCAGCTACCAATTAAAATTAGTAAATGTTATCGAATTTCGTAAAATTCGTTAGTACAAGCCAAGGTTTCGAACCTTATAATACTTTATAATAGATATTTTACCGGTTAAAATAACTGGACCACCATGACATTTAAGGCGTTAATAAGTAATAATTCGTTATGGATTAGGTACATGTTATTATTATTAATGAATATAAATCACATAATCAGGATGATTATAGTATGAAAATATTATGTTGACTTATTCCATTTCTTAGAAATAATAGTTAAATAATTATTTGTCTAAGAAGAACTCGGAGAACTAAACCCAATTCAAATATTTAGTAAATCAATGTTGGTACTTGTTATGCTTGTAACTACCAATATGTACAATTGTCACGTCTTCTGTAAAGAAGAAGAAAATAATAACAAGACACATGTTTACTTCGATATGTGAACTTATAACATATACTAATATGGTAAATGGTGATAGGAAACTTTATTTGAAGGAATAATTGCCAAAAATATTGGTGCCCTCACCTGTGGACGCCGATTGCTATAATAGAGTCACGGTAAAGCCCGCCCAGCCCTTGAATGGTTCTGTCATCGTTTGCAACTGGCTTACCATCAAGGTAAACCTCCTTCAATCTGCTGGATGCAGTTTTAATTTTCTTTTCCGGGAGTAAAAAGGAGGTCCGAGCTGCCGTCTCCCAGTCGTCGTTCATCCTTTTGATGAGCGTTTCGTTTTTCACCACCACTATAGAAATAATTTTATTTTAGCTATATTCTAGGTGACATTATTTGGGAAAATGTCCTTTGATAGAACGTCATACCTATGTTGCAAGTTCTTTAGGCACACATGGATATATTCACGCAGGACTATATTGGGATGTGCTGGTCTTAATCATATAAGATTAACACCTGACGATATTTTTTAAATACTTGCACGGTATTGTGACTGCACTATGTCGTTTTTTATCGTTATAGGTTTGGCGTAGTGGCCACAATCTCACCAGATGTTAAGTGACGATGTGGCCCAAGATGATAACATGCTAAACCTAGTGGAAGACTGGCTCTCAAGTGCAGCTGCCGGAACAAACCTATTGGTGCTTGGCGACAGATGTTCAACTTGAGATTGGTAAAAGCCCTACCATCATGCTATGGTTGATACAAACACGGTACGATTGATCGTCAGGTTTGTGACGTCATAATGTTACAGGAATTTCATCGATTAAGTGTCAAAGCACTGTAACAGCTGTGTGCTACAATGAGTAGAAATTAACAGTGTGACGTCACACGCACTCGGATTATTCGGGAACGATCGGCGCGTTTTCGGTAGTGAATTCAAACATTAATTTTTATTTTGAAATAACTTTTGAAATATTCCATAAAAAAAATTGTTTGTTATAAAACTTATATATGATCTTTCAATTTATCATAAAAAAATAATCAAATACCGAATTACGCAAAGCTTTTAAAAGAATAGAACAAAGAAGACATCAATTGAAATGAGATTGTTGTTTAATTATTTAACTACAAAACAACATTGATAGTAGTAAAGATACTTTCTATATTAAACATAATCACGCTAAATATTAAAAAAATATGTTAATTTCATATGTATATACTTGCCGAAAGTCTGGTAGAAGAATTCGTATTCCGTCTGGCTGATGATGTGAGGTACGGTGTGCATCTTGCCCTGACGGATTGCTTCTAACGGTTGTATATCCAAGAACCGCTCCTGACCGAAGTCGTTCTCAACCACTGGACCCCATAGTCCAATCTGGTCTCCACTATCCTACATGACGTCAAATGGTTCCATAAAGTTACCCGAAAAATTATCTAAATATTACCCGTGATAATGCTTTGCCCATAACTGATAGATTTCACAAGGACTACTGAGAGGTCAGAGGGATGAAAGCAATGATGGCTCAGTGGTAGAATGTACGACTTCGCGTCGATTGACGTAAGTTCGAATTCCCCGCAATGAGCCTGAGCTTTCGGTGAAGGAAAACATCGTGAGGAAACCATAGCATGGTGGTAGGGCTTTTTCTTATGCCCGCCTGGCTAGCTACCACCTTCAAGTTGAAAATCTGTCACCAAGCACCAATAGGTGTGTTCCGGCAGCTGCACTTGAGAGCCAGTCTTCCCCTAGATTTAGCGTGTAATCACGGCCACATGTTCACTTAACATCAGGTGAGATTGTGGCCACTACGCCAAACCTATAAAAAAAAGCAAAATTGAAAACCATAGTTTGTCTGCATCTGCCTACAGACTTTAGTCTTCCTTCCGAGATCAATTCCAGGCAATCACTAAGATCACAAATAGAAACTACACCAGTTACCAAGTATCTTATGTAAGGATACCAACGTGAAGTAGATCATCGTAATCTGTTGTTAAAAAAATGGAGTGTCATTCATATTATACACCCATTTATAAGCATTCGATTACAAGACCGACAGAAAACAAAAGAATAACTCACAAAGAACTGAGGAAGAGAATCTCCTAGCTCTTTCCAACTCTTCGTTTTCAAACAGTCCACCATTGCCTTGTTACTGGTTGTGGGGCAGTTCACGATCTGGGCCTGTTTAAAGGCTAGAGCCTGGAAGTTACTTGGTGTAGGCTCTTTGGAAACCGGTGAACCGCTCATGGAAATACCACGGTGGAATAGACCTGAGGAGAAATACCATCATACAATGAGTCATACGTACCTTGAGTTTACCATAATTTCAAACTGCCCTTCTCTACCCTATATTGCAGGAACAATCGTTAAGATTCAGTTAACAGATCATATAAGTGGAAGATCAGACGCTCTTTAGATTCGATTTGGTTTGTATAAAGTTATTTAGATATCCAGTGAGATGAACTATGCTGAGCTTAAGTTAAGTGTGGGAGAAATTATTCTATTACTTTAGGTACATTCATTTAGCTAATGTGCTTAGATTTATTTAGCATTTTTTTGCTACTTCCGACTGGAATTGATCGACAGCTGTTGCGTCTTCCTGCGACCAATTGTTTCTTAGTATTTATTAATTTCTACTTATATCTTCAATACGATAGATCTGGTTGTATACACTGTTTTATTATTTCAGTTAATACTTTCAACACACACTTCGAATTTCTCCTTTACTTTCGGACTGGTACATCAGCTGCCGAATATCCGATACCAATTGATTTTCCCGATATTTTTGAGTGAAACTTTTATACTACCGCCTCAAAAAAATTCCTTCATCTGTCGCATGTCGCATTTGTAGCTGGCCGTAGAGTAGGGAACCGTGAGATTCGAGGCGATAATGAAGTTATTGATAGAATAATTGAAGTTGACAACGATTCAATGATTTAAATAAATATTGCTCTTAGTTTTTAATATGCGTCTATCATCTAAATGATTGTATTAATTATGTATTCCGTACTCTAATACGCAAATTGAAATTAAATTTTATAATTGAATATTTGGTCTACTATTGATTTCCCATTATCATTCCCATTTTTCAATAATTAAGTTAAGATTAAAAACGCAATTTTAATACACTCAAACAAATAATTTTCCAAAAATGTTTTAGTTAAATGCCTACAAACCGAAAAAAAACTTTCACTTGCATCTTGGTTTCATAAAACCGCACAATATTTTTTTTTAGTTAACATCTCTATCCTGTATAAAGAAACTACCGGATTTTTAATCATTGTAAGTTTTTCTTTGTAGTAGTACGGCAAATAGACGGTAAAGTGCTCGATTGAACCACCGCACTTAATCACTAAATACACACTGGTTGACCTCGGAATATGAGACACGTAAGCGTACCAGTATGGCAGGTGTTACTGGTGGTATGTTATATCTTATAAACCAGCAATATCATTATCTATATAAAGAGACTGTACCTTTAGACATAGGTGAAATCATATGCAGCATGACACTGATAGAGCCCGCGCTGCAGCCTGCGATCGTGACGAGATTCGGATCACCGCCGAACCCGGCAATGTTCCGCTGTATCCAGCGCATCGCGATCACCTGGTCCTTCATCCCATTGTTGCCGGGGGCCAGCTCATCTCCGGTGCTCAAGAAACCTGAAAACATTTCATCAATGCAGTCTATATTTTCTTTAGAAGTAAGACAGGTAGGGCACAGAGGAATTTATTTGGAGATTTCTCTTTACTTGAGGCAGTCCGATTGATAGAATATCTCCACCCTACAGAAGAAGCCCTTTTGAAGCAATGATGGCTCATTGTTAGCGTGTATGACTTCGCGTCGAATAACGTGTGTTCGAATCCCTGTAATGAGCCTGAGCTTTCGGTGAAGGAAAACTTCGCGAGGAAACCATAGCATGGTGGTAGGGCTTTTTCTAATGCCCGCCTGGCTAGCTACCACCTCAAGTTGAAAGTCTGTCGCCAAGCACCTATAGGTGTGTTCCGGCAGCTGCACTTGAGAGCCAGTCTTCCACTAGGTTTAGCGTGTTATCATCTTGGGCCACATCGTCCTTTAATATCAGGTGAGATTGTGGCCACTACGCCAAACTAATACCGATTAAAAAAAAAGATCGCAGTGAAATAACCTAAGTAGTGCTATGTTCTTGCGGAGCTCTTTGCGGTTGGGTGTTCAATATCGGCAACGCGCCGGTGATATCTATAGTATTACTGAATCTAGTATGTTATATGCAGATATAATTCTTGTAGCAAGTAATTGAAAACAAATAACTGTGATTAAAAGCCAGCTCTTTCTGCCGGTCGGCTTGCTTCAGAATATTTCTCACAATTGTAATATTTTAACAATCTTTTGACTGCGACCCAATTTGAAGACTATTATTACAAGGACTGGCTTCCTGTACCTACACGTCATATTAAATAACATACTATTTAATATAATATGTTGGCAAATCGTCGATGAAATTATGGAAACAGTACTAATGACTTAGTATCCGTACTACTACGACCGACTTAAGGGCAGTCTTACTTCAGCCGTGGAATAGTAACATTCTAGTTAGTACGAGTTATGGATAGTGAAGACTGCAGTTATTAAGTCAACTACAAATGAACGCTGTTTCTGAGTGACGTCACGCTGCCCGTCACGGGCCACGTTATACCTATATCGTTACATTATGCAAACAGTTGTCAATTGTCAACCGAAGGTTGACTATGTATGGTTTACAATTATAAATATCATTTTACTGTCTTTGGTGGTTAACAATGCAGATAATTGGACTATTTTTCATAATAGCGTTTAATTGAAAAAAAAAGCTCAATTAATGGTCATTCAAATGGATGAGAATTAAGGAAAGAATTAGCTAACCTTTGTGAATATTTCGCATATTGTAGCATATAAATTATCTACTTGAATAAACATATTTTTATTAGGACGAAAAAGTTTTTAAAACATTTTTTAATGAAACCATTAATTTTTCAATGTTTTCAATAGAGGAGAGAATAAGGTATAAAATTGTTTGATTCATAAATTTCGATGTAGGATTAAGAGATATATGGCGTTGTTAAAAAAACACAATGGAGACAATATTTATAGAGATACCTGGCATACTAACGGTACATGCACATATTGGTAGATATATATTTGTTTTGTAAAGACCTAATCTAAGGGCAAGGTCTCATGATTATACATATAATTTATACGTAGAAATTTATAAAGAAATCAAAATTCTCACTGTCCAGCAACTTTTTATACTCAAAGTGTGTCTAAATAAACATAAGGAGATATAAATTGCTCCGAGTATTCACAGATGCTGCAACGTCGTATATTCTGTGCTCCGACTCCCCTTGTCAATTCGGCTGCACAAAGACTAGGCAATCTCATGACTTCTCATATTTACAATACGATATTAAAATATTGTCCAATCAAAGAAAAGTCAGTCCTTGCTGCTAAACGTCTTGTTTTCAAATGGTTAAGAAGTCTTACATATGACGACACTGAATACACATTTAAAATTAAACTTTAGCTACTTAATATAATTCCTCATAGAATATATTATATATTAAAAAATAATGTCGTTATTATATGTAATATAGTTGAGTGTATGTATATGTATATTTGTGTGTGTGGGTGCATGTATATTTATAACATGTGTTTATAGATACCTACCATTAAATATTAGTATTATTTTTAATTTAACCATTAAAAACAAAAATTAGTCTCGTACGGCCACTAATTCAGTTTGTTATTACAATAAACCGGTTAGTTACCCAGAGTGGCGAGACGGTAGTTGATTGTAACGAAGACGATATCCCTATCGAGCAAGTAATGAGGTCCGGCGACGTCACTGCGACCGGTGAACGCGTAGAAAGCGCCAGGGTGGATGTACAGGATCACCGGCAGCGGCTTTTTCCTGTAGGATGAACACTTTTATCAGTTCCGCACATTATTACAATTTCTGTAGGTTTTAGTGACGTAGCAAACTATACAATTTGATATCTCTTGGAGAGGAGATCGACAGGATCTCATGCCTACCTTCAGTCAAAATGCGTTCTTTTATTTAATTATTATTATTATTATTCAGTGTTATCCATTCGTGCTAAATTGAAAATGCCTTTAATGTGATGAACACAAAACTCTAATTATCTCTTACGTAATAACCCAGTGAACGTATTACCTATACTTGACATTACTCACAAATAATATTAAGTGTAAAATTTGAAATTATATTATGTAAATGTGATGTCAAAGTTAATCTGCTCACTGGGTTACAATATTATCAGAGCTATGCCCTTCAAACAGCGGCCACGGCACCGTGGGAATAGCATAGCAAGATGTCGCTCGACCTCCATACCACAAAGAACATCTTAAATTCCTTTGTAATTGTTTATTAAAAATAATCATTCATGGCACATTTTGAGATATACATATATGCAATGTTAATCTTAAATGTATTATAAGTTGTTGTAGCTGTTGAAAAACATAATCGGAGGTAAAAATTGAATAACTTGGTAAGTGGAGTCGGGGAGTAGGGACCGTATGGGATTGAGATCTCTTAGCGGATACGGCAGCATGAGGGAGTAATTCGAGGCACTACGACGGGTTGTCGCCATCTCACGAACTATTCGTGATTAAGACGTGGGTTCCACCAGCAGAATAAATTCTTTAAAATCCTCACGTAACGTAATCCTCCAAACGTAAAAATAAACATGAAACTGAGCATAGAAAAAAAAACTGTAACAAAGGAAATGTAAAATTATCAGGATACATAATAATACATAAAATGATATATATGATTTACACTGAATAAAGCAGGCTTTTTATAATAGATACAAGCACATAAATAAATACTTAACGGAAAACAATCTTAAAACTCTGTGCCATTAACAGGATTTTTTAAAATTAATTCTATACTTATAGTTTTAAATTCGCGCATTGGAGGTGGCAGGTCATTCCAGCATCGGGTAGCAGCGAACCTAAAACTACCCCGGAAGGAAGTGGTAACATGTCGGTGAGTGCATAACATGTGCTTAGAAGCTCTGGTTCCATAACGGTTCTGATCCCGCGACGAAACAAGTTTTTCATAAAGATATTCAGCAATCCCGTTTTTATTACACCAAATAAACGTGTGGCTAGGTGTAACTGCCGCCTACTTTCCATCTTCAACAGTTGTCCCTGACTCAGAAAAGGTGCAACATGATTTCTTGGTGGAATATGGTATAAAATTCTGAATTGAAATTGAAAACATTCTGAATCCGCTGTATTAGTCGCTTAGTTTTCGCAAGTATACAATTAGTATGTCCGATATAGATTGGAACGCTACAATTGGCTTCAGTTTACGGTGAGGAAACATCGTGATGAAACCATAGGATCGTAGCAGAGTATTTCTTAAGCAGGCCAGCTACCACTCAAGTTTAAGTCTGTCACCGAGAACCTATAGGTGTGTACCGTCAACTGCATATGAGAGCTAATTCAGCAGGCTTAGCGTGTTTACCATCTAAGATCACAGCATCATTTAACATTAAACGAGACTTTGGCCAATCGCTTAATTATCGATAAATGCTGCAGTACATCGAAATCCAATCTTAGGCCGGCATGCCAGTGGCGACCGCTGAAGGAATATATCTCTGTGTCATATCATCAGGGACACTACCGCCAATGTGGCGAGCTAATATAATTTAAAAAAAAACCTAAACTAAACCCGAAACTCGAAACGACAGATACCGCACGCGCCAGAGCGAGACATTATGGCCGGTTTTTTAATGACATAATATTCTTTTAATAAAAACCTATCGTAAGAATATTTAAATACAAAAACTTGGTAATAGCCAGTAGGTATTTTAACGATATAGGTATAACGTGGCCGAGACGGGCAGCGTGACGTCGCTCGGGAAACTATGTTTAGTTGTAGTTGAATTAATAACTGCAGTACTTCGCTATCCAACAACTCGTACTAGAATGTTACTCTTCCATGGCTGAAGTAGCTTGGCCCTTAAGTCTTTTTTTTTCAAACTGACTATACTGTTAGCCTTAGAAGTCCTGGAGCCTTTGCGGCTTTTACAGCTTCACCGGGCTTGGGGGCGAGCGCTTAAGGCACTCAGCCGCGAAAGCATTGCAACAAGATCCGATGGTGCCAAAGTGACCGGACCTCGGCTCAGACTGTTGCGTGTATGCAAAGAAGTCGCGATCTGGCTAATTCCCTATCATTCGATACATAAAAAACTATACATATTTCTTCCCCCTGGGAGCGGCTGCTTGGCTCAAGGGCTCCATACCGATGGATCGGACCTAGGCTTGAGTTGCCGCAGAGGTCGTGGCGGGTGCCCATAAGTCGGTCTTAGATTGCTTATATAGCGCATGTGGTCACAGAGCACACCTATTTCTATTGCACTCTGCCAATAGTAATAAAGTCAATAGTACTGTTTCGATAATTTCATCGAAGATTCTCCGACATATTATATTAAATAGTATGTTATTTGATATGACGTGTAGGTACAGAAAGCCAGTCCTTGTAACAGTATATCATAGGTATAGCTGAGCGCTTACAATGAGCGCGTGTTACCACTATTTACAATGAGTATCATAAGCGATGAGGAAAATAAAACTTGTTTCTTGCGGTTTCTGCACACCAAAAAGTTCATTCCTAAATCCTTGAACGCAACAACACTTTGACTTGTAATTATTTCCTCAACTACTTATGTAGAAAACAAATGTAAGTACGTACTTATAATCTATGTAAGTGCGTTTTATTTAAAAGTCTTCCACCTTTGTTTTACTTACGCGCGACGCTACACACTGTATTGTGTGTTTGTGAATATATTCGCATTTATTTTTAATACTTACACTTTATTGTTAGGCGTGTACACATTGATGGTAAGGCAATCTTCATCCACGTAGTAATCATCAGGGGCAGGCAGAGGGCAAGCTGGACCCTCTTTGCTTGCGTCCACTATATCTTTGTAGTGTAAAATTGGTTTTGGAGGCTGCAACAATATAGTGAGTTTTTATGAAAACTCCATTACAATTAATAATTATACTAGATTGAAAATTATTATTATACACATTTACACGGTTGTTTTTAACTTGAACTACTTGTACAATAGTAACATTCATGAGAGTAGAAATTAAATCTTAAGTTAAATAGGAAGTAGAAATAAAATGACATCATCCAAATCCCTATATCATTCTTAAAACATCTTGTATACATATTATAAAACTCAACATCTGTCTGTCTGTCCGTTTATGTTCTTTTCATGCGAAAATCACTTATCCGAATTATGTTTTTTTTTTCCAATTCATTGCTGTTATCTCTCCAGGTTATAGTATATATTTATTAAGGATAACACACGAAATAAAAAATCATCATCATCATCACCCTAGAGTAGTCAACTATGTGACATAGGCCTCCCCTAATGAGCGCCATAGCGCCCTGTC
The DNA here is from genome assembly GCA_947532125.1 of Saturnia pavonia. Lineage (NCBI taxonomy): Eukaryota > Metazoa > Arthropoda > Insecta > Lepidoptera > Saturniidae > Saturnia > Saturnia pavonia. Next base: position 8,000,866 of record OX383923.1, read on the forward strand.
TTCAGCTGTCCGCATCCAGCATCTGCCTGCAGTCTTTCGCAGATCGTCATCCCATCTGACAGGAGGGCGTCCTACACTACGTTTGCCGAGTCGCGGTCTCCACTCAAGAACCCGTTTACCCCACCGGTTGTCGGTCCTTCGCGAGATATGGCCGGCCCACAGCCACTTCAGCTTGCTAATTCTTTGAGCTATGTCGATAACTTTGGTTCTCTGTCGGATGTATTCGTTACGAAAGAAAGCAATGACGATAATTAATTATAAGTCAGCGATAGCATATATCTATCCTCTAAGGATCACCCACAATAAGTGGGCAGCACTATTCGTGCGTGCGCTCGACCGACAGTATTATGTAGTCCATGCATTGTAACTAATACGAGTGGACTCTACAGGCGATGTATTGTAAATCTATCAGTGGTCGCCGTTGTTTTCGGATTACACTGTGCTTACCATCTGATACAGTACCACGGCCATTAATATGTCTTGATTTAAAAAAAAACGTAAAGAATTGGAATGCAGTATTCGTCATCATCATTTCAGCCGAAAAACGTCCACTGGTAGACATAATCCACCCCCAAAGCCACAATGACCGGTCCTTTTACCAGTCCTTTACCAGGTTGTAGGTCCACCTTGTGGTGGGTCTACCCACGCTGCGTCTTCCTGTACGTGGCCGCCACTTGAGAACTTTTCGACTTCATAGGCCATTCGTTCTACGAACAACATATCCCGCCCACTGTCACTTAAGTCTAGCTATTCTTAGGGCTATGAGGCTTAGAGCGACTTGGGTTCTCCTGCGAATCTCCTCATTTCTGATTCGATCACGCAGAGAAACTCCGAGCATAGCCTGCTCCAAATGCAGTAATAATTTCTCAGTATTAATACAATTTTCACACGCACGGTGTCCATATAAATTTATAAACGGTGCTACCTTGCAAACAATCATTTAACTATGTACTAATAATTATTACTATAATGAAACTTTTAAATACCGTGTTTATATACAAAGTCAAAATAATTTTGATACGATAAAAAGAATGCTTAGTAGACGACAGTGGAGACGCTATAAGAAGACGCACAAATGGAAGACCGAGAATATAAAATAATATGTAATGTATTCTATCTCATTTTGTCGTCGACTAAATCCCTATACATTTATGTATTTCTTTCCTTATCGTGATGTATTTTCGTTTCATCGAGTTTCAAATCACAACGATTCTATAGAAGTTTAACTAAAAGTTTCTAAACTGAATTCAAATTATTACTATCATGTCGCATTTCCGTCAACGATGCGCGCGAATCTCACAATTTTACCCGACAAATAATCGAGACAAAAGAAATTTAACTACAAAAATATATCCGTTTCATTAAATCCTAGTTGGGTACATGATCTTGCATTTTTTTTAACTTGCACATTTTCAACGCACCTTAAAATACCGCCCGTGAACGAAGGCCTTATAATAAGGAAACCGCTTCTCAATTGATAATAAAATAAAAAATATTGTGTGGTTTTGTGAAACCACGATGCAAGTGAAACTTATTTTCGGGCAAAAAGTACAAATTGTTGAAGACCACATGTCTTACATTCTTTAATAACACATTAACATATACAATGTTCCGAATTTACGATTATAATCCTTGACTGCACGGCATAAAATGCAATTTTATTTGCGACAACGTTACGTAATGCGACATGCGATAGGGAACGAAAATTTCGGGGCGATAGAATAAAAGTTTCAGTTTAAAACTTTTATCAAGCGAGTAGCTTTCTGATCAGTGATTAACGGCTTAGATACGAAAAGCTTACCTTAAACCTGAGCTCCCCGACAGGTGGCTCTGCGTATCTGATCCCTCTGTACGCCTGGAACCGTCTGCCGTGCCGTGTTGTCATCCAGGAGCCGCGGAACACTCCGCTTTTGGAGGTCGCTATTGGCTCCTCATCAGTTTTTGGTTTACATTCTGTTGATATAGATTGTGTAAAGTAAAAACATGCTATCAACATTATATCTGCTGGCAAGAGGACTACCACTGACGATGATCTTATGGTGATCACCGTTCGCTTTGGACTTCACCTGATATAATGTTGAAGTAAGTTTGCTGAATCCATACAAAAAAGTGGATGGCTGTACGCATGTAACAAGTTATACGTCATTGTCGTAACAAAACAAAACTAACAACAAAAGTTTCATCCCTCGTGACAACAACACGACGATATTACCCATAAATGATAATAATATGAATTCATGTTAATGACTTTAAATTTACTTTAATGAAGTGGAAAGTGTGTTTAAAAATTGAAGTTAATTATTTAAACATATAAGGCTAAAGCAACACAAATCTAGAAATAATTTTTTTATCCTTATGAATTTCTTTTTCTGCGAGTCACGTGATTGGAAATGACATATAGAAAACTTATACAGTGGATGTAAAATTATGTATGTTGAAGAAATTTTATAAGTGAAATTATGCTAAATTCAACATTGCACATAAATAAATACTTTTAACCTTAGTTTTTTGTTGAATGTCAATGACGTCACGCCGCGTTTTGCGTTATACCAATTAAAAATTATTTTCATATTACTTTTAAAGATGTAACAATGAATAAATTATTCATTAACTTATAAAGTTTTTAAAACAATTTTTCAATAGTTGACTACTCTCGGATTGTGGGAAAACTATTTAACAACGTTTACGTACATTATTATATTCAAATTAAATTAACGTGCATTTATAAAAGTTTAGATGTTTTTACACATTTAAAAATAAGTTAGTAATATTTATTTCTTCATTTTTTAAAACATTTGACACATACAAATTATTTTACTTGTAGCTAATCTTAAGAAACAAACTCATATATAAATTAAGTTTCCACAAATATTATAACACACTGCACGTCGTATTATATAAGTACAGAAATAATAATTTATTTACTAAATATAAACGTAGTATATTATTTAAAAGGAAAAAGGTGCGAAATACTCCATAATATCGGTTAACAGTTAAATAATGTTAAGTTATATAATGACATTACATTTCGTACTGACTATTTTTTGACAGTGTATATCACTGTATCACTAATATGAATTCATATTATTATCTGATGGGTAACTTCACCATTTCGCACGTCCATCACATGATGCGCGCGCAGGTGTCTATGAAGACAAAATAACTATAACTTCGACTGGCGTTGAAACCCATCATCGTCTCGATTGTCGCTAGGACCAACTATATTTGTGTTTGGTCTGGTTTGGCCTCGCAATGGAACAGCAGTTTTTTGTACTAAAAATGACTGTCAAGTCAACAAGGACTAAACAAACCGTTTTTTTTTATGTAAAACTAAACCGCTCGCGTGTACTACTAAAATGCCCTTTTTTACACTAAACCCCAATTATTTTATTTAAATAAAAGTAGCCCAAGTTATTCCTTATAACATCAGCTATCTCCCAGTAAAAGTCTCGTCACAATCGGTCAAGCTGTTTCAGTATACGGTATATAGTTTCATATGCATTTAGTAAATAGCTGTTATTTTGACATTACAAACAGACACTTTATTATATGTATGAATTAGTGTACGCAAATATTAGTGTTTATCTAGCCAGATACTGGCTTTACGACAGTCTCACTGACCTCCAGTTTGTTGGCCGCCTTGTTTGCCAGCATGCGCGGCGACGACACATAAACACAACAAGACTTTGCCCAACATGTTCCTTGTTGTGTGTCTCGGCTCGCCTCGCACTGAATGCGGTCGTGCGCTGCTCATCCATGTTTATATAACCTGAGCAGTTTTACGATATGAACAGGGTTATTCCGAGATTACTTTGATTGCTTACACTATATTTTATCCGCCGTTTCACTCCCAATATTTTCTAATATTAATCTATAGTATAACATCAATGAATTTTATGTGATGTTGCAGCAGGGACTATAAAATACTGCAGTCTGTAGCTATGTCTAATAGAACGAAACTCAATTCGATTGCAGTTTAGAAGCCAAGTATATAGTAGGCGGCTAATACTCCTGAGGCTTCAGTATAAACCCTTTGTGTGCTGATGAGGTAGAATCAAACCCTTCGACGTGAAACAGCAGTGCGAGTACTGCTGCTTATCCTCAGAAATCTGTGAAGCGATAGTGCTTCCGCGGTCGAACTTTTACAACTTCTCGACTTAAGCGATAAAACTTTTCGAGCAGAGAAATGAAGCTAAATCTCTTTATTATTCAATAATTCAAAATATTTATTTCCTAAATTTATAAGTATATAGTTTGAGCACAATCTTATCTGATGTTAAGTGGCGATATGACTCACGCTAAGACTCAGACCAACGAATAAAACACTAAGCCTATAGAGACTGGTTCGTAAGCAGCTGCCGGAATATAAACTACCTATAGGTGCGCTTGGCGACAGATTTTCTCTACAAAATAAAAACTAATTTCTTATATGATCACGAAACGTTGGGCGATCGTCTGATCTTATGAGATGATATAGTTTAGATAAAGTAATTCTAATATCATTGATTTGCATAAAATAAATAGGTTTCGTCGTTGATACTGCAATATGTTCTATCAAAAGACTCGATTTTAATTATTAATCGGAAAATGTTATATTTATAATTATTTCCACATTACATCCACATTCAAGATCGCTTTGCAACATTATACTAGCTGTGCCCGCGGCTCCGCTCACGAAGACTACAGAATACTGTCGATCGAGCGCACTTGCGAATAGGGCTGGCTCAGAAATACTTATTGTGGGTGATCCTTAGTAGATGGACATGCTGTTACTGACTTTTTTGTAAGTAATTTAAGATCTACAATTATTTAGAATATCAATTTGATATATCTCTTATGGTCTACTCAGCGTAAGCAATTTAAGTGGCCCAAATGTGTATTTTTTTAAATGACTTCAAAAAATGAGGTTATCAATTCGACACGTACATGTATGTAATATTATTGGAATTGCAATATATTCACATATGATAGTTTATTAGGCATCCAAACAAATATACAAAAATTTTCAGTTATGTGTGTATGTTTGTCCACGCATCCACGAAACTATTAATCAGATTGTGACCTTTTTGTAATTGGCTTACATTTAATTCAACTTAGGGAACAGTGTAAGTTTCATCAAAATCGGTTCAGTAGTTTTCAAGATATTGACTAATACGTGTAAGTGTGACGGCCTGACTTATTGATGATATGAGCAGCGGGTGTGGTGTAAAAAGGAAACATCTCACAAACCTTGGTCAAATTGTAGTGCATGTGAGAAAAATCAATCAAAAAATTAAGACATAAAAAAGTTATTAAAAAAAATTATAATCGACTTCAAAAAACTAACTCAATTTTTAACCTAATCAGTGGCCTTAATTTTTTTTGAGATTGGTTCCAATATTTAAAAAAGCCACATATCTAATATAAAAAAATAAAACCGCAGTATTAACAAAAAAAATGCTAGCTGAACTAAAAAATAATATAGGCACCTAATTTGTTTCGTACCTACTTTTAATATCGTTTTCTTGGTTAATTTATTTTTTATTTAATAATGCTATTTCGTAATTTTTGCTGTATCACCGACGATAATATACGAGTATGACTAGTTCGAGCGCAATGGTCAAAAATTACGTTACAACGCCATCTAGTGTTTAACCTCTTTATTTAACGAGTCATAAATGCTAATCTTAAGAAAACGAATAATTAATGCAATTAAAATGCTAATGATAACAAAAACTAATAATGAATACAAATAAAATAAAGAAATTTAATTATTTTATCATAACAGGTTCCACAGACAGGTTAGACAGACAGTACTGTCTAGTTAGTATACCCGGAGCAAGAGATAAGGAAAATCGTTTTATTTCCATGCACAGTTAATTACAGACAATTTTAAAAACAAAACAAACAATTTCGTTCGTAGCGTCTGTCTGGGATAATCGAGCAGTTTACATATTTATATAATAGCGAATTAGATTCATAAACTGCAATTTTAAAATTGCAGCGTTTAACCAATATAAATATTTTAAAATAACGAAAACACCACATCTTTGAATTTAAGTAAGGTAATTAATGTAATTAATATAAGATATATTTTTTATTTTCAAATCCGGTATTGAATTTAATCCGGCAGTACATAACTTTTGAAAATTTATTTTAAACACTATGATAAATGTTGAAAATAATACACATGCATTAAGAAATATGCAATGTTATGGTCACTTGACCACGATTGAAGTCATCGTTCAATAAATGAATTTACATTTAAAGACTAGAGCTTGTGGTCCGCGGCATCACGCGAGTATAATTTAAAAGAAATCGCTGATTTATAATACTCCAGTATAGACAATATTTTTATCGAGCAGTCAGGGTTATGCGTCACAACTCATATGGCTCATTCGCGCCACTACACCTATAGTGATATACCCCAGCCGAGTCTTGAATTATTTTCTATTCAATCTATTCAATGGTATTTTATCATATATGAACATCAATCTATTAAATGTATATGAATAATCTAATATGAATCTATATAATGTACATCACACACATTGTATGGTGGTAGGGCATTTTCTGATGCCCGCCTGGCTAGCTACCACCTTCAAGTTGAAAATCTGCCGCCAAGCACCAATAGGTGTGTTCCGGCAGCTGCACTTGAGAGCCAGTCTTCCACTAGGTTTAGCGTGTTATCATCTTGGGCCACATGTTCACTTAACATCAGGTGAGATTTTGGCCACTACGACAAACCGAAATGATAAAAAAAACTGTCAAGGATATCAAAAATTCAATCTAGATTCTTTATAAATTTCTATTTACTTTCAAACCAATCTATTCATGGACCAATCTATTCACGGAAACTTTAATCTCAATTTCTATTTACTTCCAACTTACACTAATTGAGACAACCTCGAACCAATTCTTGGGAGCTATACAGCCTTGAACAAATCAATTCTCATTTACTTTAAAAACCAATGTATTCTTGGAACTTATAATAATTAAGACGACCTTGAATCAATGAATTCTCAAGGACTCACCGCGTGCCGTTACCACACCACAAACGGATACCTACTTTAAAATCATTGTACTACATAGGGGTGTGTGGATAGTGTTTGAATCGAATGTAAACATTCTTTTGGCTTGTTTTCTTATTAAATACGCATACAGTAATATATATTTGTTTGTATTTTCCTCATGTGTCATACATTGTTTTGTTAGTTTTTTATCGAGTCATGCGCTTTGTTCTGAATATTGACACAGTCTTCATGTCTCACTGTTAGCTATTTGTTTTCCAGTGCCACTGATGAACTAATTGTATTTTTTATTAGTTACCTACTAGGACTTAGTTATATACCTACCTAATTTTTTGTTGTTCATACTTCAAGCCAGGTGATGTTAAATGGTTATGTGGTCGACTCGCATATAGTATGCGAAGTTTAACATTAGGCCTGGATATAATTTACAGCATTCAGAACACACTGTTTTTTTTTTGAAGTGAAACTTCTTATGCGACTTCCAAGCGTTAAGCGTTAAACGTTTAACGCACATTATCGGTCTCTCCTCTTTGTGTGAGCCAGAGCGAGAGAGCAATATATTATCGGTCCCTCCTCTTTGTGTGAGCCAGAGCGAGAGAGCAAATGTCGGTGTGTATGTATATTGCGCACTAATTAAATAAAATATATTTTAAAATGAAGTTTCATTTCTATCGTGTGTGAATCGCACACACACCTTTTTTTAATTATAGGTTTTGTTCATGGCCACATCTTCACCTGATGTTAAGAGATGATATGGCCCAAGATGGTAACAGATTAAGCCTAGAGGAAGGACTGGCCCTCAAGTGTAGCGGCTGGAACACGCCTACAGGTGCTTAGCGAAAGATTTTCAACTTGAGTGTGGTAGCTAGCCAGGCGGTCTTTCGAAAATACCCTACCACCATGCTATAGTTTCATCACTATGTTTTTTCCCACCGAAAGCTCAGGCTCATTGCAGGGATTGGAACTCACGTCGATTGACGCGATGTCCGTACACGCTACCACTAAGCCATCATTAGTTTAAATTACTTAAGAGTTGTGGTATGCTTCATTCGACGATGGCTTAACCTTATTGTACAACTTCTCTTTCTCAGGAGGTCGCACCTTGCTGTCTGCGACTGCACTGCCTTTTAACATCATGCGTTACAGTACACCCTATTCTCTATTTTACAAGAGCTAGCTCACTCACTGCTAGCCTGGGTTGGTGGACGGTCTACCTGTTATAATATTTAGGTACACGAGATATTCGATCATAGCAACGAGATTTATACAAAAAAAGTTCAATAAAAATCTATACTAATATTATACATCAGTCAAAAAAGGATCGCGAATGGAAGATTTGTTACATAATAGTTCGTTTTTTTTTTTTGCTGGGGTGGCACAATTGTTTTCAATTTTGGCGCGGAGTTTGAGTTGCATCTGTCATTTACTTCTTTCTTTTTCCTAAACTCAAATGACCATTTCGTGGCACCCGTTTTCATTGATTAGAAGACATAAAGGAGAATTCGCGACGAGAACTAAACTCAATTCCGGAGAAAGCGTTTACAAAAAATGTTTTAATGATTGGATTATTCGTTGGCGTAAGTGTATCGTTTCTGAAGGAGCATACTTTGAAGGCGATAAAATAAATTTGGATGTATAACTAACATTGTGTGTATTATTTGATCTATTCTCAGTACTTTTTTGACAGAGTAGTAAGACACAAACAAACTGTAAATGAAAAACTAAACTGGATAAATGGAAGACGTAAACAAAACAAACTGGGTATTAAGAAACGAGAATTAAATAAATTTAATGTAAGCTTCGACTAAAAAAGAAGTCGGAAACAATATCCATGCTAGATATCCTATACTATTCCTCGTGAATCTGACTACCATATACCAAAAGAAATTTTCGAATCTTACTGGTAGTTTCAGAGGAGTGTTTAAACAAACAAACAAACAAACAATAAAATTCCGCTTTATTATATTAGTATAAATTCTAGGAATAGGTGAATTAGGTATTTCCAAAACTGTCTTTCCCAGAGGAGGAGTTAAAGGAGTTATTATTTGATGCATATAATTAATACAATACAGGATAAACAAAAAAATTTTTTTTTCTTAAAAAACATTTAATGGTACATCACATAACTTATCTAATTTATTCTCTTATCTAATTTATTCTAACTTAAATAAATACATATTAATTGAGTTATCATAAATAACAATTTTATAACACTGTTTTAAAACATCTCAAAGAGCAAAGTAAGCTTCATCTGCACTTGCTTCATTATGCTGGAGTCCTAAAGATTAGATTCCTAATTGAGTCTTAAGAGTCCTAACTAGACACGTCACTGGTATTTCAAAACTTAACTGAAAACGTTTAAGAGGCAACTATTATATGTCAATTTCTACAACAAATATATTATAAACTAAATGTGCCCCACGGTTGTTTTCTAAGCTGCCTTTTATTATTTGTCCAGTTTCTACGAAACCTCCCGCACGCAAACAATAATCGCTTTCACCCCGTCAAATGTTGCTTTATTATTGATTTGTAAGCCGCCTTTTATTATTTGTCCAGTTTCTCCTTTATGATGCCTCCCGTACGCAAACTATAATCTCTTTCACCCCGTCAAATGTTGCTTTATTATTGATTTGTAAGCTGCCCTTTATTATTTGTCCAGTTTCTACTTTACGATACCTTCCGCACGCAAACTATAATCTCTTTCACCCCGTCAAATGTAGCTATATTATTAATTTGTAAGCTGCCTTTTATTATTTGTCCAGTTTCTCCTTTATGATGCCTCCCGTACGCAAACTATAATCTCTTTCACCCCGTCAAATGTTGCTTTATTATTGATTTGTAAGCTGCCTTTTATTATTTGTCCAGTTTCTCCTTTATGATGCCTCCCGTACGCAAACTATAATCTCTTTCACCCCGTCAAATGTTGCTTTATTATTGATTTGTAAGCTGCCTTTTATTATTTGTCCAGTTTCTCCTTTATGATGCCTCCCGTACGCAAACTATAATCTCTTTCACCCCGTCAAATGTTGCTTTATTATTGATTTGTAAGCTGCCCTTTATTATTTGTCCAGTTTCTACTTTACGATACCTTCCGCACGCAAACTATAATCTCTTTCACCCCGTCAAATGTAGCTATATTATTAATTTGTAAGCTGCCTTTTATTATTTGTCCAGTTTCTCCTTTATGATGCCTCCCGTACGCAAACTATAATCTCTTTCACCCCGTCAAATGTTGCTTTATTATTGATTTGTAAGCTGCCTTTTATTATTTGTCCAGTTTCTCCTTTATGATGCCTCCCGTACGCAAACTATAGTCTCTTTCACCCCGTCAAATGTTGCTTTATTATTGATTTGTAAGCTGCCTTTTATTATTTGTCCAGTTTCTCCTTTATGATGCCTCCCGTACGCAAACTATAGTCTCTTTCACCCCGTCAAATGTTGCTTTATTATTGATTTGTAAGCTGCCTTTTATTATTTGTCCGCCAAGCAGCCGCTCGCGCGATACAAGTGACTGTACAATCACTAGCTTTCACAGCCACACATGACACTGCATTATACACACATGCACAACACACAGGTACATAGGTTCTGTAAGGGACCTTTTTTCTTCTTTTTTTGCCTAGTTAGATTAGACAAAAAATTTCAGACCACTAAATACACATACATATGTTCCTTCCCTCCTCCCAGGGGGCAGAAACATGTATATATGTATAGTTAGTTTAGATCGAATTACGGATAGGGAATTAGTCAGATCGCGACTTAATTGCATACGCGCAACAGTCCGAGCCGAGGTCCGGCCACTTTGGCACCCTCGGATGTTGTTGCTTAGCTTTCGAGGCTGAGTGCCCTAAGCGCTCGCCCCCAAGCCCGGTAAAGCTGTAAAAGCCGTAAAGGCTCCAGGGCCCCTAAGGCTAACAGTATAGTCAGTTCGAAAAAAAAAAAAAAAAATTGACCAGTTTCTCCTTTATGATGCCTCCCGTACGCAAACTATTATCTCTTTCACCCCGTCAAATGTTGCTTTATTATTGATTTGTAAGCTGCCCTTTATTATTTGTCCAGTTTCTACTTTACGATACCTTCCGCACGCAAACTATAATCTCTTTCACCCCGTCAAATGTAGCTATATTATTAATTTGTAAGCTGCCTTTTATTATTTGTCCAGTTTCTCCTTTATGATGCCTCCCGTACGCAAACTATAATCTCTTTCACCCCGTCAAATGTTGCTTTATTATTGATTTGTAAGCTGCCTTTTATTATTTGTCCAGTTTCTCCTTTATGATGCCTCCCGTACGCAAACTATAGTCTCTTTCACCCCGTCAAATGTTGCTTTATTATTGATTTGTAAGCTGCCTTTTATTATTTGTCCAGTTTCTCCTTTATGATGCCTCCCGTACGCAAACTATAGTCTCTTTCACCCCGTCAAATGTTGCTTTATTATTGATTTGTAAGCTGCCTTTTATTATTTGTCCGCCAAGCAGCCGCTCGCGCGATACAAGTGACTGTACAATCACTAGCTTTCACAGCCACACATGACACTGCATTATACACACATGCACAACACACAGGTACATAGGTTCTGTAAGGGACCTTTTTTCTTCTTTTTTTGCCTAGTTAGATTAGACAAAAAATTTCAGACCACTAAATACACATACATATGTTCCTTCCCTCCTCCCAGGGGGCAGAAACATGTATATATGTATAGTTAGTTTAGATCGAATTACGGATAGGGAATTAGTCAGATCGCGACTTAATTGCATACGCGCAACAGTCCGAGCCGAGGTCCGGCCACTTTGGCACCCTCGGATGTTGTTGCTTAGCTTTCGAGGCTGAGTGCCCTAAGCGCTCGCCCCCAAGCCCGGTAAAGCTGTAAAAGCCGTAAAGACTCCAGGGCCCCTAAGGCTAACAGTATAGTCAGTTCGAAAAAAAAAAAAAAAAATTGACCAGTTTCTCCTTTATGATGCCTCCCGTACGCAAACTATTATCTCTTTCACCCCGTCAAATGTTGCTTTATTATTGATTTGTAAGCTGCCTTTTATTATTTGTCCAGTTGCTACTTTACGAAACTCCCACACGCAAACTATAATCCCTTTCACCCCGTCAAATGTTGCTTTATTATTGACTAGCTGTGCTTGTGGCTCCGCTCGCGTGGATTACAGAATGCCGTCCATCGGCCGTCGGAGAATTTTAACAAGTTTAACAAATTTTAACAGTTTTTAACAAGAATTTTAACAAATTTTAAGTTACATTTACGAAATCATTTTGAGAGCATAAGTTAAAAATATATCACGAAAAAGAAATGTTCCGCTTATAATCGTTAAAATTCTTTGATTACAGTCGTCCGAAATTTTGATTGTGTATGTCTGTTGGTTTTTGACAATGGCTCATTCGACTTTGCTCTATCCGAAACATTTATATTGGTAACGGATATTTTTTTATTTCGGATATCCGATAGTTTCGGTTACGGATACGGATATCAATAACATCCCTGTTAAATACTCTTAAGATATCCGTATCTGAAACGTCATATCCGTAACATACATCGTTACTTTTCTATGAACGGTCCAGGGATCGTTCAAGGTAGTGCTTGTTTATTCCGTCTCCTGTTACGAGGCGGCTTCGGTATCTTCATGTGGACGGTGGCGAGGTGGGTCTTCATCTCCGCGGTGGTGGCGAAGTGCTTCCTGCAGACGGGGCACGGGTACCGGCGCTCGCCCGTGTGCACAAGCCGGTGCCGGCTGAGCGCCGGGTACGTCTTGAACGAGCTCGGGCAGTACTTGCATTTGAACGGACGCTCACCCGTGTGGATCCGGACGTGGTTCTGCGAAGAGAAGGGAAGCTTTTGCTTAGTAAAAGTTACAGTAAATAAGCTTTCGTTACATTAAGAAATATTCTGAAGTGAAACTTCTTATGCGACTTCCAACACGTTAAACGCTTAACGCACATTATTGGTCTCTCCTCTTTGTGTGAGCCAGAGCGAGAGAGCAATATATTATCGGTCTCCCCTCTTTGTGTGAGCCAGAGCGAGAGAGCAATATATTATCGGTCTCTCCTCCTTGTGTGAGCCAGAGCGAGAGAGCAATATATTACCGGTCTCCCCTCTTTGTGTGAGCCAGAGCGAGAGAGTCAGTGTGTATGTATATTGCATACTGGTTAAATAAAATATAAAATATCTTTTAAAATGAAGTTTTACTTCTATCATGTGTGAATCGCACACACAAACCTTTTTTTATAACTAGGATTATTTGATGTTAGAATTGTTAAAAAATATAGCCTGGGGTTATTTGAGATGTTCCTCATGGCAGGAAGGGCACGGAGTTACTTATTAATTTTAGAAGACACGAGGTCTCTGATTATTAGGGCTGGTAGGGCACAGAGAAATTTCTTTGGAAATTTCTCTATACTTGGGGCAGCCCGACTGGTGGAATACCTCCACTCTACAGGAGATCGCAGCCAAATGACCTTGTGTTGTGTTCCTGCGGTGAGTTGGGTTTCCAAAGCTCCTTAGGAAGGGGGGTTCAAAGTCAGCAACGCGCTAGTGACACCTCTGGTGTTACAAGCATGTATATTATGCTACGGTAACCGCTTACCATCAGGCGAGCCGGAAACCAGTTTGCCACCATTATAGTATAAAAAAGTTAGGGATGTCAATAGGAACTATAAAAAAATAATTAATGAATTTTATTCGAGTTAATCTCTAAAACAATGTCTCCTACGTGTACTTTGCTCAACACGCTACACGAAATATTGGATCGTTAAACATTTTTGATCATCAAGCTTTGATTTCGATAATCCTTTTTTTTCGAACTGACTATACTGTTGGCCTTAGGGGCCCTGGAGCCTTTACGGCTTTTAGAGTTTCACCGGGCTTGGGGATAACAATACTTTAGGTTCTCGTGGCTGACGGGAAACATCTAAACATTTCTCCTCCTCACGGGTTAATTAACATACTAGCAGTGCCCGCGTCTCCGATCGCGTGGAGAATAGAATACCGTTGTCAAGCACGGACGAGATAAAAGTTACTGAAGAGTTATCTATCAAGTTGAAAATCTGTCGCCAAGCACCAATAGGTGCAATAGCTGCAATTAAGAGTCAGTCTTCCACTAGGTTCACCGTGTTATCATCTTGGGCCACATCGTCACTTAACATCAGGTGAGATTGTGACCACTACGCCAAAACCTATCACGATAAAAAAAATGTTTGTTTAACTGTGCTAATTTCTGGAACTACCAGACGGCTTCGAAAAATTATTTTTGTATGTGATGGCCGGATTTTCGAGGAATAGTATAGGCTATATAAATTCACGCTACGCCCTTAATGAGTGCAGCAGTAACTATAAACTTCAAGCAATCTGGTGAGCTAAGGAAGGAGCGACGAGAAATTTGTCAAATCAATTCAATACGGGTGAAAGCCGTGGAACACTTATTCGAACCCGACTGGTAGTTACAAAGATTAAACAAACAAACTCTTCAATATTATTATAGTATAAAAAATAATGATTAAAAGTAAATATAGGAGGTTTTGAAGAAAGGTCAGGTCAAGAGTACTCTAAACCGACGAGCATGCATGAAAAGATTTATGAATGTTGAGGAAGCGAAAGTTGTATGTGAGGATCGTAGCAAGTGGAAGGACGTGGTCTCTACCTACTCCGTTGGGAATGAGGCATGATTTATGTATGTATGTATGTATTATTGTATGGATTGTGTCAAGTATCGTAAAGTCATTATTCATCTGATATTAAGTAATCAGCCAGTCTATAACTATCTATAAGGAACTTGTGACAGTACCGCGTTCTTAGTTAAGGTTAGAGAGCAATCAATAATTTTACCACTCTTAAAAATTATTTTTTTATTTTTTTGTATTATACCCACTTGGAGCTGTTCCGGCATCCTGAACCTCTTGGGGCAGTCGGCGCACGCGTACGGTTTCTCCCCCGTGTGAATGCGCTGGTGGTATACCATATGGTACTGATCCTGGTGGTACAAAATTATTTACGTATAAAACCTTTAGGTATATGAGAACCAGTGTATTAGTAAAAATTTCCCATAGTGCCACACACACACACACACACACACACACGCACGCACAAACTCACGGAACAAATATATACTAGGTAAAATGCAGTCATTCCGCAGAGTCATCACAATTAAAGATACTCCATTAAATTTAGCCCCTAAGTATTACCAATTATTTTATTTACTACTCGTATACAAGTTAACCTTAAAGATTTGCGCTTGAGATGCTTCTTGATAATATTCTTGGGTATCTTCTATATCTTTACATATTATCTATACTAATATATTGAAGCGAAAGAGGTTTTTGTTTATTATTTAAAAGCGTTACTCCCTGGAATTACCAGACGGCTTCGAATATTTCTTTTTGTATATGATAGCCAGATTCATGAGGAATAATAAGGAATAGTATAGGCTATTTATCATTACGCTACACCTCTCATATAGCCTTAAATATTGATTTTTGTTAAGTAAGTCGGAATAAATAGTGCACCCCAACTGCTATATCCGAGTGCGCTGACGTAATGGTTAGCGATACGTAAATACAATGTTCTACAAAAATATTGCTTCTTAGTACATATAAAAAAATGTCCGCGATACCAAATTTATATAAAGAATTATACTAACAATACTTTTCCCTTTATAGCATGATATTAGGACGCATAGTTTGGGAGATAATGTAAAATTAAAATAATTCAACACTCGGCTAGTGTCCATGACTATAGGTGTAGTGGCGCGAACGAGCCGTGTGAGTTGTGACGCATAACCCTGGCTGCCCGATAAATATATTGTCTCTACTGAAGTATTATTAATCATCAATCAACATTTTTCTTTTAAATTATTCGATGGTGAAACTGCGGGGCACAGACCAGCGTCTTTACATATTATAAAACTCAACGTCTCTCTGTCTGTCTGTTTGTTTATGTTCTTTTCACACGAAAACTACTAATCCGATTTACATGTTTTATATTTTAATTCATAGCTATGTTATTTGGACACGTTTTAGGACATACATAGTAACATACGAAATAAGCAGTGACGATAATGGTGAATCAATATGCAAAAACAACTCATTTGTGGCGATTAAATGGCTTACGCTGAGTAAACCATAAGAGATATATCAAATTAATGTTCTATATAACTGTAGATGTTAAAAAGACCTACAAAAGGTCAACGATAGCATATGTCTATCATCTAAGGATCACCCACAGTATGCATTATTGTCTTCCGTCTTTTGAGCGAAAGCTGCACGGTTCGCGCGTGCGCTCGGTCGACGGCATTCTGTAGTCCATGCGAACGGAGCCGCGGGCACAGCTAGTAAAGCGTAAACTTCAAATAAATAAATAATGTAGTGTGATATTGGTGACTTACCGCAATAATCTTCCCGCAAATGTCGCACATGGCGGGCACCACCTTCATGTAGCGCTTGCGGGCGGAGCGCTGTCCCTCCGGCCCGGGCTCCGGCTCGCAGTGCTTCTCCAGAGTGTGGTTATTCAGCTTACTCTCGTGGCTGAACACTTTGTTACACTGAAACATGAGAACCCATCAGCACAGCAGTCCACGCTCCATGTGGACACACACCCACTGCCATAACAACCGATCTTTAAGAGAAACACCCATGAGAAATACGAATTTTTTACTCCCGGGCAACAAAAAGGGGTGTTAGAAGTTTGACCATTATGTGTGTGTGTATGTGTGTGGTATCGTAGCTCCCAAACGGCTGAACCAAGTTTGGTCTAGTTTGTTTTTGTTTGAAAATTGACTTGATCGAGAGTGTTCTTAGGTATGATTCAAGAAAATGTGTTCAGACGTTTGAAGATAATCGACTCTTTTCTAGTAGATAAATGGATGTGAGCATCTTTCACAGGTCTAATCGAGACGAAATTCAGTATTCTGTTATTTCATGCTATTTTATGGTGGAGGGTCAGTAATGGTATGGGGTGGTATTTGCTCAAAAGCACGTACGGAGCTACTCATCGTATTAAACGTATCCCTGACTGCGGCAAGATACATAACAGACATTTTAGCGCAGATTGTGATGCCTTTTGCCCCACTTATAAAGGATAATTTTCTTTTAATGCACGATAATGCTCGTCCTCACACTGCGGCGGTAGTATAGGAGTACCTTACTGGGGTCGGAATCCAAGTTTGGGTGTGGGTAGCACGCTCGCCAGACCTAAAACCGATAGAACATGATTGGGATAAACTGGGAAAACAAATTAAACAAAGAAATCCAGCACCAGCTATCCTAAGGGACCTCAAAACTGCAATCCTATAGAACATATTTCGGATAAAATGGGAAAACAAATTAAACAAAGAAATCCAGCACCAGCTAACCTAAGGGACCTCAAAACTGCAATCCGATAGAACATATTTGGGATAAAATGGGAAAACAAATTAAACAAAGAAATCCAGCACCAGCTAACCTAAGGGACCTCAAACCTGCAATCCGATAGAACATATTTGGGATAAAATGGGAAAACAAATTAAACAAAGAAATCCAGCACCAGCTATCCTAAGGGACCTCAAAACTGCAATCCTATAGAACATATTTGGGATAAAATGGGAAAACAAATTAAACAAAGAAATCCAGCACCAGCTAACCTAAGGGACCTCAAAACTGCAATCCGATAGAACATATTTGGGATAAAATGGGAAAACAAATTAAACAAAGAAATCCAGCACCAGCTAACCTAAGGGACCTCAAACCTGCAATCCGATAGAACATATTTGGGATAAAATGGGAAAACAAATTAAACAAAGAAATCCAGCACCAGCTATCCTAAGGGTCCTCAAAACTGCATTGGTTGAAGAATGGAACCTAATGCCACAATGTTTCATTGACAATTTAATAAAAAGTACGTGCAGACGGAGGCAGGTAGTTTTGACAACGAGAAGAGACAATACTAAATAGTGATTGTGTCACACGTTACAATATTCAAGTTTCATTATGTTCGGTTAAAATTCCTTACAATTATTATAATACTGTGTTTACTGCCTCTAATTTGTTTAGATTTTCATTTAGTCTAATTTTTTTGTGTTCATTAATGTTAATTTAATTAATTGATTCTATTCAACGAATTTTAAAAGCTTATATTGTACAAATAAATCCGTTTTCACTTTAATTTGCCCCTTTTTATTGCGTTCCTCTAAATACGTCCATGAATGTAGTATAGGATAAGGGCAGGATGATGAACAAGTGGTACTAAAAGGACATTTTCTCCAGTATTCAGGTTTCCTCACGATGTTTCCCTTCATTATCAGCCGATAGCTGTACCATTTTGAATTAGTAAATAAACGCGAATTTTGAAAAATTCTGATATCGAATCGATATCCCGCCGGTATAACCCGTTCAACCGCCACGATTTTGCTCCCATAGTGGGAGCCAATTCAAAAGACTGATGCTAACAAAATCGGGGCATACCGTTTGACATTGCAACTACATACCTATTATCAACATACAAAATTACAAATTACACCACTCGATTGGTAAAGGATCAAAGAATTCATCACGCATCGCGCGCGGGGGAGGGGGATGCGCTGTCATTCTAGGGTCGTTTCGCTGTGCCACATAGTTTCTATGTATAGTAATATTATTAACCCCTCCCCCCCCCCGCGCATATGTAGCAGAGTAATACATATAACTCTATCGATTTACGCGACGCACGCCTGTAAAGCTCCCAGGATTTTTTCAAACATTTTCAACAATCATCTTCACACTTCAGCCAATTAAACACGTCAACCTTCCTCATAAACCACTCCGTACATCGACGAAGACCGTATGAAAATTCTTTCGGTAGTGTTTGAGTTTATCGCGTTCAGACAGACAGACGCGACAGGGGACTTTATTTTATAATATGTATATACTAATTTAATAAAACGGCAGAATTTTTTTGTTTGTTTGTTTGTTTGTTTAAACACGCTAACCTCTGGAGTTACGAATCAGATTTCAAAAATGATTCATGAGCAAATACTTTATGCTATATAATATATATTCAAGCTCCAACCACCGCGACCCCTTTTTGTCTCCTACCCGTAAATTTATTTCTGTCAGCAAGTTAACGTTTTATTATTTCTATTATGGTGTCTACTGATTATTGTTCCGTTTGTAGAAAGTTTGTTACATTTGACCATAACTCTTCCCATCACGAAAAGTCGATACTAAACAATCATAGATGTATTGCAGTAATATATTTCCGAAACAAGTACATAAAGTTAATTTTTAAAACTTAATTTTTTTCGTAGCTTGTATTGAATTTAATTGTTTTTTAGCCTTTTAGTCTACGTAATAATTGTTAACTAGCTGTGCCCCACGGTTTCACCCGTGTTAAATTTATTCGGCCCGACCCTAAGGGGCGCAGCAGTAACTGAACGTCAAGTAACCTGGCAAGCTTTAGGCAAGTGGAACAACAATAGTCGGCGCCGCACAGTGGTTCAGGATTTGAAAAACAGGGACATAGGCATCGAAGTCGGGTTTTTTTATAGGGTAAAATAACATAATTCAAACTACTTTTATTCTTAAACAAATTTCGATAAAGTCACTAGTTTTCGATAAAAAATAGTTATTTTTTTTTTGTATGAAAAAATCAAAATTTTATCGTTTTTCTCAAAAAGTTATCAATTGAGCAGCTTCTACTTTACATTACTTTGTAGATTAAGGTACCTGCAATATCAATCAAGAACTAACATGTCCATATACGGCTGCCGTCGCGCGAGTTCTATTGGTGCAAAATAGCTAATATTTTCGAGGTATATTTCTCAAAGAATAAACGGAATTTTTATCTGATTTATTTTTAAAAGTCCTCTTATTCTTTGAGAAATACATTTTGGTTATTTTGAACCTACAGAACTCGCGCAGCGGCAGCCGGATGGACATGTTTGTTCTCATTTGATATTCAAAACTAGAAGCTGCTCAATTCATAACCTTTCAATAAAAACAACAAAATTTATATTAATTCAATTACAAAAGAAAAAAAAACAATTTTCTTGAAAACTATTCAATTTATCGAAATTTGTCTAAGAATAAAAGTGGTTAGAATACATGATAATTTACCCTATAAAATAAAAATCTGATCGAAATTCCAACATTAAATGCCCCATGTCCCTGTTTTTCTAATCCTGAACCACTGTGGGCCGTGGAGAGTTTGTCGAATAAATTTAACACGGGTGACACCGTGGGGCACAGCTAGTATCATATAAATTATGACACGTTCCTGGGTAAGTAGCGGCGAATAGCAAGTAGTCAAGCGGGGAAGTAGTGATCTAAACGTAAGTAAGGCTAAGTAGTAAGGATAGACCAGTCACAATAACACTCTCTTTGTATGTCGTGTGGAGAGGTAGAGCTTTCTACTTGGGACAGAGCCGGACTGGTGGAATACCTCCACCCTACAGAAGATCGCAGCCAAATAATCTAGTGTTGTGTTCCTGTGGTGAGTAGGGTTTCCAGAGCTCCTTGGGGTAGAAGGGGTTCAAGGTCGACAACGATCCTATGATATTACAAGCGTCCATAGACTACAGTAGCCGCTTATCCAAATGTCAAGACGCTTGTAGGCCGGCCAGGCAGTAACGACTGTCGATGGATTCCTGATCTGTCAGTGGTCACCGTTGCTTTAGATTGTACTGTGCTTACCATACCTCAGAAAAAAAAAACTATGTTTTAATCGATCTTCGATCAGAAGTGGGATATTCACAAAGTGACGTAAACCGGTTACCTTATCGCACGGGTACTGTATCTTGTGCTGAGCTAGCACGTGTTCCCGTAAGTCAGTCTCCGCGTCGAACCCGAGACCGCAGTGCAGGCAGGCGGCCGGCGCACCGCAGCCGGCGCGCCCGTGCGCGAACACGGCCGTCGTGCTCAGGAACTGAACCTTGCACTGGGGACACTGCAACTCGGGGGCCGGGTCCAACGCCTGGAGGTAACACCGACACGTATGACCTCGCTATACTAATACTACCTGTATCCCGCGGATTCACCTACGTTAAATTAGAATTAAACATGTTTGTTTTTCATACGTATGCTAATTACTTGCCTACAGATTGATTAAAGTTTATAGTCATTGTTCCGTTCGTAAAGGAAATAACGTGATTTTAGATAGCCTATGACCTTCCTATATAACCTGGCTATAATCTGGATTATTTTTTTTGTTAAATCTGTTCACGAGATTATACATCATACAAAGGCTTGTATGACACATCCGCAGAAGGTAAATTGTTACGTCGTGCAAATTATGACATAATTAAAACATACATTTCCATAATCAATTATTATTAAAAAAAAAGTGATACTGATAAACGTTATAAAAACATTTTACACGACAAAATTCCAAATAACTTCCTTTGTATAATGATTTTTTAAAATTTTTGTGAATTTGCGTTTTTTTTTTTTTTTTTGTTAACGTTACTTTCTCTATTACCAAAATAATAAAACCAAGGAATCGAAAATTAACTCGAAAACCATTGACAAGAAGAATTATTATTCTTGGTGTTTGGAGTGAGACATTCAACAGTTCAAGTGTTCCAGATTGCGATTTCAATTGCTGTTATAGGTTATTTTTGTTATTTAAATTAAAAATCTTGTAACTCCCCCAATTGATTTAAGACATAATCGTATTGTCCGATTATATTTAGTTCTAAAAAGGAATCGATAATCGTCAAATCAAAATTAAATTATGCTAAATCTATAAAAAAAAATTGGACATGTATCATGCAAGCCTTCTTATGATGAATCAATAATAGTGTGTTCAAACGAACAATCTACTGAACTTTATAATCGATCTATATATCTAATAAATTATAGATAAATTGTTGATCGATCATTCGAGTGATTATAATTTTTTTTCTTTTTTTTTTTTATTCATAAACCCAATTCTCGAATATACGCCTAATATTTTTTTTTTTTTTGGAAAAATTATGGAGAAAAGGGGGAATAATTTTTCTATTCATTATACCTGTTTGTGCAGCCTTTCCATGTGAGTCTTGGTGCAGACGAAGGCGTCCCCGCATATCCTGCACCACGGCAGCTCAGAGCTGTGCTTGCTTCGCACGTGCGCGTGGTAAGTCGTGCCTTTGGTGCTGCAAGCGATATTATATGCCAGTTACTTTTCAAGTGACGTCACTGTCCTTGATAGCAAGCACATTACAATACAAAAACTACGGTAACCACCGAGAGACCAGCAATCCTGCTCCAATCTGTGTCGTGTTCCTGCGGTGAGTGGGGTTTCCAGAGCTCCTCGGGGAAGAGGGGTTTAAGTTCGGCAACGCGTTAATGATATCTCTGGTATGACCATCAGGCGAGCCGCAAGCTTACTTGTCACCAAAGCCGTACAAAAAATACTAATGTGAAAGTATAATATTTGTTTGTCTATCAACAACTCTGGAACGGTTGGGCGGATTGTAATGAGATTTTGTACAAAAGTCGATTACGTCATTGAACAGGACATAGGATACATATTTTTAACAGACTTCAAAAAAGGAGGAGCTTCTTAATTGGAATGTTTTCTTCCATAACTTCTTTGTTTATAAACCGATTCTTCTTTCATTGGAAAGGGGATAACTCAAGGGTGGTCCCATTTCATTGGCATTGGACCTTCGACTTCAAAGATACACCAGGGAACTCCTCAAAATAATTAGAGTAGGTTTTCTTTTTTGTTAAAAATTCTTTTGTTATATAATTCAAGCCTAGCAAAGCGTGAAGGCAACCGTATGAGACATTAAGCATACAATTAAAATCTAGGATTCTGCATATAAAAAAACCACTCACTTAAATGTCTTCCCGCAGTATTTACACTGAAATTTTTGCGTGTGCATCTTCGAGTGTTGAACGGCGTGCTCGCTGGAACGTTATACACTTTTTAACGAGACACACCACGCGTCACTGTTATCGTAATAATCTAATTATATAATTAATTACTAGTTGTGCCCGCGGCTCCGCTCGCGTAAACTACAGAATGCTGTCGTCGAACGCACGCGCAATTGTGCTTCCCCAAAAATGCTTATTGTGGGTGATCCTTAAAAGATAGATATATGCTATCGCTGACTTTTTTGTAGGTCTTTTTATGAACTACAATTATGTAGAACATTAATTTGATATATCTCGTATGGTTTACTCAGCGTAAGCCGTTTAAGCGTCCCAAACGCATCTTTTTTCCGAAATGATTTATCATTATCGTCATTGCATCGTATTGTATTGCATTATCGTATTTCATATGTAAGTTACTTTATCTAACCAAATATATCCTATAACCTGACCATATAACATAACTAAGTATTAAAATAAAAAAACATGTAAATTGGATAAATGGTTTTCGCGTGAACAGAACATAAACGGAAAGACAGACAGAGTTGAGTTTTATAATATGTATAAAAGATTATTTTATTTAGATATAGGGTTTAACTTACTTATATTTACAATTTTTTTTTTTAATTAAAACATTAATTCAAATTATTATATTTGTGTATATTTATTTCTACAAATCATTAATTTTGATCAAAAATTGCCAAAAAAACACATCTATCGAAAAATAATAATATTATAGAGATTTTTAATGATGTTGTGTGTCTCGCTCTCTCTTCCAGTCGGTAAACCCAATACTTCGTATAACGTTTTTAGAAAGTGTTGTGTGTATGAAACAATGTTTTGTTATCTCAATTATTATTAAGGTTTGAGAAAGTGTATGTACTGATAGGTATAGATAATACTGACCGCATTCGTGTCACGATGGTACAGACCCTGCAAATGTATTTATACTTGTGATGTCTCCGGTAATGTCCGGTTAAGTTCACGCGCTTGCTGAAACGGAACCGGCAGAACTCGCACACGTGTTCCAAGCTCTGAGGACAAGGAAACAAGCAAGACTGGATCAATGACGCCAGTTCAAATCCCTACAATAAGCCCGAGCTCTCTGTGAAGGAAAACATCGCGATGAAACTATAGCATGGTGGTAGGTTTCAGGAAGGCAGGGCACAGAGAAATTTCTTTGTAGATTTCTCTCTACTTGGGGCAGCAAGACTGGTGGAATACCTCCACCCTACAGAAGGTCGCAGCCAAATGACCTTGTGTTGTGTTCCTGTGGTGAGTAGGGTTTCCAGAGCTCCTTGGGATAGGGTAGTTCAAGGCCGACAACGTGATACCTTGCAGGCGTTCATAGGCTACGGTAGCCACTTACCATCAGGCGGGCCATACGCCTGTTTGACACCTTTGTAGTATAAAAAAGGGCTTTTTCTAAAGCCAATCTGACTAGCTACCACCCTTAAATTGAAAATCTGTCGTCAAGCACATGTAGGTGTATTCCGGGTGCCAGTTCCCCCCACTAAGCTTAGTGTGTTACTAGGCCATATCGTCACTAAACGTTACGCTAAAATGTATAAAGAATAATTAAAAAATAATGGCACTTACAGGATCGTGTTTGTCTTTTATATGCCTCTTCAACGTGTCCTCATGGATAAAGCCTTTATAACACTCCTCGCATTTATTATGGGCCCGAAGGTACTTGGGACTGTTCTTCCTCTCCAGCATATCATTCATTTCATCCTCCTTCGTCATCACTATAATATCCACATCATATTTCTGAGAAAACTTCTCCCGATCCTCAGGGTCTGAGTACAAATTATTTACGCGCGGCTTCGATTTCCGCCTAACCGCCGCTTTCTCCACTACTTCCGCTGTATCTATTTCGATCTCCACCAAACTCTCCTCCTTAACTTCCCTTTTAATATTTCTCTTTTTCTCGCTAACTTTTATTCCCAAGTCTTTTTTGTTCTTTTTCATCAGTCTCTTGCTCTTTTTTAATGTTTTCTCGCGTTTCAGATCGCTCAGTTTAATATCCTCTGGATCAAAAGCGTCTGTTTCGAAGAAATCTATGCCTGATTTTTGGTCATCTTCTTCAACTGCTGGGATTATATCATTTTTATAATCATCAAAACTGGCGTTACTGTTTTGTTCTGTGTAACATTCTTGTCTCTCTTCACTGTACTCTATTGAATCTGTTATACTAATGGTGTAAGGTTTGGTTTGGATGTAGGCCGGTGCTAATCTCTGGGTGAATCGGTCTATACTAGATATGTCTTCAGTCGTTATCTGAAAATTATTTAATCGAATTATATCTATTTATGGACTAAATAGCTTATGCTTATTTCTTTGATGTAAAACGAGTCGAACACCACCTATTTTCAAGTGATTGTACCACTTCCAGACCATTGACAGGCGTCCACATTACAATTCAACAAAGTTTCATCCCAATTCACATTCGGCTTTATAATGGGTCTACCGGATAGTCCTGTCCGTTCCGGTTACAAGTTTCAACAAGTATGCGCATATTCATTTAACGCATATTCGTCTCCCTCTTTTTATCACTGAATATACAGGATGTCCCAGAACTCAACGTCTAGCCGAAAAGGGGTGACAGGATTGATTGTAACTATCATGAGAAAAATCAGAAAAAAAATCTATCCCATGCAGTTTGGAAATTATGGGCATTTAAGTAAAACCTAGAAATTTCGTCAAACTGTAACTATATTTCGGTTATTGTGGTTAATTTTTGGTGGTTTTTTTTTATCTTTATAGGTTTGGCGTAGTGACCACAATCTCACCTGATGTAATTGACGATGTGGTCCAAGATGATAACATGCTAAACCTAGTGGAAGACTGGCTCTCAAGTGCAGCTACCGGAACACACCTATTGGTGCTTGGCGGCAGATTTTCAACTTGAGGGTATTAGCTAGTCAGACGGGCATTAGAAAATACCCTACCACCATGCTATGTTTTCCTCATGATGTTTTCCTTCACCGAAAGCTCAAGCTCATTGCATACATTATCCATGATTGTTATAGGGAGTCTATTTTTTATTCTTCTTCTTAATTTAATGGCAACTTGTGTTTATACACAATTATGCCAATGTTACGTAAGATAAGATAAGACAATCGTTTATTTGGTATCAATATAATTATTAACAACTAGCGACCCGCCCCGGCTTCGCACGGGTACAACGTAGATACTAACATGGGGCAGTGTGAGGTAAATATATGACATCGCGGACTTTTTTGTCGATCTTTTCAAGACATACAATAACGTAGAATATAAATTTGATCTATCTCGTTAGGTTTGGCCATCGTTTGCGATTTAAGCGCACAAATATATGTTTGTTACGACATCACATTACAAATCTTTGAATTTTTCGGCCTTTCTGTACTATGTATATGTATGTATTATACATATAAACCTTCCTCTTCAATCACTCTATCTATTGCTGAAAACTGCATTAAAATCCGTTGAATAGTTTAAAAGATCTAAGCGAACAGACAGCGGAAGCGACTTCATTTTATACTATGTAAAGATATTGCCAGGGGTCCCCGCACTAGATATCGCCAGTATCGCGACGAACCAGTTGAAAATTACATTGCAGAATTTACAAAGTTAAATAGATACATTACAATAATGAGTAAGAGATACTTAATAGTACGTGGATATAATGTTTTTCTCATTTTCAGAGTTTACACAAAGATTCAACAAAACTTTAACTGGGTTTTTATGGCAACTTAAAATTCATGATTTTTCTATTATTTATAATTCACTTCACTTGTGCACAATAACCAATCTGTATTACACATAAAAATTTTAAATTATATTAATATAATAAAGCGGAAGTTTTTTTGTTTGTTTAAACATTCTCATCTCTGGAACTACCAGTCGGATTCGAGATATTCTTTTTGTTTATGATAGCCAGATACACGAGGAATAGCATTAGGCTACCTCTCAGCTAGCTTTAAATATTGATTTTTGTTAAGTAAATCGGAAGAAACAGTGCACCCGAACTGCTTTATCCGCGTGCGCTGGCGTAATGGGTAGTAATACGTAAATACAATGTTCTACATACATATTACTCCTTAGTACATCTAAATAAAAGTCCGCGATACCATATGGCTATCTCTTATACATGAGCCAAAGGTATTTTGTGGTTTTCATTTATAAAAAAATGAAAAGTGATTTATGAGCATTATTATCAGGCATGGCATATTAATCCTTACGAAAGAAAGTTACTTCATCATCAAGACAATTTTATGTAGATAAACTTTGCCATTTATAGCATGTTATTTGGACATATAACTTGGGAGATAATGGAAAATTAAAATAATTCAACACCCGGCTCGGGTTTATGAGTATAGCTGTAGTGGCACGAATGAGCCATGTGAGTTGCGACGCATAACTCCGGCCGCCCGATAAAAATATTGTCTATACTGAAGTATGATAAATTCATCAACCAAAGATTTCTTTTAAATTATACGCGTGTGAAACCGCAGTGCACATTTAGTATAATATAATTCCGAACAGTTCTTACCATTGGGTTCACAATGGCTAGACTCTGCAGCAACACCTCGGTCCTTTGACATCTCTCTCGGAACACTGAAAACTTGATCAGGAATGCACGGCATATGTAACATAGATGTTGTGGCAATAGATTCGTGGCGCGCACCTGAAACAACAGGAGGTATTTATAATTTTGTTTTTGATGTCATTGTGTGTGTATGTAAGCTATCTATCGAGCCCAAAAAAAATAGAAGACATTTTAGAAATAGGTCCGATATTTTAAAATAAATAATAGTTTTTAAGAAATAAATCTAATTTTTAGAATTTTAAACATATTTCCACAAATTATTTGCTTCTTATAGAATCTACACATATTATAAAACTCATCTACGTCTGTTCGTTGAATAAATTTAACAGGGTAAAACCCTGGGGCACAGCTAGTAATAACACATAAAAAAGGTAGAGAGACTTAAATCCTTGTATAATAATATTACAGAAAAAAAGTATGATATACACAAGAAGATGATATAATAGGTCTTTCTTTACCTATGAAATTGCCGTTCTGCAGTACCATTTCAAATCAAATCAATTTTTGTTTGGTTAAGAATTCTAATTTCAAATTAATTTTATTTTAAAAATATGGAATTCTTTTTCCAAAAGTAGTCATTTGTTTATTGATTAGTGTTACATTTTCATCGTATTTCCATCTTTTTTGTCATCATGGATACGTTAAAAATTCGAGTAATTATGGAATATGAGTACCGTGGTGGCAGTAATGCGGCACAAGCGGCACGCAACCTCAACGACGTTTACGGAGCTAACACTACAAACCAACGCACGACCTTTGGTCGACAATGACGAATTAAAGGCGATTGTGGAAGCTGATGATACACAATCTACGGCTGAATTAGCAGCAGCTTTCGACGTTAGCGTCAAAACAATATTGGTCCATTTGCATCAAATTGGCAAGGTCAAAAAGCTTGACAAATGGGTGCCCCCGAACTCAAAGATCGCCAGCGCGAAGTACGCGTCGAGACGTGCCTTGCACTGCTCAACAGACACACAAATGAAGGAATTTTGAACCGCATGTTACCTGCGATGAAAAATGGATTCTGTTTGATAACCGCAAGCACTCAGCAAGTTGGTTGGATCCTGGTTCAGCACCTAAACAATGCCCTAAACGAAAACTTACCCCTAGAAAAGTGATGGTCACTGTTTGGTGGTCTAGCGCCGGTGTGATTCATCACAGCTTCTTCATAAACGGGGTGAGCATTACTGCAGATGTGTACTGTGAAGAACTGAACACAATGATGGAGAAGCTTGCACATCTCCAACCAGCATTGGTCAATCGCTCGTCTCCGCTGCTCTGGCACGACAACGCGCGACCTCATACTGCACAACAGACGGTCTCCAAGTTGCAAGAACTGGGGTTGGGAGTTCTCCGTCATCCGACCTACTCACCAGCACCTACAGACTACAACTTTTTCCAGAATTTGGATAACTCATTGGCGGAAAAAAAATTCAATACCCGAGAGGCAGTACAAAATGCCTTTGAAGAATTTGTTGCCTCCCGTCCAGCTGATTTCTTTAAAAAGGGCATCAATAAACTGGCACTGTGCTGACAAAGATGCATTGATTGCATGGGTGATTACTTCGATTAATACAAATAAAAAATACATGAAAAAACATTGTTTAAATTTTTTCATACAAAACGGCAATTTCATAGGTAAAGACCTACTATACATAAAATAGTGGTGCCCAGCAGCTCTACATGTGTTCGTTACGCAGTAGTTATGTTTATCTCGTAATTTTACATTTACTCATATTACTGTCAATTCATACAGCCTATCAATTGAGAAATGACATATACTTCTCGTGTACAAAATTTCATCAAAATCAGTTAAGAATTAATGAAAATCCTTTATTTTTACAATTTCTAAACATATTATTGTAAATTCTTAAAGCCTATCAATTGACCAATAATATAAGCTTCCTGTGTACAAAATTTCATAAGAGTTACATCAGGATCAAAACTATATGGGATTAAAAAGGTCTGACTTTAGTAAGTATATTATTATTAAAATGCCAATGGTTACTATGGCAACGCTAACAATAGTTTGCTATGGTAACATAACAAAAATTACCATATAATAACATAATAATTATATAATATTAATGTAAATTTAAAATTGTTAATTAATTTAAAATATTAATATAAATTAAAATTTAAAATATAGATTTAAAAAAAATCATTAGTAAAAAATCAATGTTTCTTAGACTACCTATACAATCATACAATACAAATTTCATCCCTTAATTTAATTTAGCAATGGAATTTAATAAGCTGGATTCTTCATTTGGCGAGTATATGTGGTTCATGTGTGGTTAATAATTATCATGAAATCTATAAACAAAAAAAAATCACCATACAAAGTTACAACCCTTATTTTACACCCTTAAATAAGAGTATGCATGCTAAATTTCAGGTCAATATGCATATTATGTGTGTGTAAGAAAATAGTTATACACATAAATTATTTTTACCAAACAAACTTTCAACACCTATTTATACACCCTTTACTGATGAATTTTGATAGCGCTGATACACATGTTTCATTACTTTTATTAAAAGGTCTAAGTACACAATTTCTAGTCAAAAGACAATGCACTGCATACATAACTTTCAATCCTTTTTTCACCCTTAGAGGTAGAATTTCCCATAATCTGTTCTTAGTGTGTCTACATCGTGAAAGGAATAACTATGCTAATTTTCACATCAATTGGACCTATAGTTTTGGAGATATTGTGATGAGTGGTATTTTGTTTTTATATATACATATAGATAACACAAATAAAACTAAAATACAACTTATGAGTATAATAAAATTTGGGTATAATCTTAAACATTTAATTGTAACCTACCAATTATAAACCATAGAGACAATGGTAACCAAACAGCTGTTATAAATACATATATATAGACATTAAATATCCAAGTGCAGAATTCTTAATCACACTCATTACCTAAAAGCAATGATGTTTAAGTGGTAGCGTGTACGGACATCATATGTGTTTTTAGTGAAGGAAAACACCATGATGAACCTATAGTATGGTGGTAGGGTTTTTTCTAATGCCCGCCTGGCTAGCTACCACCCTCAAGTTGAAAATCTGTCCCAAGCACCAATAGGTGTGTTCTAGCAGATGCACTTGAGAACCAGTCCTCCCATTAGGCTTAGAGTGTTACCATCTTGGGCCACATCGTCACTTATGATCAGGTGAGATTGTAGCCACACCGCTAAATCTATAACGATTAAAAAAAACTCTGAAGATATTGCATCCGAAATACGTTTGCATCTAATATATTATAAGAAGAATGTTACCTCAACACCGACAAGTTGTTTGTAAGGCTCCGCCAAACCATACTGGTGCATGTTGTACATCTGTCCATTTCCGAGGCATCCTCGACACGGGAACAACTCGCTCTTCACCTCGTCTTTTGATGGATATACCATACTTTCTGACGCAGGCCACATTTTTATATATTTCACATTTTATAACATAATCTTAATATATATTTACGTTATAAAAATAGATAAATATTTACACATTACATTAGAATAAATTACATATGGGTTTATTTTAAAAGTTCGATGAAATATAAACAAAATAAGAAGCGTTTAGCTGCCATCAACTTTCAAGTCTCAAGTAAACTGTCAAAAGCAGGGTTGCCAACTCGGTACCATTAGTGGGTGCTAAATGGAATCTCAAAGAGTGCTAGATTGCTAGGGTTTTCTAAACATAGTGCTAAAACTTTTCAGAAAGAGAACTGTATTGGAATTTGAGATTACAACTATGTAATTACTTTTTTTTACTCGTTTAGTTTATGTTTTTGCCACATTCGTTATTTTTCTAAACAGGCAATAATTTTATTTGAAGTGAATTAAAATAATTTTGGCAACGCTTTTCGAAGAAGATAGGTGAAACCGCGCTATTAAGTTTTTGGCGTGATCCAAGCCCGGTGAAGCTGTAAAAGCCGTTCGAGGCTCCTGAGCACTTGTGCTAACAGTATAGACAGTTAAAAAAAAATTTTGGCGGGTTCTCAGACTGTCATGTGGTGATTTTTGTTTTTTATTCATAAATTTGTGTTTTTGGACCCTTCATTGTGTAAAACAGATGGCATTTTGCATAATAAAGATTGGTTATTATGCACAAGTGAAGTGGATTGAAAATAATAACATGGAGCATGTATTCTGATATGCCACAAAAACTCTTTGGAAAGTTCTAACAAGGTAGCCGCCATCTTTTTAGGACCCTGAATTCGTCATAAGACTGGAAAATATATTCACTCGATAATGGCAGTAGTGGCCTTCTTCAATAAAGAAGACCGGTTCCATGTAAGGAAAAAGTTCCATAGTAATTCCATGTCAGAAGAAGAACCGCGCTATCCATTCTTTATGGCCGCGACGTGTAGTGTCGTGCCGCGCAGTTCAGTTCCACCTATTACGGTATGCCCCATACAGTTTCATATAAAGAAGGAATGGAACGCGACGTGACGTGCGGTGCCACGCAGTTTAGTTCCGCCTGGTGCGGTATGTCCCATACAGTTTCATATAAGGAATGAATGGCCACGACGTGCCGTGCCGTGCCGCGCAGTTCAGTTCCGCCTAGTGTGGTTTCTATTAGATGACGTGTGGAGCACCAGGGAAAGATAGTGTTTGTTTATTTCGAAACAACTTATTATGAACTCACATGTAACGCACCACACAACGTACATGGCTTGCATAGAATCAACCATAGATTATTAATATAGCATAGACAACTTTAAATAGTGATTCTACATTGCACCTACTTTAAAACCCAGCAATGAAGCAATGATGGCTCACACAGCAGTGTGTACGACTATGCGTAGATTGATGTGACTTCGAATCCCTGCAATGAGCCTGAGCTTTCGGTGAAGGAAAACATTGTGAGGAAACCATAGCATGGTGGTAGGGCTTTTTCTAATGCCCGCCTGGCTAGCTACCCTAAATCAATTCAGGAAATAGTTTTATAATGTTATATCCATTCATCTTCACTGCCATCTGTTTCATGAAATAATGGTGGTGGTCATTCCATGTCAAATTGACCAATAGTTGAAATCGACCCACGACGAAAGCAATTTGGATGCAATTTGTGGGAAGTTTTCTTTTATCGTAAAACGAAGTTCTACCAAAGGGTTTTTTTTTAATATCTGAAAAACTAATAGCTACACAACAAAAAACAGGGTTCGTTTTGAAGAGGATACTTGCTTGGGAATATGAAAAAAAGTACTACGTTTTTTTTTGAAATGCCTAATTTAAAGAATTAAAAACCTTTTTGTTTGAAATTATAAGTTTCTGTAATTTGGCAAATAACCTTTATCTTAAGTTAAGGTAAACAATCATCTAATTTTTTAATTTTAAGCAGTAATAATAATTAAAAAATAAAAGTAAAAATAATATGAATAAAACACAGTTCACATAAAAATTTATATTTATAATGTATAAAAAAATTATAGTGTATAATTTCTGATGTATATAATAAAATTATGATTAAAATAATTGTGATGTAAATAATTATATTAAGAAATTATGAAATGCAACTGCATATAGATCCATAATTGTTTAAGTAAAATACTAATAATAAAATAGCAATTATAATAATAATAAATATGTGGACACAATTTCACACAAGGCCATTTAATTCCATACTAAGCATAGCTTGTATTATGGTAATTAAACAGCTGATATACTATACATATATATTTAACACACAACTGACAATTATGCTAATTCACACAAAAGTTAGTCATGGGCGGGGATCGAACCCGCAACCTTTCGGCTAATAGTATAGGCTTACTACAACTGCGCCACGAGGTCTGTCAACACCTTAGAACACACGAGTACTTAGTCGGTAAACACCGAGGAATTATAGAAACACACATTATAGAAACCGTTGAAGTTATATTATTTCTAAATAATTTATCCGAAATTTCTTTGATACTTCAGCCTGCAATTGCTGAATAATAGTTTCGTCTTTCTACGACATAAATAATTTGTAAATGAATGCATTAAAACGAAATATACTATAATAATAATACATGATAATATGTTTTATATTCCATTTTATTTTCAATGACTCTACGGCCGATTCGAAAGGCGCTGTCCTTTAGAGAAGAATCGGCAAGAAACTCTAAGGTTGCTGTTTTAAATTAATCTCTTTACAATAATAATCTAAATTAACAAATATTTAAAAAAGTACATTAATTAAGAAGAATTATGTTGCAGATGAGATGTGAAACGACCACATTCGATGACACGTGTTTCGCCTCTCAACGAGGCATTCCCAGATCTATGATGGCTCCTCCGAAGCTAGCGGGCGAGTGAGTGCCGGCGATTAGTTTTTTTTTCTATTCTGTTGTTTTAACTATACTGTTAACCTTAGGGGCCCTGGAGCCTCTGACGGCTTTTACAGCTTCACCGGGCTTGAGGCACTCGGACGCGAAAGCAAGACAAGTTCCAACGGTGCCAAAGTGGCCGAACTGGCTCGGACTGTTGTAGCGATCATGGGACATGGGGGATGGAGGGGAAGAACCATATGTATTTAGTAATCTGACAATTTATCTAAACCAGTCATTAAAAGAAAAAAGGTCCCTTACAGAACCTATGTACCTTTGTGGTGTGCATGTGTGTACAATCCAGTGTCATGTGTGACTGTGATAGCTAGCGAGTGTAGAGTCAGTGTATCGCGCGAGCGGCTGCTTGGCTCAAGGGCTCCATGCCGATGGATCGGACCTAGGCTTGAGTTGCCGCAGAGGAGGGCGAACCTTTCTGGCTATGAGTATGATTTCCCGATAGTGTGTGCCACAAATCTATGAAATGTTTAGCGAAATTTCGGATAAATTATTTACGATGGATTTCCGTAAATTAACGCCTTCGTCAATCAACTATTTTATTACTGTAACAGTTATAATTATTATTATATTATTTCACAAGTGTTTTTTTCCTGGCATCGCTATATCTCCGTTAATTCCTCTTCAAAATCGATGACACAAACATCATTTTAATACTTACATTCCTCACTATTGACGAAATACTTTGATATAAAAATGTTTTTATGAAACATGAAAATGTTTAACAATCTTTTTAATTACGAACGCCATCTATTGGTGCTAATGAAAATACATCCAAGGCTCCATCTATTAACAAACTGTGTAACTAACATCACATCTACATGAGTATGATTTTTTTGGTCTTCATTCTATAATGTGCTAAATATTCGCACGGATAAAATAGTTAATTATATAATAACGATAAATCCTTACAAGGGTAGACAGGGAGCATCGAGTCGAAGTGGTTAATGCATATAAGTAAAAAAATATTATACCAAGTGTATAAGTTTGCCACTAGATGGCGCACTGTTAATATTATGTATTTCTGAATCGCGTGATCTAAATTATTTGCAAAAATAAGACACCAGTGTTTATGTATAATTAAATAAGTAGGTGAATACAGGATATATTGTTTCATTACTACCCACTCACCAGGCGCATTGTCATATATTAAACCACTATAGCAGGTTTTTAGTTGTAGCAAAATTGGTTCAAAATCCCCAGTTCACAACGTCTGTCTGTCCGTCTATCAATCATTTTTCTTAAAAGTATTCTGACTGTAGACGAAACCGTAAATATTAACCAGTAGTTAATGAGTCGAGCACAGCGCTATCTGTCGGATCCCTACAAATCTATAAACCATTGTCTCGATAAAACAAAATATATAAATATAAGCTCAATAGATGAAATCGTTCAAAAGTTATGGAATCACTAACAGACGCACACAATTATTTTTTTATATTATAAGATATACGCGAATACAAATGTACTTTATCCTAAATTA
Organism: Saturnia pavonia; assembly: GCA_947532125.1. Taxonomy (NCBI): domain Eukaryota; kingdom Metazoa; phylum Arthropoda; class Insecta; order Lepidoptera; family Saturniidae; genus Saturnia; species Saturnia pavonia. The sequence goes on from OX383923.1 coordinate 8,036,099, forward strand.
ATTCTAAAATGGTATATAATAAATACATGATTTGCGTACACGTTAAAGATATAACATTTCACGAGCGAAGTCAGAGGGATCACCATACCACGAATAAATAATCACCATAAGTCACAGTATTGATACACGACACAAACAAGTCAAAGATACATCGGTAGCATTGTAATTTATAATTAAAAATCGTGATTAATAAGCGTATTTTACCATGTGTACTTAAACAATCTAAAAAATGTATAAATAAGATACTTATCGCCGTAAGCATTCGAAATTTTATAAAATTATAAAAACATCCTTTATATTTATTTAAAAGATACAATACTTGTTGTATTGTCTACAAAATTAAAAACATTACGTCGACATAATGGATTTCCGTGTGACGTCATTATATAGTAAACATCAACTGATTAAATAACTTCCTCCCACAGCATGCTCTCGATGATAAATACAGTTGTTGGCTATCTAGTGACGTCACAAGTCAACGCAACATAACGGCTAGCGTTTTCGCGCTAAAATTTAAAATGTAACATTAAAATGATAATTTAAAGCCCTAACCGAATTCATAAAATAACAATTCTTGTTAATTATTATTACTAAAGGATCAAATAAAGACAAAACTATTGGGTATTTGAAAAAATAAGACATATCGATTTTTTTATGTATTTTAAAGCTTCATCATAATTATGATAATAGTCAATTGGAAAAACTCTTAAAACATTTTTTTTTATTAGTAATGAACAATTGAAAATTGTAGTTATTTTAAAAATAAACACATGACTAAGAACGCGCCACGATTGATCGCCAGGTTTGTGACGTCATAATGTTAAAGGAATTTTATCGAATAAGAGTCAAAGCACTGTATCAGCCGTGTGCTACAATGAGTAGAATTTAACATTGTGACGTCACACGCGTTCGGATTTATTCGGGAACGATCGGCGCGTTTTCGGTACTGTATTCAAAAATTTATTTTTATTTTGAAATAACATTTGAAATATTTCCGAAAATAAAAAAAAAATATGTTTTGTTATAAAGCTGATATAAGATCTTTCCATTTAACACAAATAAAATATTCAAATACCCAATTGTCTTAGTTTTTTATATAAAAAAAAAAACCATTGTCAAAAACCCAATTGCGTAAAGCACAAATGCATCCAATTATTATCTAATAATACAGTACTTAATGTTGCGATTTTGCAGAGTAAAATTAACCTTATTTTTTTTTTCATTTATTTACAATCTTAACTAAGTGTTATTATAGAGTTATTGACGGGATCTCGATTTGTCATGTTATAGTTTTTTTTTTTCATCTCATAATCGTATGTTATTTGGCCCTATATTATGTAACATTGGTGGTATTTTACGTGATTTAGTTTTTATATTGTACACAAGTGAAATTAATTATTAATAAAAACTAGAAACATAAATTCTAAGTTACTTCCAAACCTCCCTGGACAGTTTTAACAAGAGACGTGAGTTCGAATCCCTACAATGAGCCTGAGCTTTCGGTGAAGGAAAACATCGTGAGGAAACCATAGCATGGTGGTAGGGCTTTTTCTGATGCCCGCCTGGCTAGCTACCACCCTCAAGTTGAAAATCTGTCGCCAAGCACCAATAGGTGTGTTCCGGCAGCTGCACTTGAGAGCCAGTCTTCCACTAGGTTTAGCGTTTACCATCCTGGGCCATATCGTCACTTAACATCAGGTGAGATTGTGGCCACTAAGCCAAATCTATAACGATAAAAAAAAAAAAAAACTTGACATTGGCATAATTGTGTATATACACACGTTGCCATTAAAAAAAGAAACAAGAAGAAGTGTTATGATAATTTTCAAATGATGAGCTGCTTTAAACCTCAACCATTTTTAATTCCAGGGGTTTCTGACCAGTTTTTTTAATTGCTACTGTTTGAGCACTGTAACCTTTGTTCGTTAAAATGTCGATGTGTTGTAGGCATTATAACGTCAGAAGTGGGATCAGATGTCCAATAAAACATCAAGATAGATTTTGACATATAATAATGCCACGTAATATAATATTTGTTGGGGGCATAAATTGAATAAGGCAATTATGTCTCAGTAGTAACGTGTATAGTCACCGCGTCGATCGACGTGAGTTCGAATGCCTACAGTAAACTTGAGCGCTCATTGTAAAAACTGTCTCCAAGCACCAATTTACCGTTAGGCCTTATCGCCACTTAAAAACAGGTGAGATTATCACTAAACAAAAAACTTCATAGCACTATACATTTTCAGTCCTTCGAGATACTAAGCGGCCATGGTTACGCGTTTTAAGATGGTCACACGATAATCTCAGAAGTGGGAATTTTTTAGCATTTCAGAATGCTAGACTAAATTTTCGGTCCTTCGAGACATCAGTTCCATCAAGCCCCTACACCAGTAACGTGACATTATCTACATGAAGATCCTCAACGCTGGTGACAGTCACCGGGGTCAACAGGTAGACGGCCGTTTGTCATTGGTCCTCGTTAACTGGCGGCTGTGGTTTGCGTTCTAGCGTCCGTTCTTTCCTGTATGGCGCCGGCATGCGGAGGTGCACTGTCATCACGTGTGTCTTCATCGAGTTCGACTGGGAGAATGCCTTACCGCAGTGCGGACACTGGTAGGGCCTCACTCCCGTGTGTACCTGTGATTTTACAAAACAATTGTACAAAATTGTATAGAAGCAATTGCCTTCGGGCGGACATATGTATCGGAGATTTTTTGATTATGATCTACAATTATGTAGTACATTAATTTTATATACCTCTAATGGTTTGGTCAGCGTAAGCCATTTAAGCGCCCCAGAAGTGTATTTTTTCCGAATTGATTCACCATTATCGTCACTGCTTATTTCGTATGTTACTTTATGTAACAAAATAATAGGTCCTTACATATGAAATTAGCGTTTTATATAGAAAAAGTAAAACGAAAAAATATTATGAAGTTTAAATTTAATTAATTGAATTATGTACCATTATTATCTATGCACTTTCGCCATTTTATAGTTAGTTAATTGATTCCATTGCTGAAAAAATGGTAGGAGTGAGAATCAATAAAATCTTTGAAGGCCAAAATACAAATAATTTGGAATTCCTAACCAAACGCCAGATATTTGAGATCATCATTAGGAAAGTCACCTTTTAAGCATTGTTTTAAACACCTTTGAAAATGAATATACAGAGATTCCGAATGCAGTTCAATAGGTTTTTTTAATCAATTTATTAAACTTAATTTTAAAAAGTTATAATTTTATACTCAAATAATAAAATTCTATAATTTGTAAATTAAAATATTTAATATCAGTCTAATCTTCACTTTTTTTTTACTCTACAAAGGTGGCCAACAAGCATACGGCCCGTCTGATGGTAGACGTAGCCTATGGAAGCTTGTCATAATACTATAGGTATCACTGGCGCGTTGCCGCCCTTGAACCCCCAAACCCAAGGAGCTCTGGAAACCATATTCACCGCAGAAGAACACAGCACAAGGTCATTTGGCTGCGATCTTCTGTAGGGTGGAGGTATTCCACCAGTCAGGCTCCTCCAAGTAGAGAGAAATCTCTCAAAGAAACTTCTCCGTGCTCTACCTCTCTGATCAACAATTACATACAAAATTCAGTCGAGTAGCCGACGCATGCGATATGCTGTCTCGCTCTGTCATACTGAAAAAATGTTTTGTTTCACTCACACGCTCGTCTCTTTGTTACGATCGCGCTCACCGCAGATCAATTTTAGACTCCTTTAATTTTCACCGTACATTGCTCGTTCGCAAGAGAACTAACATTGAACTACCAAGTAAAAAATAGTAATGTATAATTTAACAATCAATTCAGCACATCTAACTTATATAGCTATAGATATGTTGTAAACGTTAATACTTACTCGGTTATGTCTGTTAAGGGCGGCTTTGTGTTTAAAGGCCTTGGGGCATTGCGAACACTTGTACGGCCTCTCCCCGGTGTGTGTTCGAAGGTGAATCTGAAATGAGGATAAGGGGAGTAATGACCATCACAGAATGTTCAAAATAATTTCTTGGCGGGATCTTAATCTGCCCTGCTGTGGATTTTATTTTAATTCGTTAACCTAGGTTTATATGACCTTATATTATGTAATACTAGCTTTAGCTACCAAAAAAGGTTTTTCATTTTTTCTAAAATAATCGCCTAAGTTATGACTTATAACATCAGCTATCTACCAGTGAGAGTCCCGTCAAAATCGGTCCAACCGTTTCGAAGACTACCCGGAACAAACAGACAGACGGAATTACCCAGTACGGTTTTCCCCTAGAGCTATGTCATGGGGCTCTTCAAAAAGGAATTGAAATACGGTCTCCAAAGTCGGCAACATGGCTGTAATGAGCCTGGTGTTGCATATGTCCATGGGTTGCAACAACTCACCTGCAGCCGCTGGTAGACGCTGAACCTATTCGGGCACTCCGGGCACTGGTACGGCTTCTCACCGGTGTGAGTCCTTTGATGATGTATTAACGAAGCCTTTGACTGTAAACGTACAATTAAAAAAAATGTTAAAGTGTGTTTCTGTCGCTTGCTATATTATATTTGACTCCGCCAATGCACCTGTGTAGCGTTATCGTGGTTGCACTTCCCATACTTGCGTATAGCTTGACGTTCATATTTACTGCTCCGCTCCTTAGGGTCGTAGCGTGAAGTTATATAGCCTACACTGTTGCTCATGAATGTGGTTATCATATACAAAAATAATTTTTCGAATCCGATACGTAAGTCCAGAGATTAACGCGTTTAAACAAACATAATCTTCAGTTTTATTTTATTAGTATAGATAGATTATACCAGGCTATAAAAATATCAATAACACTTTTAGAAAGGGTGAATAAAAGTTTAAAAAAGACAACTGTTTATTTATTGTCAACCAATTTTAATGAAATTTTATGTAGAGGGAGTATAACTAATTTGGTACGCTATAAAAAATATATAGAACATTTTTTCGTAAATCTATTATCTGGAACTGCTTTTCATATAACAAAAATTATGTATGCCGCAGTTCATACGAGAAAGAAGTGAATACTTCGGAAAAAAATATATTTATAATTTATTTTTAAATATCCTAAATCAGCGGTATTCGAACTATCGACCACACGTGCGTCTTGGTCTGGTCGTTTCACAATACTAGGCCAATCCGACGACGATCACAATCATGAAAATGAGCACTTGCATTAACCGTGCATAATGTAAATGTATTCTGTCTCATTCTCTCCTAAGCTAAATCCTATAGATGTATATAGTTGTCTCTTTTTACTGTCGCTTTTTCGTTTCATCGAGTTTCAAATCACGAGAGCTAAAGAAGTTTTCACTTTAAAAAAATAAATGCGAGTGAAACCGCAGGCAAAGCTAGAAATAAAATATAAGCAAAAACAAATCTATATGAGTGTTTCACACATTATAGAATGTAAGCAATCTGTTTATAGATAGAGCCTTGATATTTTAATTAGCATCAACATATGGTAGTATTCGTTTGTTTTCTCCTTCTTTTTCCTAACTTGGCATCCAGTCCTCTTTATTGAAGACCATTACTGCCATTATCGAGTGTATATAGTTTCCAGTGTTATGACGATTCGTGTATTCTAACAAGATGGCTCCCTTGTTAGAACTTTCTAGAGAGTTTTTTTGACATCTCAGAATTCGTGATCCATGTTATTATTTCCGATTCACTTCACTTGTGCACAATAACCAAACTTTATTATACATAACGCCACCTGTATTACACAATAATAGGGTCAAATAACACAAATTTATGAATAAAAAATAAAAACGAGTACATTATAGTTTGAGATCGCGCCAGAAACTCGTGTGAATAATTAAGTTTGATGAAGAATTAAAAGACATATGGTGTTGCCATGCAAAAGATAAATAATGAGTGTATAATAAACGCATGCTACATAGTTAATAAATAAACTTACAATACACTTGAATCCGCACATTTCACACACTGTGGTGATTTTCTTGGTGTTGCCCGGTGTCGGACGAACGATCTTCACGCCCATATGCACGCGCTGGTAGTGGACAGCTATCGAACGTTTGTGAGCGAAGGTACGATTGCACTGACCAAATAAAAATTGTTCTAATGCGAAATACGTACGTAAAAAATTATACTTTTATGGCTTAACAAAATAAATATAACTCCCAAGATTTTATCCCGCTTGCCATAAACATGACGAAGGTAGCCATCAATGAAGATAATGGTGAATCAATTCCGAAAACAAGACGCATTTAGGGCGTTTAAATTGCTTACGCTGAGTAAACCATAAGAGATATCTCAAGTTAATATACTACATAATTGTAGATCTTAAAAAGACCTACAAATAGTCAGCGATAGCGTATGTCTAACTTCTAAGGATCACCCACAATACGCATTTTTGAGGCAGCACAATTCCGGTGTGCGCTCGACCGACAGCATTCTGTAGTCCACGCGAGCGGAGCCGCGGGCAAAGCTAGTATTAAACACAACTTTTACTCATTTTTTTTTTCAAACTTAAACATTTCGTAGTCATCCTCGTCTCGCTCACATCCGATTAATCCGATTTATGTTAATGATAATTCCGTTCTAATTCCGTATTTAAAGCCTAGTCTCTATCTTGAAATTGCCATTTCTCTTAAATAGTATGTAAATAAACATTTCTCTATTCCTGTACAGTTATGGCATTAAATTGTTTTTAACTTAAATGGCATGACACTTCTAACGCTATTCACAGGCGAGAGTGCGCGGTGAAAACTGGTTTATTCCGGTTTTAAAACAAGCTTACCTCATGGCATTTGATGATATTTTTCCAGTGCGTCTTCATGTGATCGCGGACGGACTCGTCGCTTAGGAAACTGTGACCGCACACCGGGCAAGGTCTAAAAATACATATTTTTTTAATATAATTATTTTGTCGTGTTTAATCCCTCCTCCCAGGGGGAAGAAACATGTATATATGTATAGTTAGTTTAGATTGTTTAACGTACACGTTACGTATTGTTATAACGTACCTCAGGGTGGTATCGCATCCGCTTGTCGGATCTGACATAGAAGAATGCATCTTGAGCGCATCCATGTTGTGGAACTGTACGCCGCACATTGTACACTTGTGTTCTTTCTTCAACTTCTAGAACAATATTACGTGGAAGTTTCACGTTCCATCAAAATTAAAAAAAAAAACTATTTATGTCCTAACAAATACTTATGTCAACGGGCAGAACTGTGGATGAACCCAATTGCCATTAAAATTGAAAAATAAAGACCCACCCTGGTTTAAGCTGTGTGTTGTCCATCACTCAGTGTCAAGGTGTCACTACTGATATTATGATACTTGGTTAGTACCAAGTACTGATAGAGTGATACTTGGTTCATAAGAAGGCTTGCACGACACATGTCAAATGTTTATTTTAGAGATGTAGCATAACTTAAACTGGAAGTTGGTTTTACGATTATCGATTATTTATTAGAGCTAAATATAACTGATATTACGATTATGTTTTAAATCAATTGGAGGGGTGTGTAAGCTGTGTAAATTAAGTAACAAAAATAAACTGTAACAATAATTGAGATCGCAATCTGGTACACTTTATTTATTGTATGCCTGATTCCAAACAAACAAGATCAATTCTTCAAGTCAATATACTACGTTTCGAGTTACCGCAGTAAAAACATAGGAGTTACGTAAATATATATTTATATTCGAAATTAAAAAGGGAATTAATAAATTAAATGTACAACGGCGTTCGGTCAATTCGATTAATAAAATTATTTTTCTATTCCATGGTTTTATTACTTTGGTCTTCTCTAGTTTTAAGTAACAAGAAAGTAACACTGCATGTAGGTAGCAAGAAAAAAAAGGTGTGTGTGCGATTCACACACAATAGAAGTGAAATTTCATTTTAAAAGACATTTTCTATTTTATTTAAACAGTGTGCAATATACATACACACCGATATTTGCTCTCTCGCCCTGGCTCACACAAAGAGGAGAGACCGATAATATATTGCTTTCTCGCTCTGGGTCACACAAAGAGGAGAGACCGATAATGTGAGTTAAACGTTTATCGTTTAACGCGTTGGAAGTCGCATAAGAAGTTTCACTTCAAAAATTCACAAAAATCATTGTATAGAGTAAGGTTATTAAGTATTTTACCCTACAAAATATTGTTATAATGTTTATCGGTGTCCATTTTTTAAAAATATTATTGATAATCGAAATGCATATTTTTACACCCCTTCCAACTATTTATTTTATTTTTGACAGTTCGAGTACAACTCAATTAGTGATGTCCTAATTCGTTACTGATTCGATTTCCTATAACAATTGATTTTATCTATTTATCTATTTTAATCGATTTAACACATTGATAAATAACTATTCTATTTTTGCTCAATATTTAGGCTCAGGCGTTATGACTAATATTTTATGTATTAAAATAAACTATATATACTACAGTAAATGTATTTATTATTTGGCAACATCAATCAAGAAGGTCATAGACAACATGCAACTCCAATGAAGCGGCGGCGCCGAAACCATGCCCGTACTAGATATTCCATTTCCGTTCGCCGAGTGTTTATTCACATTGTTCATATGTCGAGTTGAGTATTTATATTCCCCCGTATTGATTTACTCGTGGAAGGAATTTACGAAAGAGCAGCAGAACATAGGCATATCGTTCTCAGAATTCCCCAATACCACTGTCAATATAATGCCATTGAGCTCATCTGGGCACAAGTCAAAGGACACGCGGTTAGAAATAACACAACTCGTCCTTTCACCGCAAAGACAATGCTAGATTTACTAAAAAAATGCGTGTGCTAATGTGACGCCTGAAAACTGGGAGAGTGTTGTCAAAAGAATCAAAAAGATTATATTGTCCGATTGGGATCGTGATATTGCGCTTCACAATTTGTGTACGCAAGAATTAATAATTTATGTTACTTAGGGTGGATTCGACCAAACAAGAGTAAATCTTAATCTTAGAATAAATCGTCAGTTAATCGAGAGTAAATCAATTTTACGCACTAAATTAATAGTCTGGCATTGTATAATGCACTGTAAGTATATTCATTGCATACTCGTAATGCACTATTGTACTGGTCTGCAATAATTTGCCACTGAGCTAATTTAGATTTTATAGTCACTCCATCGGTTTTTTTATTTTCTATAATATTAAAATAAAATTCAACTAGGCTCAACAGAAGTTCCTTTTCAGACGACAGCCAATTAATACTGCGTTTACGTTTATCCTCACTCATTTTCACTTGCTAACGAATAAAGATAAAAGATAAAACCACACGACAAAACTTGATAATTCCCTCAAACAAACAACAAATAAAATTAACACGTTTGCCAGCCAGCTACTTTTTCACACTATAATACGGCAAAATCGAGTTGACATGATGTATGCTCTTACACTATCCCGTTGTAGAACAACATTTATTTGCCGGGTTTTATTTTCGTTCACCATTCACTCTGCTATTCGTGTATTGTTATTCCTAGCGTAAGTATACTATCGATTACGTGGAGAAACGACTATGGATTTACTCGAGATTAAAATCATGGAATAGGTTATTCCTGGTATAGTTACTCGTGTATAAATTTAAGTTTGGTAGAATCCACCCTTAGGATTCAAGTGATGATTCCAGTTCATCCGATAATTATAAAATAACATTGAAGTATTTTAGTTGTTTTATGCGGTATATATATTAATATACCTTTTTCCAATATTTAACTTTAATCGCTTATTTTATCTTATCTTATATCTTTAAACGAGCAATTCTTGTATATATATATATATATATATATATATAATCTGAATCCCGGAAACGGCTCCAACGATTTTCACGAAATTTAGTATACAGGCGGTTTCGGGGACGATAAATCGATCCAGCTAGGATTCATTTTCAGAAAATGAAAATGAATTCGTGTTTTCAATAATTAACTTTATCGATAATCAACTTAAACATAAACTTTTTTTTTTATTGGAAGTTAAATAATAAAAAGGTGGCGTTTGGGTAGTCCCAATATTGCCACTTAAACATATAAAAAAATAGCTATTAACAGGAATAATAAAAGACAATATGATAATACAAGTTACATTTGTCCGACTGCAACAAATCCCAAGAAACATCGTCTTGATGATGACCTTTTTTCAAGACACCGAGCATAGCTCGGTCGCCCAGATATTTAATAATTATATACATAATAAGTCAATCAATATTTAATATACGTTTCGTTAAATGAAAATGTTTACTAAATCTGTGGGCTCGATAAATATTCGATGATAAATATCGGAGCTAAAAAGCATGTCGCTTCACTATTGAAAAAAAAAACAGCGTCTCTGAACTGTGGCATTTTTTGTCTATGGTTATGTAACTTCATAGGCGTGCTTATATACAATAAAATCAATGGTTGGAAGGTATATAGGTTATGTCATAATTTGCACGAAGTAACAATTTACGTTCTGTGGATATATTATGCAAGCCTTCTGATGATAAATAAGGTATATATAACTAATAACTATACTATACATATAAATAACTATACAAGGAATGTAGCAAACGTGTGTACGGCCCGTCTAATGGTAAGCGGTTTTAGCTTGTGACAAATATCACTAGCACGTTGCCAACCTTGAACCCCTTACCCCGAGCTCCCCACAACAGAAACACAACACAAGATTATTTGGCTGCGATCTTCTGTATGCACTGAAAAAAATGAATAGCTGAACTGTTTGACTAATCAGAAAAATAGCTTAAATTTACTTCTTAGTAACTAAACTTTTGTTATTGCTGCACTTCCCAAACTAGTTAAGAGTTTGGTTACTAGTAGGCCTCAGTTTAGTAGTACGTAACTAATAGGTAAAATTTGAGCTATTCTTAACAAAACTTTTTTTTTTTTTCAGTGTGGTGGAAGTATTCCACCAGTCTTGCTAGTAGAGAGAAAACTAACCTGGTGGTCCCGATGAGCCTTCTTCTTGTGTATGTTCAAGCCGTTCTCGCCTATGAACGACTCGCCGCAGAGGTCGCAGCAGTGCTTCGACGGGTGCTGCATCCGGACGTGCGTCAGGTAGCTGGTCGACTTCGAGAACGTAGCGCTGCACACTTTGCACTTAAACACGTAACTACCGAACGAGATATATCTTAAGATAATCTATAATACTATACGCCGACCGTGTACTTCACGCAAATCGCCATCCTTTGATCAAAAGTGAAGTGATGTAATAATAGGTAATGAATGTATTGTTACGATTTGAGTAAAAATAGAAAAAAATAACACCTTTTTCTCTGAATGTCTGGAAACGTCTAGAATCTTTTCGAAACATCGAATATGTATCTGTAGGTAAGAAAAGACATCGCAGAGTACAGACACACATACAAAGCTTATCGGTTCGATTACATAATCAAACATATTGTTACGTCCGTGGATAATGATATGCCGTAGTGTCACACGAAAGTAATTTATTCGTACTCAGATAATACAAATTAAAACACAAACAAAACAAACGCATAAATCATCCACCGAATATTCTCACTAAATAAGCCTGTATGTACTTACATACAGAATAATACTGTATGTTTCTCTCTTATTTCTCGTCTCTTTTTTTTGACTATACTGTTAGCCATAAGGGCTCAGGAGCCTCGAACGGCTTTTACAGCTTCACCAGGGTCTCGCAACTCAGCTCCCTTATATATCTAAATGATTCGATCTCGAAATCTCTGGAAGGTCCCTGAACTCTTAACATGTTGTAAGCAACTTACGTCATCGCTTTTAAAACGAGGGGAACGTTTAATTTATAGCCCATTGTTTGTTGACAGTTTTAGCGATAAGACTTTCTATGTGTATGTCGTTGAACTATGACTACACGACACACGACTACACTATGATAAATACACGAACTTTCGGTTACTTTTCGGACGCTAATTGAAATTTCGAGAAAGGTGATTTATTTTCTATTTTCTTTTTGTTCAAACCGTAACAATACAATGGTTTAAAAATATAACACTGCCCCGTCTTTAAACAACGTCGTAAAGTTCAAGGACATTCTAGTGATTTTGACCCTCGTTTTATTTGAGTATATAAGCGAGCCATGTTCCGAGCCGGGACAATTCTGTTTTAGATAACAAAGCGGAAGCAACAAGCGATAAAAGGAAGAAATCTACCAGGGGACCATAGAGTAGTGTAAACTAGTGATACTATAAGTACGACTACAGTATAGTGAACATCACAAATTATTTACGTGAAAAGAAACGGCATTTTCACTACCTACGTGTATAACAGTATGATCATCCATCAGGTACTATAGTCATTGCCAGGCTAGTATAAAAAAAGTTCATCCTTACCCATTGTGCCAAAGGCTGTGTTCTCTAGCTCGATGCAAGGACCTGGACACATTGTTGCAAAGCTTGCACAGGTATTTCCTCTCGTGGGCTATTAATACGTGGGCCCGGAGAGACTTCAAGTCCGGCCACCTCGTCAGGCATACGTCACACGAAAGACGACCACTCGCCTGGAACAAATTACCATTTGCTATAGGCGTACTTTCTAATGCTCACCCGAACTGTTAGTCCCACTTCTGAGATTTACATGTAAGTACATGCGAGTACATAATTAGCCAACAGTAGAGAGAAAATACAAAATTGTAAAAACTCCTCGACGTACAAATTAGTTGCATACCTTCCGTCGAGTAGATAGACACGTATGATAACTGACAAGCCTCAATCAACCAACAGCAATATAAGGTTTCACTCACACTAAAGTCTTGCTTTATGATTAGTTAAAATGTTTTAGCGTCTATGAAACAAATTACTACTGCAAATTCGAAGCAGCAATGGCTTAGTCTAGGTAGCGAGTTGAGGCACCGCATCAATCGACAAGTCTAATCCTAAAATGAGCCTTAATTTTCGGTGAAGGACGAAACCAAAGTATGGTGGTAAAACATTTTCTAATACCTGGCTAACTACCACCTTCAAGCTGAAAATCTATCACCAAGTACCTATGAGTGTATTCTGGCAACCAGCTCTCTTTAGGCTTAACATCTTCGGCCACATGATCACTTGACATCAGACGAGATTGTGCTCAAATGACTGAACTTAAAAATGTGACAGTCACCATATCTTTTGACGTGAATATGTCTTTAAGCTTCCCACTCAAACTACCACAGGCAGATCAAAAAACGGATGATAGTGATTGTGAGATAAAATTTAGTATTAGGTCTACATATCTATCATCTAAGATCTTATATCCAAATTTAATAACACTACTCGACAGATAAAGGATCGGAGAATTCGTTACGTAGAGTGAGGACTGTGACACAGAGCACACGTGGGAGGGGGAAGCGCTGCAGTTTGTGGACGTTTCGCCGCGTCACATAATTTTCATTTAGTATAAACTAGCGACCCGCCCCGGCTTCGCACGGGTGCAACGCTGATACTAAATATACCCTACCTAGAATGTCCTTAAACAACGTTTACAGCTTTTTTGTCATTAGGCAATGCAAACATGTTTTGTTTAGAGGTTACTCTTAAAAGAGCGATATATAATTGACCATGGTATATAGGGCCGGTACCGCCGCACTTCCCTACATTTTAAATCTGTAATATCTTCGGAAACATTCATTTAAATTACATGCTGTAAAGGGCTATATTGATCTATATTAAATGGACAATGTATTTGAGGTACTTAATTGGATAAGGATTAATGATGTATTGCTTAAAATCACTTCGTAATTAAGCCATTTTTGACCCGTAAAATGTAAAGGATAAAAAATGGTTATTGTGGGTTATCCTTAAGAGATAGACATATACCATCGCGGACTTTTTTGTTGATCTTTTTAAGGTGTACAATACTGTAGTACATTATTTTTATTTATCTCGTGGGGTTCAGCCAGCGTTTGCAATGCGTTTGCAAACGCAAAAAATGTGTTTATTTACGACATCACATTAGAAACCTCTAAATTTATCAGTGTTTCTCTACAATATTATGCATGTATTATACATATAAACCTTCCTCTTGAATCACTCTATCTACTAAAAAAAACCGCTTCAAAATCCGTCACGTTTTAAAAATTTAAGCATACATAAGGACGGACAGACGATAGCGACTTTGTTTTATACTATATAATGATTATGATTCGGAGAAGCTAAGATGCGTATTTTAGTTTTAATCGAATGATCTCGACAAATATTGGTGTTAAAGTTAATAATTAAGAAAACTTAATACAATGTTGCCATATACTCGTCAAAAAGACAAATGAAAATACAGAAATAGTATAAGATTGGAAAGGGTTTCTCAACAACAACACAACAATCCAGTGATACCCATAAAATACCATATAATAGAATGAAGCGGTGTCGGAAACATAAAAATAATGAAAACGCCCGAGCGGACACGTAATGATGTAAAATACACGGCCGCATCTTTGACACGGCCACATACAGATTTATAAATACACTTACCGGATCATGTTTGAACATGTGATTCTTGTAAGTGCTGTCAATTATAAACCCTTTGAAGCACTTTTCGCATTTGTAAATCGAATTCTGATAGTTCATCGACAGCTTCCTAGCTTGGACTTCTTCTATTTGCTGTTCTTTCGTTAAAACTACGACCTCAATGTCCTTCAACTCTTGTTCTTCTTGTTTGACAATATTGCTATCCTCTTGATTGCACTTATCAGTCTCATGTTCCTTCTTTAACTTCTTAGCTAGTGGTTCTTCGTCACTGGATGCATAGTCACCTAACAAATCAATCTGGTCTGCATCGTCGAAATCAGTTGTGATACTGCATATGTCTGTGAAATTGAAACAAAACTATACTAGAAGTAATTTATTCTATGCAAATCATAGTCATTATTTAATATTTCTCAAAGGTGTTTTGGTGGTAATCCCATATCTCCCTTATTATTCATTCATCAAAATTAATGATCCAAACAATATTTTAAAGCTTACTGTCCCCTTAATTGACAAAATACTTGAATTTTTTTGTTTTTCAAAACAGAAAAGAAAAATAAATGAAGTTCGTTTTCGATTTTGTTAGTAATTGAAGTTAGTTAAAAAACATAAAGTAAGACTCTCACCTTTTATGTCATCAACAAAATCTCCAATAATGTCTTTATTACCGATGAGGATGTCATCCTGTAGGTAGCTCAGATCATCTCTATAGTTAGCCTTAGGGTCCATATCGACTTTATGTACTGTAAGAGGCAGACTAAGCTTACTGGAACCTCTGTCCAATTTCCTGATGTGATTAGTTGTGATCTGTAATATTAATATGGCTTTGCAATGAAGGCACATTTTAAGATAAAAGCAAGAAGTGTTTTCTGACTTAGTAAGAACAACAGAAGTGTTTTAGGTAATAGTGTTTAGCTTCTATAATAAAATCCCGAACCACATTACTGATTTGCCAGATAATAAATCCAAAGACCAAGTCAAGCCGGTTTTACTGTCAAAGGGTGGATAATATGTGAATGATAGCGATGTCTGGAAATGACTTCCGGTCTGTACATCCACTGAAATAATATAAACAAAACACATGACAGTATATCAGCCAAGTTCCGGACATGGTGTGTGTGTACACAATTCCATGTCAAGTGAATAGTAACGTGAACATAAATATTTACGTTAAATTCTAATTAAAGAAGGTAGTTTTTTACTGTAATTTATTGAGACTTTAATTATACCATAGGTATCATTAGCACGTTGCTGACCTTCCCTATGGAGCTCTGTAAACCCTACTCACCACAGGAACATAACACAAGGTTATTTGCCTGCAATCTTCTGTAGGGTGGAGGTATTCCACCAGTCTGAAGATTGCCATTTATTTTCTGCTATTGCTTACTACTTTATCCATTTAACCAGCAGTAGGCTATCAACTAACAACAAACCTTGTTATACTGCATGATTGTGATGTTGAGTAGCTCCTTCGCCCTTTCACATTTCTCTTTAAAGGCTTCACATTTAAGCACCAACATTGCACAGTAACTGCATAAATATTGCGGATAATTCTGTGCTCTTGTGACCTGTAATGACCACTTTTTATTTAATTTGCCTTGTTAGTATTGGTCAAATATTGCAAGTGAATTTTAAAACAGTTGTCTCTAACCGACTGAGGTGAAATTTTACATACACATTTATCTTGAATGACAATGCATGGTTAGCTAAGTGTCGTCATTCTAAATCCAATATGGTGGACTTCTAAAGATGGCAGACCAGTTATATTTTGTGCACCCTATGATATGGGTATCAAATGAGTGGCAGTTTTCTGAGAACCAAACAGCTGGTGAACATACATACAAGTATATTTATAACTATATATATAAAAAGTGATGTCGGTCTATATATGATAGATACACTCCAACACAATTTACCATCACCATTAATTTACCAATTTAATTGTTTTTCAAAGAGTCATCACCAAGAAAGTTTTTAAATAGACATCCTAGGTCTGAATGTTGTAGGTGGTACTTTGGTCAATTTACTGACCACTGTAAGGTCAGCACATCTACAGGATCAGCTAGTAATATGTCCATAACAGGCATTAATATGTTGACAAGCCAAAATGCTTAATTTTTAGAGGAGCCATTTTAAAGTATAGATTAGTTTGGTAAATCCTATTTTAAAAAATGTGTGTTGAACCAAAAATAATTAAGCATCTAGGTGCCGTTTTTGAATAATTATGAAATTTGATGCAAGACACACAAAGATGTTGAACTTTATAATATGAATATTATCTTCTAGTTATGCTTGTGGCTCCACTCGCATGGACTACAGAATGATTGTTTATAAAGATATCATGTATTTTTTTTATAAGGACCATGTAAGAAAGGAGTCAATAAAAAAAAATTGATCAAAATTGTACAGTGAATAATCTCAATCATTTTATTTATATAGATACGATGTTATTTATCCTCATTATAAAACACTTAATTGTATTAGATTTACGTTCATCATTTGCGTGTTCCAATAGTCAATAATTGAGGTAATGTTTCACTTGAGATAATGCAATTTTTATGCAGAAGTCCTACAGAAATAAATGAACTGATTAGATAAATTTAATTTAAATTATAGAAAATCGATGATCAACTGATCACTCCTAAACATTCCTAGTATAGCACTAGTTTATTATTTCATGTATTGTCTATCTTTATTTGTATAGTCCTATAAAAATAATAATAATAATATTCCTATTGAAATTTCTTTTCAGTTAGGTAAATTTTGGTTTTGATATGATTTAGACTGATTTGATTTGATTATTAAAGACTTTTAGGTGCAACACATACTTTGGTATCGGTAACATTTTCGTAAGCTTTCTTCAAGCGAAATTTGCACATGCAGTATAATTTCACGTCGGTGGCCAAGCAGGCGCGACATGCCATCAATTTCCCCATTGTCTTATGTTACTTTTCACATATTTATTCTACACAAAACAGTAATATGTACATAGCAAAACAACATCGGTATGGACAATTTATCGATACTGATCACAGAGTACGTAGAGGGATTATGTACACAGAGCAGGGTTACCAACTCCTAAAAAAATAGCCCTAAATAATCCTAAATGCAATATTCAAAACCCCCAAAAACCCTGTATTGTGTATCTACTCAAAAGTATTGTTTAAATTAGTTTCCCGTTTTATTAAGGTAATAAAGGTAGAAGGGTAATAGATAGGTAGGTAGTAAATATAGCGGTATAAAGGTAATAGGGAAACTCTCCTTACTTGACAGTTTCACAGACTAACAGTACTATTGCTTTTTTTTTTACTCGTTTTGGTCAAACTACTGATGCATGAAATCGAGTTATTATGCTAAGAGTTATAGTTTCATACAACGTGCCGCTCTAAGTTGAAGCCAAAACTAAATACATGTGTATGTAAGTGACACTTGCCAACACAAGCATAAACGCACAAATGATATTGCAAGGAATTGAAATTTTGACCAAAAAATGTGGAATTTAAAGTATTCAGTGAGTGTTGGTCTCATTCATCCTATCGTCATTTAGATTAAATAAGAAAGGCAATAACTGATATGGTGAATTATTGATCTTGACAAACTAAAAGAAAAACAATGGTGATAACTATGTGTATGGTGGTCGTGATCACTACCACCCCGCTTTATTACTGCATATACATCGGCCAATTCCATAACGCGTCAAACTAAAAGAGAATCAGTGTTGCGTGTATTACTATGAGTATGGTGGTCGCGATCACTATCACCCCGCTTTATTACTGCATATATACTGGCTGATTCCATAACGCGTCAAACTAAAACAGAATCAGTGTTGCGTGTATTACTATGTGTATGTTGGTCGCGATCACTAACACCTCCCTTTATTACTGCATATACAGAAGTTGATCCCGTAACGCGACAAAAAATAATCAGTGATGGTTTATCACTATGTGTATGGTATGGTAATTATTATTAATAACTATTGCTAGTACATACATATACCTATATCAATCTAAGATATACAATGTATAGCTATCTTCCCAGTAGCTAGCTAGATAGCTAGATTTCCTTCTCTCTACGTTATATCATTTTTCGCTCTCATGTAATGAAACGTCTAATTATCGAATCACCACCTAAAAAGTTTCATTTTAAAAAGTGTGATGATATAATTTCCGACAACTAGAAAAATTTCATTGTAATGGCGTCTGTCAATTTTAAATATATTATTACAGTTTTTTATTTATGTTTGACGTAAGAATATAAGCTGCCAGTTAGTGCTTTCCCTTGAAATAAGATATTTAAATGTTTCTGGTGATATGTGATTAGCTATGACGTCATGTCACTGCGCAGTAAGTCATATTTCGTCAAAATTGCAGGAGCTGTTTGCAGTATGACTTACGGCTTTACTTATAAACGTTTATTAAATCTTAAGTAATGATTTATAGCTGTTTAAAAATATTTCTTACTCATAAACGTTACTTATCTGTAATCAGTTGATTAGTGGCGTCTTATATAGCTGGTATATCAGCTGATTTTACCTGTCACTTGTCAATATCGACCATCGTTCTTTGTTGTTCATAGAAATTGTGGTTATTTTTAACACGGATATTGTTGATAACAATAATGCATTGCGTACGTTTCGTGATGAATTACAAGAAGCCTAAGGAGCATAACGTCGAGAATGTTTAGAAAGCCAAAGATGTACAATGAAAGAGAGAATCCTATGCAGAATTTGAGCGATAACGAATTTAAAAAAGGTACAGATTTATTAAAGAAAACATTATTAATATCTGGGGTACATATATCATAGTTCGACAATATTTTTTTACTTTGACTACATAAGTAAACTTTATTTTAGATTCAAGAAGACTGTGCCGATATTCATGGTTTTAGTCAAAAAACATTGTCATGTCTCTCTAAAAAAGCGGCTATAGCAGTAGCTGCTAAAAGCCCTATGTATATGAAAATGCCATCAGATTTAGTTTCTCAAATAGAGACAACTCGACAATTTGAATCCATTTGTGATTTTCTGCAAGTTATAGGAGCAATAGATGGAACTCATATTAAAATACGCAGCCTCTGGAGATGCTGGCCAGTACTATTTTAACAGAAAAGGACATTATTACATAAATGTTCCGGTAATTTTATATTATATTAGTTGAAGGATAATAGTATTTTATATTATTGTATCCATATCTTCTTTTATTATATATTACTTTATTACAGGTAGTTTACAATGCAAACTTAAGAATTTGTGATATTGTTTGTCGTTACTGCCCGTACTCATCATGCCAGAATTTTTCGTGAAAGCTCAATAAAACAAAGATTTGAAGAGAATCAGTTTAATGGAAAACTCATCGGGGACAGTGGATATCCATGTATGCCATACCTACTAACACTAGTGCTAAGACCAAGAACTGAAGCTGAAAGGGACTACAATTATAGCCATATCCGGACCAGGAATGTCATAGAGATGTTTTGGTTTATTAAAACAAAGATTCCGAATATTGATGGAAGTTATGAGAGGATCACTTGAATCAATAAAAATTACTATTGTAGCATATGCAGTATTACACAATTTAGCCATTGAATTTAATGATACATTAGATTACGGTATTTATGTAAAAGTAAAACAAATAAGCTTGTGAATTATGTATCCTGTCAGTAGTAAGCTTCTACTCTTCTTCTTCTTTGCTTTCAGATTCTACAAATAGCAGTAGCAGTGAAGATGCAGATGATACTGGTGAAATGGTGGAGGATCTCAATAATTTTACAAACATTTCTAGAAATATTTTTATTGAAAACTATTTTTAATTTCAAATATATCTTATATTATTCTAAGCATGGTTTAATTTCTTCATCCAATACTATTTTTCTAAAGCCAAAATTGCTAATTTTTCTTTGTGGACTTCTTCTACTCTTCATATTCTCTTTCCTTGTTCTTTTTCATTAATAAAAATAATTCCTTTTCATAGTCTTGACCTGGATTCATGTACAAAACATAAATAAAATTATATGTATAAATTAATATATAAGTAATCCAAGAACTACCTACTGCTTTTAATTCTAAAATGTTATTGGTTTAATAACTTACCTAGCTTACAATTTTATTCCTAGATTGATTTAATCTACGTCTTTTTAGCACTGTTGCACAAAGAAACGTAGGTAGCCTATAAACTCTTGAAATGACTTCACTCTGCGTGCAACTTCTGCCGTTCTGAGTGTTTTGATTATATGCATGAAATACTATTTATGTCCCTAAAAATAGCCCTAATTTTTTTTAGGCCCTAAAGTAAGCCCAATTTGATTATTTTCGCCCTAAATTTGGGGCCAAAAGCCCTAAGTTGGCAAGCCTAACACAGAGTACGTTGAGTTTATGTATGATCTACATAGTACACATCCCATAGATGTATTATAATAATTATAATCTATGACACTTTCTTATAATGTGTTTTTACTAAGATGTGATTTTTACACACTAGAAATATACATAGCAAATAAAAAATACTTCCAAGGTGCCATAACACCACTGAAGAGAAAATAACAAAAATTTCCTTGCTATTTCATTTCTTCAAACCATTGCTACTAAAAGTCCAACAACTGTCAAAATAGTCGAAGTTCCATGTTTTTTACCGTAATTTTTTCAAACGGGATTAACGGATTGTAATATTTTATTGTACATCTGACATTGAACAGTGTTTTGTGCGCGCATACAATGATAAATTGTAAGGAAACATTATAATAATCTTAAATATTATTACCTCACACCCTATTACAAACAAACAGATCATCTGTTTGTCTATTTATTTCTCTGTCTACGACCACTACAGAATAATAAAAATTGTAGTCATTATAAATTGTAGTCACTGTATTTTATATCATAAATTCATTTTATTATTATAATTTTGTTGTTATATAAATGTGTGTCAAAAATATTATATTAAGTTTTTATTTCTCTGAAAAATAAAATTTTTGAGTGACATTTAAAATAAATCGACTACTCAATAAGTAGTACTCAGTATTATTTTCACATCACTATTGATTTCCGCTATAGATTATTGTACATCCTTTGTATTAATCAATATGGCGCTGTAGACAGAAGAACAAAAATTTTGCGCATTCTGTACTAAAATCGACCGTGCGTCGTTGCTTACAAAATATAAATTGATATTAGTAATCTGTGCCACGTGAATTATACAAAATGAGCGAAGACGATATGTTTTACTGTTCATTTGTTAGTATACATTATATAATCTGTGAATGCGGTGAAACATTTCCCACAGAGGAGGCATTGAAAAACCATTTGGAGAAAGAACATCCCTTTAAAAGGGAGCGAAAGGAATATAAATGTGGAGTCGTAAGTTTATTTTACAATCTTCAATAGGTAGTTTAATTAACAAGTGTGAACACTACTTGCATAAACAATGCTATATGTGCTATGTGTCTAATCATATCTAATAATTATTTAAAAGACTCATTACAAAATCTATTAAATAAAAGTGGCGGTTGTAGGGGTTAAGGCCTAAATTTTTCTAGGCTAGCTTTAGAAAATCCATATCCATTATCTTTATGGTGTTATCATGATGTTTATTTGACTGAAACTTGACTAAAAAATATTGGTACTAAGCCATCTAGAAAATCGATTTCAGTGTATATATGTTGTTTTACTCATTTGTAGTATTATTTACTGTTTTGTTTATCATTTATTCTATAACTTTGTGGCTTTTTTAAATGTTTTTAAAAATAATAATTATTTAATTTATTTATCCGCTTAGCAGACGACTAGACACTTCGATTGGGTTCTGCTAGGCGTCCGCTAAGCGTGAAGGAAAAAATGCGGAAAAGATTGTTTTTTAAGATACAAAAGTTTTCCTTTATGAGGTTATGTTTATATAGTATTTGTATATTAATTTTCAACTGATAATTATTTGTTTTTGGTTATGATTACAATTCAAACCTTACCTAACCAATTTTATCGACGCAAGGGAAAGATTAAAATATGTCACTCAAAACGGGACAAAATGTTGAAGTAGGTCGTATTTAACGTAATCCAAACAATGATCTACAAAAAGTAACGAAAAAATGTATAGAAAAAAATTGCCTATATTAGAAATTCTTACCTATCATACAAAAGTGAACTTTATGACAACTCCTTAGAATTGACATTTGTACAGTCAAATTAAAAAAAATATGATTTTCAAAAATTAATTTCTCATAAACTATTTCTTTCCGCAGTGTAAATTTTATACTTAACCTAATTATAGAGCGATCTAACTGTATTAAAAATTTAGAGTCTGAATTCGATGGTAGCAATTCTAAAGTTGAGCCTAATTAATTTTATTCATCCGATTACTGGACGGCTATACACTTCGTGTTTTTTAAATAGAATCATTCTAATTCAAATCTAATTTCCATATAAGTCGTGAACAGTTTGACAAGTGAACTTGCATCAAATTTCGAATTTATTCCAAATTAGCATTTGGGTTATCCAATTTTATGGTGAATAATAAAGTAACTTATTTATGTTACACCACACTTGACTATAATTAAAATTTGACTTACCTATAAAATCTGAACATTAAAACAGCTACCCTGAAAGTATGCATTTTTGACTTGTCAACATAATCATGCTTACACTGGAAACTATTCACTGCAGGAACATAAGACATTGTTATTTGTCTGTGATCTTCAATAGGGTGTAGGTATTGTAACAGTGGCTGAAATCTCCAAAAAATTCCTTTGTGTCCTACCTCTCTTTAAATCCTACTTCCACAGGAACTCTAGTAACCCTAATTAGTGTAGGAAGACCACTAGATCATTTGGCTGCAATCTTGTGTAGGTTAAATGTACTACACTAATCTGATTGCCCCAAGTAGAGAAAAATTTCCAACCTGTGCCTTTAATTAAGGAAACACTAATGGCGTATTTTATTGATCCAGCATTATTTTATTTTTCTGTCAGAGTTGTACCACTGCCTAGTAGAAGTGATTTTCCTTTTTGAAGTGAAGTCTTCTTTAACACTGTTGTGATTTGATACTTGATGAAACGAAAAAGCAAGAATAAAAAGAGAACCTTATACACTTATAGGATTTAGCCTACTAGAGAATGAGATAGAGTACATTTACTTTATTCACGGTTAATGCACGCCCTGATTTTCATGATTGTGATCATCGTCAGATTGGCCTAGTAGTGTGAGACGACCAGACTTCATACGCAGTATGCATGAGTGGTTGATAGTTCGAATCCTGGTTATTTAGGATATTTGATATTTACTTTTAAAACATTTTTTTTTCTGAAGGTTTCACTTCTGACATGTGTGAACTACTGCAGACAATTTTTTTTCATAATAACACGTAAATGTATCTGTTGTTTCTGTTATGAAGGCCTAACAGGTTTATTACCTGTTCATAGTAGTCTCAACCCAGTCAGGTACAGAATTCTACCTCCCCACTTAATTACTGGATATGCACTACCTTATGCCAGAATGTGTCGCGCTGAAGTGTACCACTATGGTGCATGCTGTTCTCAATCCAGTTTGACACAATTGTTGTTTAGTTGCATCTATATTTAGTTGTGTTCTAGCAGTTGTACTTGAGATCCCTTTGTAGGACTAGCATATGTCTACATTGCCACTTAACGCAGGCGAGATTGTGATCTATCGTTTGATTTAAAAAAAAAAAATTTAGATAGGCTTCCATTATGATGTTGATGACTGACCAATGTTTTGACTATAACTTGAGTCTTTTAAAGTAAAAGTTATGCTGATATAGCGAATTTTTAATTTTATTTATTACAAATTTGCAGTGCGATGCTACATACAATACAGAAGAAGAATGTATAACTCATTACGAAAACTCTCATATGGAGATAAAGCAGGAACATGATTATGCTGAGCAGTGCACTATTAAAGAAGAATGTGATTACACAGAAGAGTACTCAAAGTCGGAAACAGAAGATAATGTTCAATATGAAAATATTATACAAGACGACGTGCAATATGATGAGAATTTTACTGAAGTGTATGCAGTGGAAGATGTCATTTCAGGAATCAGTCGGATCTGTGAGGTTTGCGGTATGGTTTATGTGGTAAGTTTGTTTTTGTGATTGTTTATACGTACCATATATAATTTTTTGCGTCAAAAAAGACTTTGAGTAGTCCTGGAGAATTTTGGAGAGATTAAGCTTATTTTAGTCTATAGTTCGGCCGCTGATGGTAAACTGCTACCTAGCCTATGGACGCTTGTAATACCATAGATATCACTATTGCTTTGCCGACCTTGAACCTCCCTAGCCCAAGGAGCTCTGGAAACCCTACTCACTGTGGGAACACATCACACGGTTTTGTTGGCTGCGGTCTTTTGTAGGGTTGGAGGTATCCCACCAGTCGAGCTGCCCAAAGTAAAGAGTAATCTTCAAAGTAATTTCTCTGTACCTTACCTGCTCTCTCTCGACTGTTTTAGCGTTAATAAATGAGGGCACACCACGCCATTTAAAGTGCTCATTTTTACCAGAAATATGAAACAAAAAACAAGTTTTAAAAACTTGAAAAAAATAGCTGTTCATTTTTCTAAAATACTATTTTTTTTCATCTCCAACCTTAGTTGTTTATTTCTTGCACAATAAGTAGGCAACCAAAAATATGACTATTTACAATACTTTTATATTTCCGGTAGTAATTAGCAACCCCAAATGGCGTGATGGGCAGCTATTTTGTGACGCTGAAACAGTCGACTGTTGTGACAGACATCAGGAACGTTTTCTCTTAGCGGCCAAACTGTAACACTAATTGCCTCATTACTAGGGATTAGCTGATATTCCGTAAACAATTGGTTTAACCAAAGTTCGGTTGTCGGTTGTCGTCATTAAACAATAAAGTAAGATATAAAATACAGAGTACCTTAATTTATAGTCTATTAATTTTACTAAACATTCACTAGTAAAGTTAGTCCATGTTTATGCATCTATCCCTACCAGAGCTGCTTGTAAAAATCCGTCTTGAGAAGCTTGTGTGTATATGAATTTGGCAAACAAGCAATAGATATTCATTCCGCTCCCGTTTCTATAACAGCATCGCCAAGCCAGCATGAATGCTAGCGTCCGCCAGGACTTCCGTTAATTTATAAACAATCCTGGCTTTTTTCAATTATGAATTAATAGTTTCAAATCCTTCGAATACCTATTAAAATGCGAGGGATCCCTTGCAGTAACAAATTAACTTTCTGTACGGAATCCAGATCGATAAGTGTGACTCCAAATAATAATATACAATCAGAAATATAAATAAACTTATACAAATCTTGTTAACGACTACGTTTCCTTTAGATCCATGTCTCTCCATAAATCAGAATGAACCATGTGTCTTTTTAACTATTTTCTAGTATCATTCTATATTTTAAATTCAAAAGGTTCTTCCAGCCATTAAATACAATCTTTGTATACCGCCTTCTTATTTTATATACAGGGTGTCCCAGAACTCAACGTCAAGCCGAAACGGGGTGACAGGATTGATTGTAACCATCATGAGAAAAATCAGAAAAAAAATCTATCCCATGCAGTTTGGAAATTATGGGCATTTAAGTAAAACCTAGAAATTTGGTCAAACTGTAACCATTTTTCGGTTATTGTGGTTAATTTTTATGATTTTTGTTCATTTAAACTTTGGAACCGTAACCCTAAATAACATTTCTAGAACCACAGTCAAAAATAATGACACAACTGCCCCAAGTTTTCTAGAATTAAGACTATTTGTTAAAGTATGAATTTAAAATTTTCAAAATTTGTCGACTTTGAAAGGCCCTCCTTTAAAAAAATGTACTAAAGTGCCTTGGCAAGTGACATTAAAAGTTCGCGCATTTAATCAAGATTGTAAAATGATACAATACTTGTTAGTTTCATACTAAAAAAAAACTAGTAAAAAAATAAAAACCTCGAGTAACCCGATTTTTGCTAACCCATTTTACTCAGTTCAAAGGTTTTTTATTTGCACAAGCTCTAGGTAGGTTCTTAATTTTACGGCAAAATGATGAGAGAGATGGATAGTGGACATGTTTGCCATGAGCGACCGAGACAGATAGTGACGCCACGCATGAGACGGAGATGCGTCTGACACCAGTTAGTATGTTTCGCTCATTCGTCTACGCGCACCTTTCCGTATTCGCTTGTGTTGATTTAGTACTGACTACTTTGGCTTCTCTTTTTGGACTTGGATTTCATTATTTTATTAATTTTACTTACTTTTGTTGAGTTTGGTAAAGTTGGCGCCACTATCTGTCTCGGTCGCTCATGGCAAACATGTCCACTATCCATCTCTGACATCAATGAAAAACATTTGAACTGAGTAAAATGGGTTAGCAAAAATCGGGTTACTCGAGGTTTTTATTTTTTTAATAGTTTTTTAAAAGAGAGAAGCCAAAGTTGCCGGTATGTAATCAACACAAGCGAATACGGAAAGGTGCGCAGTAGACGAATGAGCGAAACGTACTAACTGGTGTCAGACGCATCTCCGTCTCATGCGTGGCGTCACTATCTGTCTCGGTCGCTCATGGCAAACATGTCCACTATCCATCTCTCTCATCATTTTGCCGTAAAATTAAGAACCTACCTAGAGCTTGTGCAAATAAAAAACCTTTGAACTGAGTAAAATGGGTTAGCAAAAATCGGGTTACTCGAGGTTTTTATTTTTTTACTAGTTTTTTTTTAGTATGAAACTTACAAGTATTGTATCATTTTACAATCTTGATTAAATGCGCGAACTTTTAATGTCACTTGCCAAGGCACTTTAGTACATTTTTTTAAAGGAGGGCCTTTCAAAGTCGACAAATTTTGAAAATTTTAAATTCATACTTTAACAAATAGTCTTAATTCTAGAAAACTTGGGGCAGTTGTGTCATTATTTTTGACTGTGGTTCTAGAAATGTTATTTACGGTTACGGTTCCAAAGTTTAAATAAACAAAAATCATAAAAATTAACTACAATAACCGAAAAATGGTTACAGTTTGACCAAATTTCTAGGTTTTACTTAAATGCCCATAATTTCCAAACTGCATGGGATAGATTTTTTTTCTGATTTTTCTCATGATGGTTACAATCAATCCTGTCACCCCGTTTCGGCTTGACGTTGAGTTCTGGAACACCCTGTATATTAAACGCAAAGTAAGTTTGTCATACAATTTCTAAATAATAAATGACCTATAGACCTAAAGATGCCTTCGGAAAGCGACCGAAAACACAATAAATGAAGTAATGAGGAAACAACTAAGGTAAAATAAATGTATATCATAAAAAGATAAAAATGATTGATAAACAATCATTACACTCTCTACTAATTATAGCAATTTTATAAGGTTTGAATATTACAGGGACCCGGTGAACATGACTGTCCCATTAAACATTGTGACGATAACAATGAAAAACCAAAAATAATCATCCGTAATAGTACGTGCAAGTTGAAAAAATCACGGATCACTCCAAAGAAGATTGTATGTGAAGTTTGCGGGAGGAAATATTCTGTAAGTTTCTTTTAACTATACTATAATTATATTATATACAAGCTGTGCCTGCGGCTCCGCTCGCGTGAACTACAGAATTAATGTTTATGAATATTTTTTTTATATAATAAGTAGCTAAGTATAAGTTTAAAACACTAACTAAAAAAAGATCGAAATCTATCCAATAGTTCTTGTTTTAAATTTTATATACAATTTATTTCTCTAAATAGAAATTTTAGCAATTAAAAAATCATAACATACTTATATATACAAATATATATGAATATCTTATAATTATTTCAATGAAACTTCAATAAATAAAGTTATATATATGTAAATAGTTTATTCATTTTAGACAGAAAAGGTTAATAGATGTATTTAAGTGAAATTTTATGGCCCATTATTTAGATTTTAAATATCCATCCACACAATACTGCTAGGAGATGTATGCCAAACATTAAGTGAATGTGGAGAAGGGGCAATTTATTTCCTTGATCTTAATCAGTTGTGGTGCCGGTGTAGCCGCTTCTATTGTTTACCATATGTCAAAAAAAAGACTGTTATCAATCCGGTCAGTTCTTGCAATAATATGAATCGGTCTGATTGAGGGCTTCATGAATCGATTCAGTGTTTCAGATCGATCTAAAGAAAAATCGATTATTTCATACGAAATAATCAATCCTTACGATTAATCGATTTTAACTAATTAACTTCTAATATTCAATATTATGTGAAAATATAACTGGTGTAATATTGACAGTCGAACGCGGCCTTGCGTTATCACCAGAGAGTGCACACGGGCGAGAGACCGTACAAGTGCACGGCTTGCACCAAGACGTTCACGATGCCGCTCTTCCTTCAGGTAAGCGTTCACTGTCGTATGGGAGACTAGCTGTGCCCGCGGTTCCGCGCGGGGACTATACAATGCCGTCAGTTGAGAATACGCGCGAATCCTGCTGTCCCCGCTATCATCCACGGCGATCGCCCGCCAGTTATTTTAAAGACAAAAATGCTTTATGTGGGTGATCCTTAGCAGATAAATATACGTTATAGCTGACTTTTTAGTAGGTCTTTTTAAGATTTACAATTATGTAGAACGTTCATTTGATATATCTCGTAAGGTCTACTCAGCGTAAGCCATTTAAGCGTCTCAAATGCGCCTTATTTCTGAATTGATTCACCATTATTTTCACTGATTATTTCGTATGTTTCTTTGTCTTACAATATGTATCCTAAAACCAGGCTAGATAACGTACATATGCATTAAAATTAAAAACGCATAAATCAGATAAGTGGTTTACGCGTGAAAACAACACAAGTCTGACTGACAGACTAACTAGACAGACTGAGACATGTTGAGTTTTATAATATGTATAAATGTTTTTGTTGTTGGAGGGAGGATAATCCGGCAACACCGAGACCGTCCGTTTCCACCTTTTTTTTGTGGCAACATTAGCTAATTTCATATTCTATTGTAAAAAATTAAATAATTTTCGAGATAGGTGTACTCTGATTGTTCAACATCGTTTTTAGCGAAAGCTTTGTATATATACAGACTAGCTGTGCCCCGCGGTATCACCCGCGTATAATTGAAAAGAAATCGCTGATTGATGATTTGTAATACTTCAGTATAGACAATATTTTTATCGGGCGGCCAGGGTTATGCGTCACAACTCAATGAGGTTCGCGTGTTTAAACAATTAAACAAAACACTCTTCTGTTTTATTATATTGGGACAAACTTATGCAACTTGTTTTTATACTTTTTAGTTTGTTTATGCCAAAATTATAATCTCTAAAACTACCTTACACTACTACCCTAAGGAGCGGAGCAGTAACTATGAACTTAAAGCAGTCTAGCAAGCTGTAGTCAATTGGCATTGTTCATTTTTTTTACACCACCTCTTTTATATTTATTTTGAATAGTATTAAGAATTTTGAGACACTAATTTGAATATTTTAACATTTTGAGGCTTTTTTATTTTTTTTTAATTATTTTTGTGATCAATGGCAAGAATATTTCATGAGTTGAGCTTTTATTAAAAAAAAAAAGAAAATATGTTTGTTATCTGCGTTTTATGATAGTCTGTGCTTCCGGCCATACTGCGGTACGTATACCAGCGTTGCCAAATTGTTACGTTCTTCGTAACTTTTGGCCCTCTCGTGTAACATGTAATTTTTGTAATTAACGTGATTTTTGTAACTTTTGAGGACATTAAGATTTTATTATTAATCTAAATTTGATAAATAAACACAGTTTAGGAACAAACCCAAATTAGATAGGTGAGTACCTTTATTTTATTTTATTTATCTTTGAGAGTTCAAAGATGGTAAATGAAAATGTTACACATAGGTACTGTTTTCAGATTAAACCTTATTTTGTTGTGTATTTTATAATAAGTGCACAATGTAATAAGCAGTTGTAAATTATCACAGTATTCTAATTGAAGTGCAACTTCTTATGCGATTTCCAACACGTTAAACGTTTAACGCACATTATCGGTCTCTCCTCTTTGTGTGAGCCAGAGAGAGAGAGAAATATATTATTGGTCTCTCCTCTTTGTGTGAGCCAGAGCGAGAGAGCAATATATTATCGGTCTCTCCTCTTTGTGTGAGCCAGAGCGAGAGAGCAAATGTCGGTGTGTATATAATGCACACTGTTTAAATAAAATATAAAATAGCTTTTAAAATGAAGTTTCACTTCTATCGTGTGTGAATCGCACACACACCTTTTTTATTCTGTACTTCGTTGGGTAGGTACTGTTTTCTTTAAAGGGCTCTCATTCGGATTTCCATGTCATCCTATTGATAAAGGTTATATAAATAAATATATATATGACCCTATGAATTTACGAGGTCAAAAAACTGGTTTAGGTCAGTAACAAGATCTGCGCGCAACCTCTGTGTCAATCCAACTACAAAAGAGCTTACTGCAATAAAACCCATAAATTCCTGGTTATTTTAATATGTATAAATCTTATTGATTTATTTTCATTTTTAAGTTGAATTATTTGTGAATATCGTGCCCTTCGAATGGTTCTGCATATTTCACAAATTAATAAATTATCGAAAATTGCGAACTTATTGTATAATCTCCCATAAATTTGAATTCAGTTAATAGTGGCGAAAATAAAATCGATTCTGTAGGAAAATTGTAACTTCTAGGAAAACGAAACGTAACTTTTGTTCAAGGGTGCTGGCAACAACAAGTTAACAAATATAACAAATGACAATATGACAGCTACTGCGTTTTTAATGTTGTGGTATCAAGGCAAAGGAAAGCGTTTTATGCCAATGATGACGTCATGAAGGTCAAACAAAGGATATAGGATTTTCTTTTGAAATATCTTTAATCATTAAATATTTTTATTTTATTATATTTTTAAAATAACGTAGAATGTAATTCCTCGAAATGGTTTTTGATTAAGACCGAATAAAAAAAAATGGTCAATGCCAATTGCTGGTAGTGGAACAACGATAGCTCTACGCGGGTGGGTAACTTGGCGGCGGCGCCGTGGACAGTAGCTCAAATAAGTACGCATAAAACCGTGTAGAATAATAATTGAAGAAGTCGGGCCCTTAGAAGGCACTTATGAACGTCGAACGCCCCCAAGCCCGGTGAAGCTGTAAAAGGCTCCAGGGCCCCTAAGGCTAACAGTATAGTTCGAAAAAAAAAAACTCGAACACTAATACCGGTTCGGACAAACGTTCCAGTCATCGAGAAGAACTGGCAAGAAACTCGGTCGGGCTTATCATTTTTAATAATAAAAAAAAAAAACTACAATGGTGGCAAACCGGAATACAGTCCGCCTGATTGTAAGCGGCTACCGTAGCCTATGAATGCCTGCAATACCATAGGTATCACAAGCGCGTTGCCGACCTTGAACCCCCCTACCCCAAGGAGCTCTGGAAACCCTACTCACCGCAGAAACACAGCACTAGGTTATTTGGCTGCGATCTTCTGTAGGGTGGAGGTATTCCACCAGTCGGGCTGCTCCAAGTAGAGAGAAATCTCCAAGGAAATTTCTCTGCGCCCTACCTCTCTTAAAATAATATAATAATAATATAAGTAATATTTACAGTTAATTATCATCAGTTAATAATTTAGTGTATACCACAGAGATGGAGTCACTTCGAGGGCACTTCGTGAGTCGAATATATAAGTAGTCGCCTGAAAACATCTGATCAGTTGACGGGACCGTCACTTATAAGAAAAGTAGTTCATAGCATTGCCAGGACCCAATAAATGACACTGTCATTGTTAATAAAATCTATATTTATATACTGAACTGCCTCATATTGTGCACAATACTACTCTCCACCCGATAGATGGCGCTGTGATCGAGTCACAGAACAACGTCTGCCGGACCAGCTAAAACAATACTTTTTATTACAGATTCATCAAAGGACACACACGGGTGAGCGTCCCTACAAATGTCCGTATCCGGATTGTACAAAGGCCTTCAGTAACAAAGCTGCCCTACTCCGTCATGACAGGGTAAGTGAGTCGATACTATCTATACTATGCTGTTCTTTTTCTTCTTGTTTTGTCGCCGCAGAAGCACTTGCCAGTGTCAATGTTTTTAATCCTTCGTAGTATTTTCTCCGTGAAGTATTTTATTACACGCTACCACTCAGCGATCATTGTTTTGAATGATGATAATTTTCCGTATTAATTGAAGATCTTTCTCCACCAGGTCCACACGGGAATCAAACCTTACGGATGTCCTCGATGCGGTAAATACTTCACCCAGTCCAATTCTATGAAACTGCACGTAAACACTGTCCACCTGAAGATGCCGGCGCCTTACAAGAGTAAGAACAGAAGGAACAAGAAGGAACGCGAAGCAGCACTCAAACTTGAAGAGGAGAAGTCCGCGGTGAAGACCATCATGTCCAATCTGCCGGAGACCTTAGCTGAAGCGAAGATGCAGGTGATGAAGAAGCAAGACGCCTTCGAGATGGAGGAGAGTGTTTTGTATGACAATGATATTGAAAGCGAAGTCACCTTCGAGGTTGTTTATGAAGATTGAAGAGTATATTCTTGTTCTTTCCATCAACTGGTCTGAGTGATGAGTCCAGGGTTACACTGTGGCGGGTGGAGAATACCCGAGGGACTGATCGAACCATTGATGGCACAAACTTTTTGACACCAAAAACTATATGTTTTGCCTTGGCTCCGTTTAATGATTTATAATCCATAAGCAGTCATGATATGAGGGTGTATATTGGCAGTTGCCATCTTGAAAACCTACCACGCTGAAAACAATTAGGTAGCGAGACACTATGACTGGAGTTATTTTTCTGCATATTCACGGTGATTGCGATCCAGTCCTCAGCATAATAGTAATTTATTAGTGTGTTAGTGTGTGTGTACAGTTTCCACTAACCACTACGAGTTAGCCAATGTCAGTGTGTAATTTTTTTAAACAAGGTGGTACTGTCATGACATATTTTGTAAAAATTTCAAGCCTTATTACAGTTTAACACAAAGTATTCTAATTAATATATGACAGACTACGTAGGTTTACCAATAGGGTACAGTTTTTGGGAGTGGAACCCTAAGAACAACGGTGATCAGCAACGGATTGACAAACCAATGCCAGTCGTTGCTGTGATACGCTCGGTGGCTTGTGAATGGTTTTTGGTAATACTGTGCTTACCGTCGAAAGCCATAGCAGTAGCCAACTACTGGTCGAAAGTCGATTTAAATCAGAAGATTTAACAACGACACGAAAGTGGATAGTGACGTCACTATAAAAAAAATGGACGTTAAAGGTTTATACTTCTTTTACGTGATCAAAATGATTTGGTCATGGTCAGTAGCGCTACTAGTAACCGAAATGTCTGCCGCAAGCGTCACTGGTGTTCTGGCGACGTCATATCTTCGTTAATTCTTCATCAAAAATTATTATTCAAATATATTTTTAAAGCTTACATTCCACGCTATTGACGAAATATAGACACAAGAGTTAAAATTAATGTTTTCATTAAAAATATATTAAAATTCTTTTTCATTAGTAATGCCATCTGTTGATAGTAATGAAAATTATATTCAAGGGCGCCGTCTATTAACAACCTGTTTAACTAAAACAAAACCGTTTCATTTTTTACTTTCTATAAAATTCGAAATATTCCACCGGTCAACTAGTTTATTATTATTAATGTTAAATAAATTGAATATCATGAAATACAAAAAAAAAAAAATAATAATAAAAGGATTCAATATTATTCTTCATGAACATTTTATTTTATTGATTATCTTGTTAAGAAGAGCCAAACGTTTAAAGCCTTATCATAAAAAAAAGCACGATTTTATTTTCAAAAGGTTATAGTTTATTTTTGGTTCATATTTTACGTCACTATGAAGCTGAGAACTGTTTGCAATGTTTAGTTTTACATGTTTTTAATAAGCTATGCGTATAATTTTAACACGATGTTTAATTCCTCTTGG
The DNA here is from genome assembly GCA_947532125.1 of Saturnia pavonia. Classification (NCBI taxonomy): domain Eukaryota; kingdom Metazoa; phylum Arthropoda; class Insecta; order Lepidoptera; family Saturniidae; genus Saturnia; species Saturnia pavonia. The sequence goes on from OX383923.1 coordinate 8,070,479, forward strand.
GTATATCACAAAAAGTAGATTATTATTTGATTTGGCAACACCTTTGTTTTCCATTTCGTAGTAAAAACTCCCTCATACAAAAACACATACAAACTCATACAACTGCATACACCATTAAAAATATCCATACAAGAATAAAGTTTAATGCATTGTAATATATGTATTCATTAGGTACTTTTATTTTATCCTTTATATTTTTTACATGACTACGACAAAACCAAAAAAAAGGATAATGATTTAGCAGTCTATGGTATCGTATGTTAGTATTTCGTTCGCGTCTAATAAACCATTCATCGGATTTTGATGAATGGGAATCAATTCCTTATTATTATGGTCTGAGTGACATACATTATATTTTATACGAATAACATAATTATGACGGATGTTACATCCAAAAACCTGGGAATTTTTAAGTTTTTTTTATGTTGTATTGTGTGTCTTTTCAAATGAAAAAGGGGAGAATGTTGAGTTTATATATTATATACTACAAAAAATACTAAAAAACCTTTTTTAGATTTTGTGCCGACCCTAAATACTATTTAAAAAAAAATAGCCAAAGTTATGTCTTATAACATCAGCAGCTATCTGCCAGTGAAAGTGCTGTCAAAATCGGTCCAACCGTTTCGGAGATTACCCGGAACAAACAGACAGACAAAAGTTTTTTTTTTATATAGGTATCGTGTATAATTTCATATGCATTTAGAAAAAAAAACCTGTTATGTTGACGTTATAAACAGACACTTCGATTTTATTACATGTATAGATATCAGCGTTTAAGAATACGGCTAGCGCTATCTATCGGCAATTCTGAATATCAATCGTGTTACAAAGGTTAAAAAGGAAAAGTCTAAAAGAACGATTTTTTTTCTTTTAATTATAGCAATCATAAGTTCTTGTTAAGCGACCTAAGATTTTATATTCTTAGGTAGTATTAAAATATCAATTGAAGATGTAGGGATTTATTTATTTGACATAGAGGTAGCCCGTCCCAGGGCATAGTACGAAAAACACGCAGAAAGTCGCGGGAAAAGCATTAATTTTTTATTTCATATAACCGGTGTATTCGATTACTCTCACAGTGGCACTAGCGCGGTTGTCAATAATCGCTCGTGTGAACAGGTACCGCTGTTCAAATGTACTTAGAAATCCCAAACTTAATATATTTTAACGATAACGTCCGTCAACATTATTGTACAATTTTGTGTAACGTGGTATAAAGTCTAAAATAAAATCAACCTGTATATAATAGGTTTTGTTTTATTTCATTGTGACGTCATTTTGTTGTGGATTTGTGTTTAACCCTCATATGCCTGGTGGTGAGAAATAGATTTTTGTAAATATTTTTGAAGCCGTAAGATTTTTTTTTCTTAAATCTTTAAGGTGCATGATTGTTTTTGCATTAAAAAAATATTTATGTTATAAATTGTAGCCTACTTAATTTTTTGATACAAAAAGTTTATTGGTGTAGAAATACATCACTATACAGGTCCTCCTATATCCCTTCCAACCATTTATTTTATTGTTGACATAAGCACGCCTATGAAGTTCTATAACTATTAACAGGCAACAAGAAAGCAACAGTTTATGAACGCATTGACGCCGTTTTTTTTTTAAGTGAAACTTCTTATGCGATTTCCAAGCGTTAAACGTTTAACGCACATTATCGCTCTCTCCTCTTTGTATGAGCCAGAGCGAGAGAGCAATATATTATCGGTCTCTCCTCTTTGTGTGAGCCAGAGTGAGAGAGTAAATGTCGGTGTGTATGTATATTGCACACTGTTTAAATAAAATAGAAAATGTCTTTTAAAATGAAGTTTCACTTCTATCGTGTGTGAATCGCACACACACCTTTTTTCAATAGTGAAGCTACATGCTTTTTTGGTTCCAATATTTATCGAGCCCACAGATTATGTAAATGTTTTCATTTAATGAAATGTACATTAAAAACTAATTTACTTATTATGTATAAAATTATTCATAAAATAAGCAATTACAGTTAAATTAAAAAAGGTATATTTTGCATAGTAGGTAGAGAATATATGTATATCAAATAAAACAACTAAAATACTTTAATATCAATTTACTACTAACAGTACACGCAGCTCCTCTCGCGTGGAATACTAGAAAAGGTTTTTTTAATTATTTTTATGGAACCCTTATTAATAAAAAATAATTAAATTAGCCTAAGTTATGCCTTATAACATCAGCTATCTGCCAGTGCGATAGTGCTAGATTACACGAAACAAACAGACATACAGACAAAAATTTTAAAAATTGGTTTTTTGTTTTAGGTATCTTGTATACTTTCATATGCATTTAGTGAAAACCCGTTATTTTGACATTACAAACAGACACTTTAATTTTATCATATAGATAATGGATCGTAGGATGTACTGCAATTATTACTCGAATCTTCAGTAACATTAATTATTAATTCTTGCGTACACAAAGTGTCAAATGCAATATCACGATCCCAATCAGACAATATAAGGTAAAACCACCAGTAATTGACACTGCACCAATAGTTGACACTCTGACGAAGAAAATTAAATATTAAGAAAAAAAAGGAAGCCAAAGATCGAGATGGCCAAAATCACTGATTACTGATATATTTTTAATGTTATAAATACATATAGGTACAGTCAGTTATAAAAGTCGATTAACAAACTCAAGACTTCAAATCAATTTAGTACCAAATATTTAATTTTCTTCGTCAGAGTGTCAACTATTGGTGCAGTGTCAATTACTGGTGGTTTTACCTTACCTAATCTTTTTGTTCTTTTGACAACACCCCCAGTTTTAAGGCGTCATGCATTAAGCATAAGTATTATTTAGTACATCTAGCATTGTCTTTGCGGTGAAAGGACGACTTGTGTTATTTGAATGATAGGGTACATTATCAATAAATATTATCGATGGTTCTTCGAGTGATGTAAGCATTTCTCTGAACCACTTCATACACACCCGCATTCATCTCCTCGTGATAGTCTCCTGTTTTAAGAGCTAATAGAGCGTCTGACACAAATCCTCTTTCTGTCCCCGCATGACAAATGATGAGGCGTTTACCTTTCCTTGTTGGCACTGCGGAAGTGGAGGATCCTTGTCGTTAGTCCAAGTTTTTGATAGCGTATGATTCGCATTGAGCCAAGTTTTGTCCGTGATAATAAAATAAGACCAGTCTTATATTTTCTTAACTTGTCTTAAAAATTCGAATCGAGGCAAAGCAATATAATGGCGTTCCGTTAATATTTATCTTTTGTCACATTGTTTTATATAGGAACCCAATTTGTTTCAACACCTTTGCGAAAGAGCATTTTTGACCTCGGAACAGGCCACTATCTCGTAAACATTATACTATTTCTATGGGTCAAATCTTGCAACTACTTTGACCATGAGAGGCTTATAGGCCGGAGTGACAATTCGATAACAGTTAAAAAAAGCATGTTTCTTTTAAAAAGGTTTATTTTTAACATTATATTAAAGACATTTATAACTCTTACGTAAATTTATCTTGACGTCTTCCCTCTACCTCCAGTGTGAACCTGGAATTATAAACTTATTATACAAATCTCAGAAGTGGGATCTCAATGTAATTAAGTTGTGCCGTGGTAATTAATCAGACAACACTCGCAAAGAGCTTTGTTTCCTTAATAAGCATACTACGGGAAGAGGTCGCAACGACCTCATAACGCTGCGCTAACAAAAATAATGTAGTTTTATAGGGAGAAAGATAAATTAGGGGTTTACTTCATCACCAAAGGAACATTAACCACATGAAATCAAGTGGAGGTGGATAGTATTTGCATAGCAGTAAATTACCATATTTATATATATTTTTAAACACATTACCAAAGCCAAGGGAATGCGTCGAACTTATAATAGGCATAAGGTACCTTCGTCCTCTTAACTCAGACATCGACGAAACTTAAATCTGATAATTACCTCACATTTACTAATTATAAAACTGTAGGGATTTGAGAAATAAGCGATAACAAACAGTTTAATTATATATTATTTCTAAAGAAGTTATTTCCTGGCAACGCAATGTCTCCGTTAATACTTAATCACAATGAATTATTCAAACAACATTTTATCACTTATGTTCTTTAAAATAACTAATGTTTTTGGTAAAAATTATTAAAAACTTCGAAACATTCGAAATGCCATCTTTTGATGCTAATAAGAATGTAATGAAAGCACTATCGATTAACAAAATATTCAACTAACTGACCTCAAGGGCCCCAAGTCTGCTATTTCAATTTAAAAAATATACCATTGTCATTATATCGACACTACTGATATTATATCGAAATTGTAACAAATTTGGTATTCTGCTAAAATTTCATTACTGTCTCGATAGAATCTCTATGGTGTTGTGATAGTGTGTCAGTAATCATAAGGGATGGCAATAATCTATATTTTTTCTGTTAAATTTCTTATCATCTCGATTGTCGCTTGACTGTCGCCATCTCGACTATTGGCATCTTTATTATCATTTCGATTGTCGCCATCATGACTATCGTCATTTTGACTGTCGCCACTTTGACTATCGCTATTTTGACCGTAACCATCTTGATTATCGCCATCTCGACTATCGTCATCTCGACTATCGCCATTTTGACTGTCACCATCTCGATTGTCGCCGTCTCGACTGTCACCATCTCGACTGTAGCTATGGACTGTCGCCATCTCGTTTGTCATCACTTCAAATGATCGACATTTTACAGATTCAATGACGTTGATGACGAAATTTTATATTATTAGACATTATTTTTTTTGAAATGTGCAAGCAATCGTACTAGAAACACTGTTGTTGTTCAATTACTACTCAATAGTCAAAACACCATAGAAGTACGATTGATAAAGCTGTCAAATATTTAAGAGAATACCATTTTACCTACTATCGAGTTGCTATCGAAATATCATTGAAACACGATTGTAGAGCAGAATACCAAATGAGTCAGTGGTTTTCCGATAGAATGGTAAACAAATAGGAAAATACCAATTAGTGATTAAATGTCTATTGAGATACTATCGATACACTATTTTGTTAGCAAACTTGGGCCACTGTTATTTTGTTTAAATTATTTTTTGCGAAATATTCGCACGGGTCAGGTAGAGTTTTTTTTAAAATACAATAGACATGTTATTTTGAGCAATTCTTCTTCAGTTTACTAATTAGTCGGCATGTAAAAATATGTTTATAGGTCGTTAACTCACGTTCTCGTGTCCCCTTAAAGCTGAAGGACCCTTGAACGTCTTGGGACAGTACTTACAAGCGTACGGCCGCTCGCTCGAGTGGACGCGGCTGTGCGACTGTAAGTGACGATTAAATTTAACCACAAAGTAATTAGAGATTTTCGAACCAACGATGGCTCAATGGGTTCGAATCCTTAGTTTTCGGTAAAAGAAAACATCGTGAGGAAACCATAGCTTGGTGGTGGGGCTTTTTCTGTTGCCCGCCTGGCTAGCTACCACCCTCAAGCACCAGTAGGTGTGTTCCGGCAGCTGCACTTGACAGCCAGCCTTCCACTAGGCTTAGCGTCTTCTCATCTTAACATCAGATGAGATTGTGACCACTACGCCTAACCTATAACGATAAAAAAGAAATGGCATTAGCTGATAAAGGTGGTGGTCTCACCCTACCCTGAGTAACTTCCTCATGGTGAAACTCTTGGGACAGTCGGGGCACTGGTACGGCTTCTCGCCCGTGTGGTTCCGCTGATGGTACATCAAGCGGCACTTGTTCTGCAATATATACTCAATTAACACAGCGTCTTACATGTTTTGGCGGGATTTTGATCTGTCATGTTATTGGCTCTATGTCTATAAAGGATTATAAATAATAATACCTAGGATTTTAAGTTGGATATTGGCATAATCTATCTTCTATAGCTATATATATTATAAAACTCAACGTCTCTGTCTGTTTGTCTGTCCGTTTATGTTCTTTCCACGCGAAAACCACTTACCCGATTTACATGGTTTTTATTTTAATTTATATCTATGTTATCTGGCCAGGTGATGGAATTTTTTGGAACATATAGTACCTAACATATGAAATAATAAGTAATGAGGATAATGGTAAATCAATTCGAGAAAAAGTCGCATTTGGAGCGCTTAAACGACTTATGCTGAGTAAACCATGCTAGATATATTAAATGAATGTACTACATAATTGTAGGTCTTAAAAATACCTGCAAAAAAGTCTGCGATATCATATGTCTACCTTCTAAAGATCACCCATAATAAGCATTTTTGTTTTCAGTCTTTTAGGCGGGGGCAGTACGATTTGCGCATGCGCTCGACCGACAGCATTCCGGAGACCACGCGAGCAGAGCCGCGGGCACAACTAGTTGTGTATAAATGCATGTTGCTATTAAATAAGAAAACACAGACAGTGTCTGTTAAGTTTGTTCGTGTGTGCGTGTTAACGTATGGGCGTTTATCGTATGTCAATGTGAATAAAAATGTAATAGAGGAACCGATTCACTACAGTCCGGAATAACATACATAGAAACATGTATTTTTATATATAAGACTAGCTGTGCTCGCGGATGCTGTCGGTCGAGCGCGCGCGGTTCGTGTTGCCTCTGTAGTGCTTACAGCCCGTACTCACCGGGAGAGTCTTCCCGCAGACTTCGCAGACCCAGGGCTGGAGGACGCACCTCCGCTTCGTTTCCTCGACGTGCATCCTTCTGAAATGCGCACTGTACAGGGACTCCCTCGCGAAGGTCTTGTTGCACTGGTAAAATTTAAGATTTTAATTCATAGCCGCATAACTATGTTATATGACCTGGTTATACGATATATTTTGTTAGATAAAGTAACATACGAAATAAGCTGTGATGATAACGGTGAAACAATTCGGAAAAAAGACGCCTTTGGAGCGATTAAATAGCTTACGCTGAGTAAACCATAAGAGATATATTAAATTAATATTCCACATAACGGTAGATATTAAAAAGACCTACAAAAATCAGCGATAGCCCTAAATCTGTCTTCTAAGGATCACCCACAATAAACTTATTTGGCTACCGTCTTATGAGCGGGGCCAGCACGATTTGCGCGTGCGCAGCTAGTCTAGTAATAAATTACAAATGTTGAAATCAAAATCCTTTCATTATTTTGTCTCTTAATAAATGAATTTCGTGTACATTACAAGGTACACAGATTTAAGAAACAGTCAGATGGAGCCTGATAAAACACGAAAATGTGCCGACAATTTTTAGTATTAGTATTCAATTGTGTCAATTTTGAAAAGAAACGTCATGGAATGTTAGCACCACGTACGTTTCAATATTATATACAAAAATATGCCGTCTTCTGTATGATTACACAGTAAAAGTCCTTCCTGAAGACAAAAGAGGAAGAGGGGAAATCGTTTCATAGGTAACAAAGCTTTTTTAATATTATTATCCGTGTTATTTGTTACTGATTACAAAACTGCAAGAATGTTGCCAGGTAACTATGAAATATTTTCCTGGAAGTTATAGTAAAATATACGTATGTAGCGTTGGTAGATTATTTTCTTTACAATCAAACTATCATGAAACTAAAAAGGTAGGGTAGTATTAGTCACTTAATAGTTTGTTCCTTTGACAACGACCTACAAATACTGAAAGAGCAGTAGCTTATTAAGCATGAATAAAAAAGCCCTCATATTGGGAGATTTTATGGATTTACACGTGTATTTTTAAAAGAACTAACGATTTTTTTTTGGAATAAAAGATATTCAACTCCGATTTTTTTATTAGTACACAAATTATGATTCAAAACGTAAGTTTTTCCGATTAAATGACTCATAAAGTTATTAAAAATAAACAGAATCGAAATTGAGACAATAAGTTCGGAGATATGGACAAAAATGTAGAGTTAGGTCTCTAACACTACTCAAAGCGGTCACTTAAGCATGAGCGACATTGTATATACTAATAGATATAGATATACAATTAACATTAGCATGTCGGTGACGCGAACCCACAAAATTTTCTCCTACCAAAAGGTGCTCAACGCGGCTAAAGATGTATTCATTACAAAAAATCTACTTACCTTGAAGCATTCGTAATATTTCTTATCGCTCCGATGGTTCTCGAGCAAGTGATCGCGCAGCTCGACCGGGGAGTCGAACACGCGACCGCAGTGGGCACACGAGGAGAGCGCGTCGCAGGACACGTCGCGCGATAACTCCGCGTGGGATTCGAACGCGTGTCCGCTCGTGAACCGCACCCCGCAGCGTTCGCAATCCGCTGGGAACTTCAACTGGGAATAACATCATAAATAATTATCCGATATATCTTTGCTCCTTCCTACTACCTACAACATAAACTTATTAAATTTAAATAAATGTATAATTAAGGACAACCATTTACTCAATTATTTATTAACTTTATTTATATTTAATCTATTGCAGTCGGAACTAGCTAAGAAATTACGGATAAATTATTTTCTCTTAAAAAAGTTTAACCTACAACGGTTAAAGTACCTGGTCATACTTCCCTGTCCGAAAAATCCATGCTGTATACGAGTAAATGAAGGGGTTGATCTCAATGTGCTTATTGGGAATATACACTTGTCAATAAAAATATGACTTACGTCTCGATGCGCTCGCTTCTTGTGAGCGTTGAGGCCAAACTCCCCGATGAACGGGTCCCCGCAGAGCTCGCACCACGACAACTCCTCAGGGTGGTGGATGCGCATGTGCGTCAAGTATGTCGACAGCTTTCTGGCCACAAAAATAGGTCCCATACATTATTAGGTTCATTGTACATAGAAAATATTTTTTAGGTTCATTGTAGAAAAAATATTATTAGGTTAATTGTAAGATAAAAACATTATTATGTCCATTGTAGATAAATATTATTAGGTTCATTGTAAGATAAAACATTATTATGTCCATTGTAGATAAATATTATTAGGTTCATTGTAAGATAAAAACATGATTATGTCCATTGTAGAAAAATATTATTAGGTTCATTGTAAGATAAAAACATTATTATGCCCATTGTAGATAAATATTATTAGGTTCATTGTAAGATAAAAACATTATTATGTCCATTGTAGATAAATATTATTAGGTTCATTGTAAGATAAAAACATTATTATGTCCGTTGTAGAAAAACATTATTAGGTTCATTGTAAGATAAAAACATTATTATGACCATTGTAGATAAATATTATTAGGTTCATTGTAATATAAAAACATTATTATGTCCATTGTAGATAAATATTATTAGGTTCATTGTAAGATAAAAACATTATTATTTCCATTGTAGATAAATATTATTAGGTTCATTGTAAGATAAAAACATTATTATGTCCATTGTAGATAAATATTATTAGGTTCATTGTAAGATAAAAACATTATTATGTCCGTTGTAGAAAAACATTATTAGGTTCATTGTAAGATAAAAACATTATTATGACCATTGTAGATAAATATTATTAGGTTCATTGTAATATAAAAACATTATTATGTCCATTGTAGATAAATATTATTAGGTTCATTGTAAGATAAAAACATTATTATTTCCATTGTAGATAAATATTATTAGGTCCATTGTAAGATAAAAACATTATTATGTCCGTTGTAGAAAAACATTATTAGGTTCATTGTAAGATAAACACATTATTATGTCCATTGTAGATAAATATTATTAGGTTCATTGTAAGATAAAAACATTATTATGTCCATTGTAGATAAATATTATTAGGTTCACTGTAAGATAAAAACATTATTATGACCATTGTAGATAAATATTATTAGGTTCATTGTAATATAAAAACATTATTATGTCCATTGTAGATAAACATTATTAGGTTCATTGTAAGATAAAAACATTATTATGTCCATTGTAGAAAAATATTATTAGGTTCATTGTAAGATAAAAACATTATTAGGCCCATTGTAGAAAAAATTTATTAAGTTCAGCATAGATAAAAAATATTAGCTTATTGTAATATAAAATAAGAAAATATGTTTGTGAGAGTTGTGTATATAGTACGGTAGTGTACTAGGGGATTAATAACAGCCTTTATAATACTGAATTTATTTTTCGGTTTAAATACACACAAAATATAAACACCACATTACAAATATTATAGATACTGAGCAGAGTGAGAACGACGTCTAGCCTCGTGAACGGCGGGTAGATATTTACTTTAGAAAAAAGGTCGCCGGTTAACAATCCGAAGGATTTGACCCATACTGGGAGTTTGTCTACCTACACTCGTCCGCTCAGCGTTTGTATACAAACAATGTTTCAAAAATATTGGGCTAATTATTGATTACAAAAAATGATTAATTGTAAGATATACAAAATTAGGTTCATTATAAGAAAAAGAAATTAAAAATATTGTTATAGGTACCCCGTTGGCTATGAAATGCCGTTTGTTGAAGTTATATTAGCCTATAAGTATTCCACGGGAATCTGGCTATTATATACCAGAAGAATATTTCGAATCCGACTGGTAGTTCCAGAGATTACCGCGTTTAAACAAAGTAATAACCAAACAAAAAACTCTTCAGCTTTATTATACTACTATAGATTATGATCTGAATCAATTAACCATAATGTACTATAACTAATCAATAGAATCGAATGTGTAACTCACTCGTAAGATTTCTCACACTTTTTACAATCGTGCATTTGTCCTCCGTGCATCTTAAAGTGTTCCTTCGCGTTAAATCTATAACAAAAATCACATTACTACTATTAAAGAGAGGTAGGGCACAGAGAAAAATCTTTGGGAAATATCTCTCTACTTGAGGCAGCCCGAATACCTGTGGAATACCTCTATAAACCGGTTTGTACTGCACTATGAATATACGTAAAAAAGATACCGACTTGCACCTTGACCTTGTACCGAAGGGAGGTAGGGCACAGAGAAATTTCTTTGGAGACTGGCGGAATACCATTGCTATATAGAAGATCGCAAATGACCTAGTGTTGTGTTCCTACGGTGAATATGGGTTAGAGAACACCTTGTGGTAGAGGTCCAAACTCGGCAACGCGTCAGTGATACCTCTATATAGCTATGGTATTACAAGCGTCCATAGGCTACGGTAGCCGCCTACCATCAGGCAAGCCGTAAGCTTTTTTGCTACCTTTGTAGTATAAAAAAATTTCTTCGCTAGATATTCAATTTGGTATATAACAGTTGAAGAATTTTTTGTTTGTTTGTTTAAACGCGTTATTCTCTGGAAGTACCAGTCGTATTCGAAAAATTCTTCTTGTATACGATAGCCAGTTTCACGAGGAATATTACAGACTATACAGGTTGTTAGGAGACGGCTCCCGAAAACGAAGACAGGCGATAGCACTAATGACACCTTTGATGATGGCACAGAAAAAAATATCAATCCTGATTAAAAAAAATCATATTTTTAAAACGTTTTATTAGCATTATTTGCGCTCCATCATGTTAGTACAACTAAATGAAACGATAGTTTCATAAAAAACACATTACTTTACAAAAAAAAAACCAGCAATGGAAACACAAACTCATAAACAGCTGATGCTCGGAGCAACAAACTCGTCCGGACGCCGGGCTCAGGACTATATGAACATAGGTATAGTTCAAGACTCACGTGGTCCGTGACACGTATTTGCACTGCCGGCATACGAACTTCAACCTGTGACTCTTCAAGTGTTGGTTCAGTCCTCGTTTGTCCTTGTATCGGAACCGGCAGAATTCGCATACAATATTCCCTCGACTCTGAAACATCATGTATCTTGTACATTGGATATTGCTAAATAAACACAAATTTGAAGAAAGGGCCAAGTTTGGTAAAAAAGACGTCCGGGGTAGTTCTTGTCACCGATAAAAGAGTTGAGATCAATCGGGTGAGAAGTTCCATAGCAGTTCCTTAAATTATAGCTGCAATCCTGTCCATTACTTCAATTCATTTACAAAACAATTTGTTAATTTCTTTGTATGGGATTTCTCACTTGATAAGTTCAAATTGTCAATAAAACATAGCTAACTACATTTTGGCTTTGCCGTAGACGAGTGAAAAAATTAATATTCATAAATTATAGCTTGACCGCCGTAAGCGCGACCCTCCAAATGGTCTGCGGGACGCGGGAGGGGAACACGACTGACCGATGAACTAGTCTGTTGCCGGCCGCCGGCAGCAATACACGTTTGACGTATGGGCTTACGCGGTTTTATTTTTGTCACTGCTCCACGTGAGATTATTTTACCAAATTAAAATACGGACGCTGCGTTTAAAAAAAACTATACAATCAATCTAAAGTAATGCTTTAGCCCGTTTTTACTCAATATAGTAGTTTTTTGATTAGAATTTTAATAAAAACAAGAATAATATATGTATTAATTAAATAAATAAATATATTATTTATCTTTAGATATCTGTACCAGTTGCAATAAAAAGCATAACCTATTGATCTTAAGATATATAGTATCATATCAATACCGTGTATAACCGTGCACACCCGCTTCCCCGCGTCCCGCAAACCATCTGGAGGGTCGCGTTTACAGCGGTCGGCCTATAACATCCAGCTTGCTTAAAAAAAAATGACTCACCGGATCATGCTGAGCTTTGCAATGTTTCTTGAAATTATCCTCATCTATAAAACCTTTGTAACAGTCATCACATTTGAATGGCCCGTTCTGATAGTTATAACTCAATTTCCTATCCAGCACGTCTTTCATTTGCTGTTCTTTACTAAGTATGACTACTTCGACATCGTACAAACTTTCGAAAGTTGACATATTTTCTTTGGTTTCAAAATATTTACCTTTTATACGATCTAAACGTTGTGCACGTTTGTAAACTTTATCGGTTTTATTAATAACTTCTCTTTTTACTGCTTTCTTCTTTCTTATTTTACTCTTCTTCTCATTTTTTGAGGTTATATTTGAGGTTATAATTGACGTAGGTTCCAAGGTATCATTACATCCATTACTAAAATCACTTCCAACCGACTCAGGTGGTGAGATATCTTCCAGTTTGATTTTCGATTCTTCATATACGAGGGTAGTGTTGATCAGAACCTCGGCTATTTTGATTTCGGATTCCGGATATTGAGTTATTACTGTTTTTGAAGTTACATATGAAGGTTTTTCGAGTTTACACATATTTGTTATACCCTGTGATGTCTGAAATTATTTTTGGCTTAGTTTTTTAACAAAGTAGCAAGGACAAACAAAAGTTTGTTTATACACGTTAATCTCTGTAACTACCAGTCAGATTTGAAATTATTTTTTTTGCATTGTATAGACTATTCATTGAGGACGGTTATAGGCTTGATATGTTCACGCTACGACCTTAAGGAGAAGAGCAGTAACCATGAACATCAAGTAATCTGGCAAGCTGTTGGAAAGTACGAGAAGTGTAAACAGCAATAGGCTACACTGAATAGAAATATGCTATCACTGACTTTTTTGATTTTTAAGATCTACAATTATGTAGAACATTCATTTGATATATCTCGTATGGTTTACTAAGTGTAAGTCATTTAATCGCCCCAAAAGCGTCTTTTTTCCGAATTAATCATGTAACAAAATATATCCTATAACCTGGCCAGATGACACATCTATGAGTTAGAGGAAAGACCATGAAGTAATTTTCGCGTTTAAAGAATATAAACGGACAGACAGAGACGTTGAGTTTAATAATAAGTATATAGATGATGGAATTTTATGTGATTTGTATTGAATAATTCAGCATTAATTACTGGATATGCGCCGATAGATCCACGAACGTGATACACCTAAGCATGCCACTATGGTGAGTGCTACACCTAGTGTATGGTGGTCACAATCTAGTCGGTTATACGACCCAGCAAATGGAACAATGACATGTGAAAATGACTGGATACAGAAAGACTTGGTATACTTGACACTTGTAGAATTCGTATTTACGTTTAAAAAAGTTGAATTTGAAAGCTTGGTATCGCTTTAAGGAACTGTAAAGAACTAACCCATCGGTGAACTAATACAATGATTTCCATTTATTTAAATTCACAAGTCGTTTCATAGCCAGTAACTAATGAAACCAATATATTTTAGTAGTAGATTAATAGGAAATTATCTCAGTTTTCAATTTCCTAACATTTAAAATAAATGAAATCTTATTTATCAACATAATAGTCAGCGTACAGTGGTTTTAAGCACCTCACCATGATATCATCTTTTATTGACTCTAGAAGAATACATTGGGATTCCTGACACATTCTTCTGAACGCTGCATATTTGACAAGTAGAGCTTTGCACATATGACATAAGTGCTGTGGAAGATTGTCACAGGGAGACACCTGAAATTTAATTATAAACATTTTCATTAGTTATGTTACATGTTTACATGTTGTTCTGGCACCTGCACTTGAGAGCCAGATCCCTCACTAGGGTGTGACAATTCTGGACCACACTGTCACTTAACATCAGGCGTGATTGTGACCATTAGCCAATCCAATAATTCCTAAAAATCAGTAACATACCTCAGATTCCACAAATATGTTTTTTAATTCTATCTACCATTTTTATTATAGTGATTTAAGTTAAAATTATTAAATAAAGAAATGATGTTTGTTACTTGTATGAAAATACTACTACAGTTTTAAAATTATATTTTAGATTATCTGTGCCCGTGGCTCTGCTCACATGGACTACTAAAAGACCTATTTAATTTTCTGTATGTGGACCCTATTTATCTAAAATAAAAGTATCCTAAGTTATTCCTTATAACATCAGCTACCTGCCAGTGAAAGTCCCGTCAAAATCGGTCTAACTGTTTCAGAGATTACTCGGAACAAACAGACAGATAATAATTTTAAAATTTGCTATTTTGTTATAGTTAGTGTGTATACTTTCATATGCATTTAGTAAAAATGTTTTATTTTGACATTACAAACAGACACTACAACTTATTATATGTATAGATAATAAACACCTAGGATAATAAATGGCATAAAAGTTGTTCTCAGAAATATCTTTTACCCAATATAGGTAAGAAATAGAACATCTGTCATTCATATAACATTAATTTATATAATATATTAAAAAGGAGGTACATAAAACCAAAATACGTCAAACAAGGATTAAATGATAATTACGAAAACAAAAAATTCAATCTGATATTTTACTACGAGCTTCATCCAAAGCTAAAATAGTCAAAAAATTGCCTTAAATGTTTAAGAATACATTTGAAAATTATTAGTTCTTTTTCAATTTGAATTTATTGTTATGACCTAATTTACCGGTTTTTATTTTTTTTTCTCAATTATATTTAATTATTTTTCTATTTTGTCTTCATTTAAATTCCTCAACAAGGCACCTACTTATTACAGATTCCACCAGCAGTTCGAAAAATCACCCTGTTGAATGAATAAAAGTTTTTATTTATTTTTAGTGAATTTATTTTATAATGAAATAATAAACATACAGACTCGCCGACAAGCATGCTGTAGATGTCTGCGAGACGATTCTCATGTATATTGTACATACGGCCCGAACTGAGACACCCGCGGCATATCAATATATCACATTTTATATCATCATTCATTATTTTAAAAATATATATAAAAAGAAAAAAAAAAAACAATTATTTGAATAGATGTAAAAGTCATTAAAAACAAAACAATAATGAAGCAGTGTTGCTGTTAGTGAAACACGGAAAATTACGAAATAGGTTCAAAAGTTCAATTTTGGACTATGGTTACAATCAAAGAATACATTTCGTTTTCGGTGAATACTTTTATTTATGTCAATTGGTAATAAAAACATTGCTGTGGATATTATTTTTTTATCACAAACTAAAGACGTACATAAAGATATGTAAATACTTAAGTTCCAAAAAGCCTGAAGAGATCTGAAATTGAGTTAATTAATATGTGCTGGCAATATAGAAATGAAATGTTAGATTTGAAACATTGATTTGTTAATATCATTCAATCGTCTATAGCTCGATACTTTTTTAAATTAAAATGACGTTTGCTAAATGTCAAATGTTTGTTTTCGACCCGTATGATGTATATATGTAGATAATAATTATATAGACTAATATGGCTGACAGCGTTTTCGCCTGTTTACGAAAAATAAACTTTAAAATCGGTTTTTAGGTCCTAAAAATATGGTAATATATTTAATAAAAAAAGGTGTGTGTGTGTGTGTGTGATTTACATACGATAGAAGTGAAACTTCATTTTAAAAGATATTTTATTTAAACAGTGTGCAATGTACATACACACCGACATTTACTCTCTCGCTTTGGCTCACACAAAGAGGAGAGACCGAAACGTTAGTACATCGTTATCGAACGTTAATGGGATGCTGGAAGCAGCAGCATCATCGGTATGAATTCTCATACCGTTCAGATCGCATTCGTAGATTTTTTACGGAAGGTTAAATTGTTCGAACAAAGTGAGCTTATTGGTTAACTTTTAAGCACTTTGTCAGGCGTCGAAAATTGTAAGACGTCAACTTGAAAGTGGTAGCTAGCTAGATGGGTAATAGAAAATACCGTACCACCCTAGATTAAACATATTAAATCTATGATGCTACCACCAAACTATTGTTGTTTTCCGTAACTGAAAGTTCCGATTATTTTAGGGTTCCGAAGATAAGGAACCCTTCTAGTTTCGCTATGTCCGTCCGTCTGACCGCGGTTTAGCTCAGAGATTCTTAGTACTAGAAAACTGTATTTTGGTATGGGTATTGTTCAAGATATCTGCGACCAGCAAACGAAGCCAGAAAAATTGGTGCAGAGACCTTAAAAATAAGCTATTCTCGAGTCGTGGCTACCTCCAGTGAAAACTGTGATACACTTTTACTAACTAAAACACCTTACCTCAGCCTCGGTGGTTTCCAGGCCGCAATTCCCGTAGTCGTAGACCATGTAAAATGGTGTAGGTATAGTTAATTTTGTGTGTAAAGTGGGTGTGTTAGGTCCCTCCTGGAGGTTGGATTCACGTCATCACTCTCCAAATAGTCAGGACCGGCACACTTTCTTCGTCACTTTGTCAGAGCGTTACCACTAAGCTAAAACTATTTGAAATCAACCTTTTCACAATAAGACCATACTTATCTACAATCCACTTGTTCAAAAAATCCTCCGTTTTATTTTTATAATCTACCCTATTTTATGGGGTGTCGTTTGATTTCAAAAATGTTGTGGGTGTGTCAAAACAGTTTTTCAGGGTTCCGTTTGCGAAATATTTAGTTTTAAAGTGCTAATTCGTAGCACGTGCTAGTGTAATGAAGTTAAAAGGATAACTATCAGAGATAACTAGGCATTACAAGTTAACAACAATCAACTCGGCGATAACTATTTATATTAATTACTTTTGGACCCGAGTGAAAGTATTGTAAGTAGATATGTGTATCTAGTACTATTGGTAAAAAATCAATTAACTATCAATCGTTTTTTTCTTAAGGATATGGGGTTGTATTTTACTGATTTACGTGAACTCTATCCTAAAAGTTGATAGTGTAAAAAAAAATCGACACTATTGAATTTTCAAACGATCGATGTTTCCAATACTAGTGTCTAGTGGCGCTGTCGTTATGAATATTTTATGAATAAAGTATTAAATTTCTTAAAACAATAAATAAATAAGCAATTTTATTGTGATTTATTTTAATAAAAATCCTTAATTTTCCAGAGAGTCCACAAGCAGGTGAGATCGTTTCTTGCGCTGAGTCGGCGGTTTCTCTCCGGAGTGAACCTGTTTGGAATAAAAAAAAAAAATCTTAACTAATTATAATATATATATATATATTGTATTTTATTTATTTATACATATTATAAGTAATAAACTAAGTGTCGATAAATAGTTAAATAATTAATTAACTACCCATATGTGTTTCGTTTTACGCATCACAAGAAATAAAGTATTTCCACGTACTTTATTTTTATGAGATTCACACACGACAGAAGTGAAACTTCATTTTAAAAGGCATTTTCTATTTTATTTAAACAGTGTGCAACATACATACACACCGACATTTACTCTCTCGCTCTGGCTCACACAAAGAGGAGAGACCGATAATGTGCGTTAAACGTTTAACATTTAACGTTTTTAGACAATTTTATGTAGATAAACTTTGTCCTTTATAGCATGTTATTTGGACGGATAGTTTGTGAGATAATGTAAAATTAAAATAATTCAACACTCGGCTCGGGCCTATGACTATAGGTGTAGTGGCGCGAACGAGCCGTGTGAGTTGTGACGCATAACACTGACCGCCCGATTTAAATATTGTCTATACTGAAGTGTTATAAATCATCAATCAGCGATTTTTATTAAATTATACGTGGGAATTAAGCTATATACAGCTAGTTGGAAATAAAGTAGGATAGGATATTTTAAATGATGGTTGACAATCCTAGTCCCACTTCTGAGATTATCGTGTTACCATCGTCGTCAAGTAAGACTGCTGGGTGATAGTCCACGTCAACCGGTGGTCGCCGTTGTTGTGGATTATACTGTTCTAACCACTAGTCACAGTGCAGTCACTAAGCCTCGAGCTACTGTAAGAAAAACGCTACAACTACTGTAAAGAGACACGCAACAACTTCGTTGACTTAACTCACATACTGGTGTCCTCTTAAGGCCGCTGGACCCTTGAACGTCTTCGGGCAATGTTTGCAAGCGAACGGCCGCTCGTTCGAATGTACCCTCATATGCGTCTGCAAAACAATTACCTCTATAATTATAATATCTCTCAAAAGTAATTTTTCTAGTGAAACACCTCAGGCGGCGGTTCTATAATTTTTTTCGTACCAGAATCGATAGTGAAATTTCGAGGACGCGTCACGTTTTACGGACATTTCGTTACATAAGGGAGAAGAAAAATATAACGTAGAGTGAAAAAGAAAGACAGCTATACATTTTATATCTGATACACAGTTTACGCTATCCGCGTCTCCTTTTTTAAGAAGTTTCACTTATATTCCTATGTCAATTCGGCTTTCGCACAAAGACTAGGCAATTTCATGGCTTCTCATATTTACAATACGATATTAAAATATTGTCCAAACAAAGAAATGTCAGTCCTTGCTGTTAAAGGTCTTGTTTTCAAGTGATTAAGCACTCTTACATATGACGACACTGAATACATATTTAAAATTAAATCTTAGCTACTTAATATAAAACCTCATAAATCATATTATACATTAATATCATAATATATGTAATATGGTTGAGTGTATATATATATTTATATTTGCATGTGTGTATATGTATATTATATATTATTTAACATATATATATATATATATATATATATATATGTATATATATATATATATATATGTTTATATGGCCATTTAATTATAGTATTATTTTAAATTTAACCGATAAAAAAAAACTCATAGGGCCACCTGAGGTGTTTTGTGTTAAAATATTTGATTAAATCGTATTTTGGCTTCCAACATACAGACTCTGCCTAGTTTGGAAGTCACTGTAAACTTGTAATACGAAATAAATACATTTTGAATTTTGACCGTTAATGTGGCAAGCTAATATAAAAAAACAAGCCTTATGGTAAGCGGTTATCGTTTCCTATGAACGTTAGTAACACCATAGTTATCATTAGCGCGTTGCCGACCTTAAACCCTCCTATCCAAGGAGCTCTGGAACCCCTACTCACCTCAGGAACACAACTCGAGGTTATTTGGCTGTGATGTTCTGTAGGGTGGACGTATTCCACCAGTCCTACTGCCCCAAGTAGAGAGAAATCTCCCAAGAAATGTCTCTGCGCCCTACCTGTCTTCGTGGTAACACCATATCTCCCATAATTCTTTATCGAAATGATGTTTGACGTCATTTTAAAACCTATGTTCCTTCCTGGCTATTGATGAAATAATGTAATCGCCGAAGCCAGAAAAATTAACCCTTGTTTAAACATGTGTTGGTAAAACAAGGATTTATTCGTTAAACCTAAGATATACCAACATAAGGTCTTTTAAAGTAACATAAATTACGCTAGCTAACATAAGAGGTAAGCATTGATGTTACGAAAAAACAAAACAAATATGAAAGTACTAAAATTTCATTTAAAATCTACACCAATACTAGCTGTGCCGGCGGCTCCGCTCGCGTGGACTACTGAATGCTGTCAATCGAGCGCACTCGCTAATCGTGCTGCCTCAATAATGCTTATTATGGGTGATCTCTTGAAGATAGACATATGCTATCGCTGACTTTTTTGTAGGTTTTTTTAAAAACTACAAATATATAATACATTCATTTGATATATCTCTCATGGTTTACTCAGCGTAAGCCATTTAATCACCCCAAAAGCGTCTTTTCCGGATTGATTCACCATTATCGTCACTGCTCATTTCGTATGTTACTTTATGTAACAAAATATATCCTATAACTTGGTCAGATAACATAAATATGTATTAAAATAAAAACCATGTAAATCTGATAAGTGATTTTCGCGTGAAAAGAACATAAACAGACAGACAGAGACACGTTGAGCTTAATGATATGTACAGATTATACATGTGAAGAGTTTTTCTCTGAAAGTACCGGTCTGATTATAACATTTATTGAGGAGGATTATAAACAACAAACTTCACTCTACCGCCCTAAGGAGTGGAGCAGAAACCATGAACGTAAAACAATATGGCAAGTATGGAAGTCAGAACGATATGGTACACGGGTGCTTTGGACGGGGCGCAGTGGAAGAATAATCGCTCACCATCATAAGGGCGCGCTTGATGAATGTCTTCGGGCATTCCGAGCACTGGAATGGCTTCTCGCCAGTGTGCGTCCGCTGGTGGTAACGGAGCTCGCATGTATTCTGAGAGATATTAAAAAAAAAAATCACAAACGCCTATAGATACCAGTTGGTGGGTCGCCACAACACAATTGTATCCAGCTGTACCGCGACCACCATACCAGTTGTAACACTCACCATAGTGGCATGTACAAGACTTATGGCTAACGGTACAGTCAGTTAAAAAAAAAAAAAGGTGTGTGTGCGATTCACACACGATAGAAGTGAAACTTCATTTTAAAAAACATTTTCTATTTTAATTTAAACAGTGTGCAATATACATACACACCGACATTTGCTCTCTCGCTCTGGCTCACACAAAGAGGAGAGACCGATAATGTGCGTTAAACGTTTAACATTTAACGTTTAACGCTTGGAAGTCGCATAAGAAGTTTCACTTCAAAAAGGTGTCGCGAAACGGGATTAGTTGGTTTATATCCAGTAATCAACCGGGGTGGCAGTGATTTATACCCGAGTGGGTTGCGACCACCATACACATCGTAATAAACCCGACATAGTGACTGTCTTTTGCTTTGACGTATTCGGGATCAGCCACTGTGTATCCAGTAATCAAGCGGGCTGATAGGTATCTGTACCAGACTAGATCGCGACCACCGCACACATCGTAATAAACCCGACATAGTGACTGTCTTTTGCTTTGACGTATTCGGGATCAGCCACGATGTATCCAGTAATCAAGCGGGCTGATAGGTATCTGTACCAGCCTAGATCGCGACCACCGCACACATCGTAATAAGCCCGACATAGTGACTGTCTTTTGCTTTGACGTATTCGGGATCAGCCACGGTGTATCCAGTAATCAAGCGGGCTGATAGGTATCTGTACCAGCCTAGATCGCGACCACCGCACACATCGTAATAAGCCCGACATAGTGACTGTCTTTTGCTTTGACGTATTCGGGATCAGCCACGGTGTATCCAGTAATCAAGCGGGCTGATAGGTATCTGTACCAGACTAGATCGCGACCACCGTACACATCGTAATAAACCCGACATAGTGACTGTCTTTTGCTTTGACGTATTCGGGATCAGCCACTGTGTATCCAGTAATCAAGCGGGCTGATAGGTATCTGTACCAGACTAGATCGCGACCACCGCACACATCGTAATAAACCCGACATAGTGACTGTCTTTTGCTTTGACGTATTCGGGATCAGCCACGATGTATCCAGTAATCAAGCGGGCTGATAGGTATCTGTACCAGCCTAGATCGCGACCACCGCACACATCGTAATAAGCCCGACATAGTGACTGTCTTTTGCTTTGACGTATTCGGGATCAGCCACTGTGTGTCCAGTAATCAAGCGGGCTGATAGGTATCTGTACCAGACTAGATCGCGACCACCGTACACATCGTAATAAACCCGACATAGTGACTGTCTTTTGCTTTGACGTATTCGGGATCAGCCACTGTGTGTCCAGTAATCAAGCGGGCTGATAGGTATCTGTACCAGACTAGATCGCGACCACCGTACACATCGTAATAAACCCGACATAGTGACTGTCTTTTGCTTTGACGTATTCGGGATCAGCCACTGTGTGTCCAGTAATCAAGCGGGCTGATAGGTATCTGTACCAGACTAGATCGCGACCACCGTACACATCGTAATAAACCCGACATAGTGACTGTCTTTTGCTTTGACACATTCGTTATCAGCCAGTGTATAACCAGTTAAGAGTCTTGCAGGCCGGTATGATAGTGACAACCGACGATTGGTTACCGGTCTCTCGCTTACCATTAGGCACAGTGACGTCACTATGCCGTGCAACAACTTTGTTTTTTTGATACAAGCATATATACACAGAAAAAGACTCACTCGCATGGATTTCCCGCAGAGTTCGCATATAACGGTCTTCAAGTTAACTTTGTCCTTGTCGATGTGTATCCTTCGATAATGGGCGCTGTACAAATTGTACTTCGGGAACACTTTGTCACACTGAAATAAATATTATAATATATATTTAAGAGTAACACAATCAAAATAGGTAAAAAAGTAGAACCATAAAATAACTCGTAAAATACTGGTCATTCACCATTGGTCATGATTGCAGGTCAATAGTATGATTGCAGGGCAATAGTACAGATGCTGATCAATGTTATGGTTTACTGGGCAATAGTACAGTTGCTGGTCAATGTAATGGTAGCAAGTCATTAAGTACGCTTGTTGATCAGTGGTATGAATGCAGATGTATAGTTACTGGGCAATACTATGGTCGCTAGGCAATAGTATGGTTGATAGTCAATAGTAAGGCTTCTTATTACAATATTGTACAAAAAAGGTAAGAAAAACCTTTTTCGGTCAGAAACGTTGCATTGTAGTACATATATTTCAACTTTGTGGTTTTACTCTCATCCGATCAAAGAAGTTTAATTACAATAACCATCAAATTAAAATTGTTACTATAGCTTACCTTAGCACAAGGGTATAGAGCTTTGCTACCAGTGTTCCTGTGCGTCTTCAATAAGTGATATTTGAGAAGTAAGCTCGTGGAGAAACCCTCGCCGCAGTGGAGGCACGAGCTCATGTTCTCGCACGAGGAATTGCCCGATGCGTTCGTATGGCGCTGAAGCGCATGCGCGTTCGCGAACTCCGTGCCGCAATTTACGCACTTACAATCCGGAGGGAATTTTAACTGTAACATTTGTTTATTTTAACATGATAATCTTACGTGTCTGTCGATTATAAATAACTTTAAACGGTTGCCTATTAGTGGTACTTGTCTTTAAGAGAAAATTCAATATATTTTTACGTCCGTGGTTAAAGAAAATATATTTCGCGTGAATAGTTTATTCGTACTCAGTAAACCAAAATTCAAACAACTCGCTATACTGTTGTTCATCATTCTTTGGGCGTAGTTAAAGTATCTCTCTCTATGGCCCTCTCGCAGATTTCTTCCTTTTTTATCGTTTCTTGTTTTATTCGTTATCTAAAACAGAACTGTCCTGGCTAGGATTACGGCTCGCTTTTATACAAAAATAAAAGTAGGGTGGAAATCACTAAAAATGCCTTGAACTTTACGACATTGTTTAGAAAGGGAAGGGTTCTATTTTTAACCTATTGTTTGTCGGATCACAAAATCGAAGCGATAAGCTTTGAATGTGTGAGCGAACTATTGCGTTTTCAATACCTACAAATAGATTCTCAATGTTTCGAGTGCATTCTAGACGATACTAGATATTTGGAGAATAGTTTTTTTTTCTATTTTTACTTAGATCGTAACAATTTTTTATTCAATTCAGAAAATAAAATCGTGAATCTGAGCCAACTGGAATGTAGTTTACACATGAATATAGGACTAATCCCGAGGAAAGACCTAGGTTGCATATCATTATGTTTTTAACTAACTATTTAAACGAACTAACTAACGACTTAAAATATTAAAAAAAAAACAACTTTTAATATATTACACGTTGGTTCTGTAGACGTGGAACATCAAAAGCATTTTCGTGAAAAAGAATTCGCAGGCAAAAGCTAGTTATATATACATATATGTATTAGTTGTCCTCCGATTTCTATGAACTTTGCTGAGATGTTGTGCGCAGTCCATGTCAAAGCTATTGAATTAGTTCAACCACTACTATAGGTGGCGCACGATACGTTTCATTTCGAAGACAACGATAATTAAAGTTACTGTACCCGATGGTAAGCACATTGCAATCCAATAACTGCTCAAATGAATCTTTATGTTATGTTTGAAGGACTTTATATTGTAGGAAGGAAGAATACATTACCCGGGACACAGTTCCTAAACTTCATAGTACGGCAGTACAGTATATAGATCTCACCTCTTTATGTGCCAAATTCTTATGGGCGTTCAAGCCGACCTTCGATATTGAGGAGTCACCGCACACATCGCACCATATTAACTCAGACGGGTGCCTAATCCGTATGTGAGTTAAATATGTCGTCAGTTTCCTGGAAAAAAACGTTTTCGTGCATGACCGGGATTACAGAACTAGCCTATGCTTCAGATTCCACATCTAGAGTAGAAAAGAAATATGCGAGGAATTAGTTTATACAAATATTATACTCTTAAAGATCAAGAGATTGTATGTTTGTTTGAATTTGTTAATCTCTTAAACTTCAAGCGGAGCTACAACCCTATGGGACACCTCTACACATATCAAAAGTCATAGATGTAGTATCATTTAAGACAACAGCGTCCCGCATGTCACTGTGAAAGCACTTAACCAGATCAAGAAGTTTAGGACAGCAGCCGATTTTTCCAAGCCCGCTATACAAACTCTCTAGTGACGGTATCAAATGCCTTATTAAAATCAACGAAGGCTACATATAAAGCATTCCTTTGCTCACGACTTTTTGTTTGATTGCACTAATCTCTGTGGAACTACCAGTGAGATTTGAAGAAATCTTTCTGCTTTTAATAGAGAAACGTTATAGGCTATATAACTTCACGCTACGACCCTATGGAGCGGAGCAGTAACTATAAACGTAAAGCAATCTGGCAAGCTGTAGGCAAGTACGGGAAGTAAGAAAAACACTAGGTTATACGGATGCGTGGCGGAGATTGGGTAGAACACATTAGTAACTAACAGTGAAGAAGAAAACCACGAGGAAACCTGGACATTTGGGAAATGTTCTCATAGAACAATCATGTCTTGAGAAAATTTTATGTGGTGTGGATCATATTTGGCGAAAAAAGTTGAGTCTGTGGTATCTCTGAGGAAGAGACCTTTTACCCAGTATTGACTGTTATGGGTGATATCACAACATAAAGAAAAAGCATAGTCAAGACTGACCATAGGAAAATTAAGGAATAATTGGAACCAATTTACGGGTTTTGTAATGCGCGTAAGAGCTTCGCAAGGCCATATAAGCGTGGTACTTCAACGCATCTGCCCACCCTATTAAGAACATGGCGTGATAACTTACAAATATTCCTTGCCGCAGTGATCACATTTGTAAAGTTTCCCAACATGCATCTTGTAATGTTCTACAGCCTTACATCTGAAAATAAAAAAGGTGTGTGTGCGATTCACACACGATAGAAGTGAAACTTCATTTTAAAGATATTTTATATTTTATTTAAACAGTGTGCAATATACATTCACACCGACATTTGCTCTCTCGCTCTGGCTCACACAAAGAGGAGAGACCGATAATGTGCGTTAAACGTTTAATATTTAACGTTTAACGCTTGGAAGTCGCATAAGAAGTTTCACTTCAAAAATAAAAATTATTTTCATGACGTTTGACCAGAATAACACCTGATGCTAATAATCATGTACACTAATCTCAGAAGTGGGACTGCCTATCAAAAGCTTCTGCTAGAACGGATTTACGTACGCAAGCATAATTATTAAGTTAGGCGAGCAATAAAAATTTTCTATGTTCAATAAGCAATGTTTGTTTGTTCCGGATAATCTCCGAATCGGTTGGACCGATTTCGACGAAGCTTTCACTGGCATATAGCTGATATTATAAGATACTATATGATATATATAAGATATCGACAGATATATGATATTATAACCTAGGCTACTTTAATTTTAGAAAAATAATAAAGGTATTACGCTATAAAAATAATTCGGAAAAACGAGCACGATTCGCAGTGAAACCTCGCGCTTATTCTTCTTCGACTTTTCTTTAATCCTGGGGAATCTCTAATTTCTAAACTGATTCGAATTTGATCTTGTTTCTGATTCGATTCGACTTTTGATTTCAACTTGATCCTACAAGCGTACTCTTAAACCAAACCGAATCGAAAATCAAGATCGAATTACGATCGAATCATATTAAGTTCGTTATCTGTATCCGGCCACAGGGCACACAAAAGTCACCGTAAAGTATTATAAATCTTTGCTTGGATTGTTTTTACTCTGACATTTTTTACATAAAAATGCTAGGTCAAAAATCGATTGAAATTAGTTCCGATTCGAGCCACAGAACGATCGTGCGCTAGTGTTGATTTCAAGAGTGCCAAATGGCTCCAAATCGAAGAACTCGAACGCGTCATGAGTAAGGCGGCTGTACTTGTCTATCTTAATGCTACACACTCTTCTAGTTCCATGACTCATCTCACCTCAAGACATGCTCATACCATGCTAATCCATAATAACCCCTTAACTTCTCTCTCACTGGTGCTACTTTCATACTTCCTCAAAAGATTGTTTGTTTCAATACGTAAAAACTCAGGAACTACCAGTAAGATGTGAAAAATCCTTAGTGCCTTTTAAAGGCTATATAACTTGACGCTAGGACTTTAAGGAGCGGATCAGCAATCTTGAAGGTCAATCAACTTGGCAAGCTGTAGGGAAGTAAGAGACATAAGAACAACAGTAGGTTACAAGGGTGAGTTGTGATTTGGTCGAGTCGTGATGGAGAGTTAGTCGAATAAGTTTAACACGGGTCAAACCTAGGAGCAGAGCACTTAACATTCACATCTCTGTCACATGCAAACGAAGAAATAAAATGATATACTTACGTATTCCTACTAATATGTTTACACTGCCTGCAAGCAAACTTCAGCCTATGACTTCGCATGTGTCTATTCAGGTTTCTACGATCACTGTATCTAACTTTGCAGATTTCGCAAACTGCATTACCTCTACTCTGAAATTAATCATAATTAAGCACGTTTGGATATTTCTCTCTATTTGGGGCAGTCGGACAGGTGGAATACCTCCACCAAGGGATATCACGGATATGAGATTTCTGATATGGATGCGGATATCTTAAGAGTATTTAACCAGTTTGATTCTTTGATTACAGACGTCCGAAACTGTGGTTGTGTGTGTGGGTTGGTTTTTGCCAATGGCTCATTCGACTTTGCCCTATCAGAAATTATCCGAAACATTTATATCGGATACAATTAAGGATATTTATTTATTTCGGATATCCAATAGTTTCGGTTACGAATACGGATATCCATAACATCCCTGCCTTCACCCTCCAAAAGATCAAAGTTTCGATCTTTTGGAGGGTGGAGGTATTACAAGGGTTTTACATCAAGGGTTCAAGGTCGGCAATGCGCTAGTGATACCTATGGTGTACAAACGTCCATCGGCTACTATGTTGCTACCATAGACATATAAAAAAAGGCCACCAGTTGGTTTCATAAACTCATTTTGTCAGCCATTGTCCCTAGTTCAATGTAATAATTTTGATTAGTCAAAAAAAAAAAAAAACTTACAGAATCATGCAGAGCTTTACGATGCTTTTCCAAATTATGCCCGTCCATGAAACCTTTTAAACAATCAGTACATCTGTATGGATAATCAAAGCCATTGTTCCGCTCAGTGATATCTTTTATTTGCTGCTCTTTACTTAAAACTATAACATTTACATCATATAATCTCTCAAAGTTTGCTATATTGTCTTTTGTCTCAAAATATTTTCCTTTTTGCTTAAACTTCGGTCTTTCTTCTACATGTAACTCCACTTCCTCCACTCTTTTATGTTTCTTTGAACTTTTCTTTACCTTTCTAACTTTGCCTCCTTTCTTATCTATTTCTTTATTTACATTAACATCCATGAGGAATAATTCTTCAGTATGAATATCACAATCTTCCTCCTTTATTGAGACATCATCCTCCAGTTTCACTTGGTTTACTTCAACCTGTGTATTTGTTTTATTCACATAAAGTACTTCTGATTTCTCAGTGTTGGTTGTGACTTCTTCAGTCCATTCAGTTTCAGGGTAGTTGATTGTGGTCACTTCTGTTTGACTGTAGGGGAGAAGTGATGACTTATTTATCTGCAATAAATACAATTGCTTATACAAGATTATAGATTCAGAATAGTATATTTAACTGAGTTTTGGATCATTTATAATCTGTACATATTATAAAACTTAACATCTCTCTGTCTGTCTGTCAGTTTATGTTCATTTTATGTGAAAACTACTTAAATCATAAAAATGTATAAATATGTAATCTAGTCTGGTTATATATTTTGTTAGATAAGGTAACATACAAAATAAGTATCGATGATAAGCGTTGGTGAATCAATTTAGAAAACAGACTCTTTTTGGGGCCTTAAATGGCTCACGCTGAGTAAACTATAAAACATGTATCAAATTAATGTATGACACAATTATATATTCTTTAAAGGTCTAAATAAAGGCAGCGATAGCTTATGTCTATCTTCTAAGGATCACAATAAGCATTTTTGTTTTAAAATAACCAGCGGGCGACCACCGTGAGTGGGAGTGAAGGCAGCACGATATGTGAATGTGCTTGATCGACGGCATTCTGTAGAACACGCGTGTGGTGGCGCAGACACATCTGGTACTGTATAAAGCTCACGGTTATCTGTTTAATTACCATTCAGATTTAAAAACTTATTCTTGCATCTTATACCTTACTGGCTGCGCCTGCAGCTCCACTCGCGTGGACTACAGAATGCTGTCAGTCAAGCGCACGCGCGAATCGTGCTGCCTCTATAATGCTTATTGTGGGTGATCCTTAGAAGAAAGACATATGCTATCGCCATATTTTTTGTAGGCGTTTTTAAGATTTACAATTATATAGTACATTTATTTGATATATCTTTTATGGTTTACTCAGCATAAACCATTTGATTTCCTATAAAGTATCTTTTTTACGAATTGATTGACCATTATCGTCACTGCTTTTTTCGTATGTTACTTTATGTAACAAAATTGTTGGCGACATATGAAACACGTAATTAAGATATAGAAGTATTATTAATAGAGATAACAAATAAGTAACTATTTTATAGAAATATTTGATATAATTATGTTAAGAATATGTTTCGAAATAGAATATTGATATTTTGTTCACAATGTATGGAATATGTATAGAGTTAGTACTAGATAATACGATTTTTCTTGAGATGTATGTTTCATCGGTTTAAGTAACTGTTAATTATTGAAATATGTATTAAATTTGTATTTAATCTTATAGAATTATAGATACAGAATAGAATGCAACAAAGAAAATAATAAGATATAAAATAGTTTAATAGTAATATATAAAATACATAGACCGGACGGCGGGTTCGCCCATAGAAATTAAGGTTTTTTGTAAATTATTATAAAACGGTAATTGTTACGAGCAAGATTTAATTTGCATTATATAGAGCATAAAATAAGGAAAATAACGATGTATAATACATAAATAAATACATATGTAAAGATTGTAAATAAAGAGTTATAGAGCGGGAAATGGGCCGACCAAAGTAAAAATAGATAAAAATATTGAACCGAGCTCTCTAGGCACTAGGGGCTCTCTTTAAGGTAACGCCTCGGAGTACTTAAGCTCGAGACTTTTGTACTGGGGCATGTGATTTAGCGTCTACAGACAGATGTCAATCCAACAGATGTCAATAGCAGCAATACGAAGATTGGTCGGCCTAAGAAACGCTCCGGTACAAGAAGATTTGGTGTTTTATTGAAGAGTCGCTTCGGGTGGACCGTGCAATATTGCACCACCCCCCTCTCCTCGGACCCTTCCTCTCCGCTTCGAGGCTTCGAGTCGCCGGCACATTAGTAGGGGTGTCACGAGACGGGCATCCGGCATAAACAAATTTCGCCCGTCCCCCTCCCGGGTACTCGTCACCCCCCCTCTCCTCAGTCAGGGGAAGTGACGCGAACCCAACAGTTGGTCCTTCGAGCCGGATCCTCAACACCACTACGAGATGCCAGTCACAAGAAGCCAGAAGGGTTCATCGAGGGAACAGGCGCCTGAAAACACAGAAGCCATCGCGGCAGAGACTCAAGCACAGCAGAGCGGCTCAGGAACTACGGAGTTCACTTCATACAAGACCACCATGACCGGCACGACGCGCAACACGACGACGACTTCCCAAGGTCATGAAGACAAGGAAGCATCCACCGTGAGGAAGAACCGCCCTGCATCAGTGAAGTCACAAAGAAGACGCAAGGAACTGGAGGCCCACGCCGAGTTAGCCGAGAGGGAGCTTCGGGAGGCACAAGCAGCCACGGTAGCCGCCAGGCTGCGCTTAGAAGTCATACAAGCCGAGAATGAAGAGGATGAAGACTCAGTTATAGAAGAGCCATTGGACCGGGTGGACCACGTCAGGGAATGGGTCCAGCAGTCTGCAGAAGGATTCTCCAAGAAGGGACACGAGGGGGAGGCATCCAAGGAGGGGTGCATAGGGATTCTCCCACCTTCCGCCGACAAGCCCGACACCAAGGCAGATATGGACACGAGTCACAGGAACCTCGCAAGGGCTATTGCAGAAGAAATGAAGAGCGTTCACATCCAAGGTCAAGTGCTGCAACCGGACTACATGCATCAGCTGCCATTCTTCGATGGTAACACAAGAGAGTGGATGGCATTCAAAGCCGTCTACGAGGACACAGCCCCACTCTTCTCCGACGTACAGAACATGGCAAGGTTAAGAAGCGCCTTGAAGGGGGAAGCAAGAGAAGGAGTCCGCAGTCAACTATACTCCGAGAGCACACCGGGGGTAGTGATGGAAGCCTTGAAGCGGTGTTATGGAAGAGCGGATGCGCTGGTTCTGGCAGAACTGGACAGAATAAGGAAGCTGCCACCGATCAGCGACAACCCGTACGACGTATGCCTGCTCGCAAGCAACGTGAACAACACCGTGGCGGCGATACGAGGACTGCGGAAGCCACAATACCTCCAGTCACCAGAGATACTGAGGAGCATCGCCGACAAGATGCCAGCCATATTGAAGTACCGCTGGTATGACTACGTCGCGGACAAGGCTGAAAGGGATCCTGACCTGAAAATGATGGCAAGGTTCCTGAACAGGATGGCGGATCGATGCGGACCACACGCCACACCAGAGGCTGCTACGAGGAAGCAGATACCAAGAAGGCAAGCTTTGCATACGACGACTGATCACATCAAAGAAGAGAGACCAGGAAGAGAAAAGCAGGGGATTGATCAAGGAGGAAGAGAGAAGACTGCATGTCCACATTGCCGCGAGGGACATTTCCTATATGAATGTCCGAAGTTCCGTCAAGCACCTGTGAAGAACCGATGGAATATCGCGAAGGAATCGCGGTTATGCTACAAGTGCCTGAGTGGACGACATCGAAAGGAGATCTGCCGTCAACCTCCATGCCCAACTTGCAAACGTTGGCACCATAGCTTGCTGCATGAAGAGAGAAGAGAAGAAACGAAGCAAGAAAAAGAAGTGGCCAACAACGTGAGACTTCCTGTGAACTGCACCAGGTCATCGAGAGCGTACCTGAAGATGATTCCCGTCGAGGTTTATGGACCAGCAGGAGAAGCCAGGGTCTTAGCTCTGCTGGATGAGGGGTCAACGGTCACCCTATTGGATTCGACGGTAGCTGAGCAGGTGGGCCTCGAGGGACCCAAGGAGACGCTTCATTTGGAAACCGTGGGTGGGCAATCCATTGTGAAGAAGGATTCAATGAAGCTCAACATGCAGATAAGAGGACTGCACCAGTCAAAGAAGAGAACAGTCACCGGGGCACGCACCATTGACGACATGAACCTGACGCCTCAGCGACTAGAGAAGAGCACCATAGAGAAATGCGCTCACCTTAAGAAGCTGATGAAACAACTGCACTACGAAGAAGGTTCTCCCAAGTTGCTGATAGGACAGGACAACTGGGAACTCATCATATCGAGAGCGACGCGCAAAGGAAAGAAGAACCAGCCAGTGGCATCCTTCACACAGCTCGGATGGGTGCTGCATGGCTTCGATGGAGGCACGTCGCGACCAGTCAACTTCGTGACATGTGCACACGTGTCAGCCCGTGAAGAGGCATTGGAGAAGTTGATGAAGGATCACTTCGCGGTGGAGTCACTGGGGGTCCTGCCGAAGTTGCCAAGCACAGACCAGGACCAGAGAGCACTCGACATTCTGGAGAAGACCAGCCGGCGCTTGGAAGATGGACGCTTCGAAGTTGGACTCCTCTGGAAGAATGATGAAGAGGAACTACCAGACAACTTCAAAGCCGCTGAAGTGAGATTGAATGGAATCATGAAGAAGCTGCACAGAGATCCGGAACTGAAGAAAGAATACGAAAATCAAATAGAAAACCTCGTGAAGAATGGATATGCAGAGGAAGCCGATCAAGATACAACCTCAAGACGGAAGTGGTATCTGCCACATTTTGCTGTCACGCATCCCACAAAGAAGAAGGAACGCCTGGTGTTGACGCTGCAGCCAAAACAGCAAGGAAAAGCCTGAATGACCTGCTCTTACCTGGGCCAGACCTGCTGCAATCGCTCTTCGGTGTCCTGCTACGGTTCCGGCAGAAAACAATCGCCGTGGTGGCTGACATCAAAGAGATGTTTCTTCAAATACGGATACGCGAAGAGGATCGTGATAGCTTGAGGTTCCTATGGAGGGGCGAGCAAGCTAATGGACCCATCAAGGAATACAGGATGACATCAGTCATATTTGGGGCCGCTTCTTCTCCAAGTGCTGCGATCTTCGTAAAGAACAAGAACGCTGCCAAATATCAAGATCAATTCCCGGAGGCTGCTCGTGCAGTGGAGCACAACCATTATATGGATGACTACTTACAGAGCTTCGATACAGAGGAAGAAGCCACCAACATAGCCCAAGAAGTCGACGTCATCCACAAGAAGGCGAAATTCGAGCTGAGAGGATGGGCATCCAACAGTCCCTCCGTGTTAAGAAGCCTCACCAAGGAAACCGGGCAGATGGAGATCGACCTTGGACCGAAGGAAGAGAAGACACTGGGCTTACGCTGGTGCACGGAGGACGACGAATTGAGATTCAGGACGTGCCTAGGGAAATTTAAAGAAGACATCCAGGGAAGAAGAGGACCCACCAAGAGGGAAGTGACGAGCGCCGTGATGGCCACCTTCGACCCTATGGGAGTGGCATCGTCGGTTCTCATACAAGGGAAGGTTCTCATTCAGAGTATATGGAGAAGCAGCATCGACTGGGACGAGGAAGTCACCGCAAGAGACCAAGAAGCATGGAGAGAGTATCTCGCGAATGTTCAGGTGCTGGAGACCCTACGCATCCCAAGATGCTTCACGCACTCAAGCGACGAGGGGGAGCTGCACAAGTTTACCGACGCTAGCGAGACTGCCTACGCTTGCGCAGTATATTATAGAGTGCGTAAAGAGGATGTAGGCTACCATGTTGCACTGCTGGCAGCCAAAGCAAGAGTAACTCCCCTTGAAGCCGGTGTCCATCCCACGGACGGTGGAAGAAGAACTGGACTTGAAGATCAAGAAACGGACGTATTGGACTGATTCAAGCACAGTCCTCTCATGGATCAAGTCGGATCCGACAACCTTCAAACCATTCGTGGCGCATCGGCTTGCAGAAATAGAGGACCTCTCGAAACCACAAGAATGGCGCTGGGTCCCGACTAGCCAAAACCCGGCGGACGACGCAACAAGAGGAGTGCCTCGAGGCTTCGGGAAGGACCATCGGTGGTTTAATGGGCCCGCTTTCCTGCGTTTAGAAGAGACCGGCTGGCCTGAACCTCGAACGTTCAAGACGGAGCCAACAGGGGAAGAAAAAGAGAAGCACACTGTCGGCGCTACGAGGACCCCAGAAGAGCAGCTACCTACGCCAGAGCCTGATCGGTTCTCTAGCTGGACAAGATTATGGAGGGCGACAGCTAGAGTACTTCAATTTATCGACCTGTGCCGTAAGCGGAAGGAGCTCACCTGCATCTCCCGGAAGATGGAAAAACAAGATCTGACCTGGAGAAGGGCGAAGAAGAAAAAGCTCAAGAGCATTGTGAAGCCTACGACACTGAAACAAAGAGAGAAGTTCCTGCCTATAGACAAGACATACTTAGAGAAGGCAGAGAAGCTATTATTGAAGAGAAGCCAAGACGAAAGTTTTGGAAGTTCAACGACCTCCGATCGACAAGGAAGATTGAAGAAACTCGATATTATAGAGGAGGACGGATTATTGAGGGTAAAAGGAAGAATTGACGCAGCCACGTTTATGGAAAGAGCATATCGACGTCCCGTGATCCTGGATGGCAAGCATAAAATCACGAGGCTGCTCATACATCACTACCACGTAGCGTTCAACCACGGAAACCACGCCACCGTTATTAATGAAGTAAGACAGCGATACTGGGTTCTCGGGCTGCGGTCAACGGTACGGACAGTGGCGCATCAGTGTCAGTGGTGCAAAGTATATCGAAGCGCACCACATACGCCACCTTTGTTTTTTTTTTTTTTTTTTCGCTGGGAAATCCTGCATGGATCCAGCCCCTCGCTCGGGGGAGCAAGGGGGGTATGTCAGACTCTTACTGACTAAAACCCAGCGGTGTACCATCGGCCGCCAAAGTGGGCGAAACGGGGTAGCGGTTGCATTCACCGCGTCGCCCGGCGGCCGGCCCCAATCGAGCCTCCGGCGCTAAAGAGAGACAGTCTGGTACAACCCCAACTGTCTCCCAGACGGCTGAACCAGTGCAATGGGAAGATGGGCCCCCCGACCCAACTCCCCTTGGTTCAGCAAGGTAGAGAAGAAGGCAGGCAGATGGAACGCCCGCCTATCTCTACCTAACCGTCTGCGCTTGACTCCTACGGAGGTCGTGGCGCTCGTGTTGTTCTGCCCTTTATGGGGGGCGGCTTACAACCGGCGCCTCCCATATGGTGTCCCGACGGCCTACCGGCGTCAGCACACAAGGCGCAGTGGAGCTTTTCAGCTACACACTCCAGCGCCTTGTGGCCGGGCTGCCCGCAGCGGAAGCATAGAATGCCGCGGTCCACCATTGAAGGGCAAAGTGGGCGTTTGTGGCCCACATCCATACATTTGTAGCAACGCATGGGCCCGCCCTCCAGGAGACGCACACGTGCCGCACTCCATCCCACTAACAGGCGTTTCGCTTCCACGAGCACCTTGGCAGCGGTGACAGGGAGCGAAAGGTGAACTGCTCCACTGCACCAGCCATAGGGGCGTATTACACCTGCCTTGATATGGGCTGGCTCGCAGCCGCCCTTCGCTGCCGCAGCCGCCACTACTTCCTCCACAGACACTGAGTCGTCGAGGCCTATCACCCTCACGTTGGCCCTTTTCACGGGCCTGACCACCGTCGCCACGTTCCCTATGAGTTGATGGAGCTGTTCGGCCAGCTTGTCGGCCTGCTCCGAACTACGCGCACCAGGGATCTCAATGATCCGCGATCCTGAAGCAGTGGGCCTGAGCGAGATGTCTTCAATACCCAATTCCGCCACATTGATCCGGTCCCGCGCCCTAGTGAGTGCCTCTAGGTAGGTGAGGCCCCCCGCTTGCGCCTCAGGCTGCAGTGTGATCACAACTGCAGCCGAGCGCGGTTTCGAGAGGGCCTTAACCCTCAGCTTTTTCTTCGGAGCTCTCACTTTAGCCGCAGGAGCCTGTCCTGCAGCAGCCGTTGGCGCTGGTGCTTTGGCACGCTTCTTACGTCGACGACGGGTCACGGTCGTCCAACCCTCTTCATTAAGTGCTTGGGGTGGAGCAGAGGGCCCCGTCCCCAAGTTACTTTCGACCGACGTAGAGGCCTTCGCAGAAGGCTCAAGGTTGGGAACCGCAGATCCTGGCCTTGCCATCCCGAGCCCTGAAGTCTTAGATGGCGTTGGGCCAGTGGACTTCCTATCAGCAGCCAGCGGTGGGCGCACCACTTTGGCGGGGAGGAGACGATCCTCCAGGGCCTCAATGCGGGCGGTTACCACCTCCCCCAGAGAGACCCGGAGAGAACGCTCCATCCTCTCCATGTAGCCCACCAATGCGTCTACTAACGCCTGCGGTAGGGACTCCTGCCCTTGCGTATACTCCGGCTGCTCACGCGGCAACGGCGGCGCAGGCTGAACCTCACCCCGACTGCGAAGCGAGGCAAGCTCCGCCTTGAGATCCTCGACCTCCTTGCGAAGCTTCCTCGTCTCACGCCGGAGAAGGAGGGTCTTCTGAGCCACCGTGCGCGTGAGGGCAGTGTTGGTGACACCACATACGCCACCTACTGGAAACCTTCCGAAGGAGCGGTTGAGATTCGGCGAGCCTCCGTTTACGTGCACTGCCGTCGACT
Source organism: Saturnia pavonia (assembly GCA_947532125.1). Taxonomy (NCBI): domain Eukaryota; kingdom Metazoa; phylum Arthropoda; class Insecta; order Lepidoptera; family Saturniidae; genus Saturnia; species Saturnia pavonia. The sequence continues at coordinate 8,107,213 of OX383923.1, forward strand.
ACTTCGGCCCCATGACGGTTACGGTAGGACGACGCCACGATAAGAGAGGGGAGCGTTGTTCACATGCCTCACAACAAGAGCGGTGCATTTGGAACTGACGGCATCGCTATCGACCGACTCAATGATACTAGCTCTCCGGCGCATGGCGGCAAGGCGAGGAATGCCCAAGGTGATATACAGCGACAACGGTACCAACATCGTCGGGAGCAACAAGGAATTAGAAGAAGCAGCCAAGGACCTAAGGACTGAAGATTTCGCTACAGCTGCGAGAAAGATAGGTGTCCAGTGGAAGTTTATACCACCTGGAACACCAAACATGGGAGGAGCATGGGAACGCCTGGTCCGGTCAGTTAAGTCGGTGACAAGAAGAGACACTACATACGCTTCTGCTAGAAGCAGAACACATAGTGAACTCAAGACCGCTCGTCGCCGCGGAAGAAAATGAAAACGAAGAAGCCCTGACTCCAAATCACTTTCTCATCGGGAGATCCTGCGGGCTCGAAGGATTGGGAGCTTCACGGACGAGGACCTCGCCGGGCGACGGACTTGGAGAGTAGCACAACGCATGGCTGACCATTTCTGGAGCAGGTGGCTCAAGGAGTACCTACCCACCTTACTCACCAGGCGGGTCAATGGAGGGACTTACAACAGGGACCTGCAGTGTGGGGACACAGTGCTGATCGTGGATTCCACGCTGCCACGAAACACATGGCCCAGGGGTGTGGTAACCCAAACGCACCCTGGACCAGACGGCCGCATCCGGATAGTGGAAGTGCGCACCGCAGGCGGGACGCTGAAGAGACCGAGCTCCAAGGTGGTGCTGCTGGTTCCAGCGACGAGCAACGAGCAACGTGACGCCGGTACCAGACAGCCTTCAGCAATGTCGTCATGACTGGAGTTGGTGCTGCGCACGAGGGGGAGGATGTTGGCGACATATGAAACACGTAATTAAGATATAGAAGTATTATTAATAGAGATAACAAATAATTAACTATTTTATAGATATATTTGATATAATTATGTTAAGAATGTGTTTCGAAATAGAACATTGATATTTTGTTTACAATGTATGGAATATGTATAGAGTTAGTACTAGATAATACGATTTTTCTTGAGATGTATGTTTCATCGGTTTAAGTAACTGTTAATTATTGAAATATGTATTAAATTTGTATTTAATCTTATAGAATTATAGATACAGAATAGAATGCAAAAAAGAAAATAATATTATAATAGTTTAATAGTAATATATAAAATACATAGAGCGAACGGCGGGTTCGCCCATAGAAATTAAGGTTTTTTGTAAATTATTATAAAACGGTAATTGTTACGAGTAAGATTTAATTTGCATTATATAGAGCATAAAATAAGGAAAATAACGATGTATAATACATATATGTAAAGATTGTAAATAAAGAGTTATAGAGCGGGAAATGGGCCGAACAAAGTAAAAATAGATAAAAATATTGAACCGAGCTCTCTAGGCACTAGGGGCTCTCTTTAAGGTAACGCCTCGGAGTACTTAAGCTCGAGACTTTTGTACTGGGGCATGTGATTTAGCGTCTATAGACAGATGTCAATCCAACAGATGTCAATAGCAGCAATACGAAGATTGGTCGGCCTAAGAAACGCTCCGGTACAAGAAGATTTGGTGTTTTATTGAAGAGTCGCTTCGGGTGGACCGTGCAATATTGCACCCCCCCCCTCTCCTCGGACCCTTCATCTCCGCTTCGAGGCTTCGAGTCGCCGGCACAATAGTAGGGGTGTCACGAGATGGGCATCCGGCATAAACAAATTTCGCCCGTCCCCCTCCCGGGTACTCGTCGGCCCCCCTCTCCTCAGTCGAGGGAAGTGACGCGAACCCAACAAAAATATATCCTATAACCTGGCTAGGTAACATATCTATGAATTAAAGTAAAACCATGGAAATCAGATAAGTGGTTTTCGTGTGAAAAGAACCTAAACAGACTGACAGGCAGAGATGTTGAGTTTTATAATATGTATAAATTTATTGAAGAATTTTATAGAATCTACAACTTCACAATATCTACATGGAATCTGGCAAGTACGGAAAGTGAGAAAAATGGCAAACTAGCAGCAAACTGTGTTAGCTCAGGCGTGGTGGACAGTGGCTTGAATAAATATCACATGGATGAGATTGTGGGGCACAGCTAGTGAAAATATGTCTGTCAGTCACTCTTGAATAACTGGATGGATTTTAAAGAAATTTGGCATTAGTTAATTATGTTGTAGTATAGGACATAAGATGCTCTTTATACATTTTTATACTATCAGTGAAACTGGAGGGCAACAGCTAATAGAAACAAATAAAGCAAGTTTCTTCACATGTTTTTACTTAAACAAAGTTTATAGGTGATCAGGAGAATGCGAAACTACCTGCGAAAAAATAAAAATGGAAAAGAAAAAAATTATTGTGTAGTTTTATGAAATCACAATGCAAGTGAAATTTTAAAATAAAATAATTATTAAATCGTTGTCAACTTCAATTATTCTATAAATAACTTGATCTTCGCCTCGAGTCTCCCAGCTCACTACTGTGCACCAATTCGGCCACCTTGAACTCCTGAACAGCAGGGTTTACTGCTGCAATATATAAGACGATGCGATGCGGTTTTACAAGATCTTCAATTTCTTGATTGTTTATCTCATAGATGCATAAAATTATGTGACTAATGCGTTTTTTTTAATAATCAATATATGTAATTTGTAATTTGACATGCATTTTTAAAATATTTGAAAATGTGTTAGACAAATATCGCATATGCGCATACGTGAGGGTTAATAGCGGGCAAGAGGCAGAAGATGGAACTTGCATAGTGAAATATCAGGAGACGAGGTACTGAATGGCTCGTACAGTCTCCTTAAATGGCACTTGGATTTGATGTGAATGTATGTAAAATATAATAAGACTGATTTTAGTAAAGTTACTTACTAATTTATGTTTAGTTATGTTATGAAGAATATCTCTGGCTTGTAAACATCGCTCCCTGAAGGTTGCATACTTGTGTAAAAGAGCACAGCAAATATGGCATAAGTGCACTAGCTCTTCATTTAAAGTCAGCTATAAGAAAAAACAATCTCAATTGTTGAGTGGTATAGACTGACAGAATATCAATAAGATGTCTGGGTATTCCTCTAATGAACCATGAATTTTAGCATTAACATATATTTACTGATTTATAACATAAACATGGTGAGGAAACCTAAACACTTGAGAAAAGTTCTTCTAGTACCATTGTATGTAGGAAAAATATGGAGAAATTTTTCAGCATTTCAAATTGCCTGTATGTTGTGAGGCCTGGTGTGGTGAGCAACCCCTTGCTTTCCCAAGTGAAAATTCCTCTTCCCACCATTTATAAGCTAATATTATTATAATAATATCATCAAGCTCCAGGTATGGTACGCTCGTTTTACAGAAATATAAATACCTTACCTCTGGATACACAAGAAGTTTGTAAAGTTCTGCAATACGGTATTTATTTATATTATAAAGTTTTGATTTACTCAAGCATCCATGACATGATAGAGAAGATATTTTCATTTGATTTTCCATTATATTTGCGAATATATTACATCGAATATCAAAAAACAACAAATAACAAACATGTACACACATACAATTTGACAATAAACAAAAAACAACCCCACAGATAAACAATAAAAAATTAGTAAATCCGTAGAGGTAAATTATAATAAATTACGTTTTACGAAGAGGACTATTTGGTTTAAGTCGATTTTAATATGATATCGATTACCAAAAAGACAACTTTGACCAAGTCGTCGTTTACTATACAAAAACATACTGGTAAAAAAAAGTTTTATATTGAAAAATTTTAACTGATCAGTAATCACTCTCTCTTTTTATATTATTTTTTACCTAAATAAAATACAATATCGTTTAGACACAACAATTTCTCTTTTATTTGAACGGCGAAGATCGCAAACGGCTGTAATTACCTTATTAATGTTAGTTTTATTTTATGCAGAGTTGTAGAGTTAAATGAATTAAATTTTTCTCTTTTAGCAATATAAGTAGGGTTACTGCGTATTACTTTAGGAAGGTTGTATGGAGAAAAATAGTAGATCTGACTCCTTGTTGAATACTTGTAAACGCTTGGGAAGCTGATTTACTAGTGCATGTATTTTTTTTTCTATCTGACTATACAGTTAGCCTTCAGGGCCCTGGAGCCTCAGACGGTATTTACGGCTTTACCTGGGCTTAGGGGCGAGCGTTTAAGGCACTCAACTGCGAAAGGAAGGCAACAAGTTCCCGGGTGCCAAATGTGCGAAGTAATATAATGAATAGGTTAAAATTATAGTTTATAAATGACACATTGTAATAGATAATATGTTTTATATTCAATATTTTCAAATTACTCTACGATCAGTTCGGAAGACACTTTCCCTTAGAGAAGAAATGGCAAGAAAATTTTGTGTTGCTGTTTTAAATCAAATTTCTTACAATAATAAATTAATACTTGGCAGAAGTAATAATCTTGATTTCACCCAAGAACCACAAAACAATAAAAATACTTAGATTGGGAACATAGTTGACGAGTATATACTCGTATATATATCTCTAATATATTCAGCCTCCAGTGTAGCGAGACATCCGTCCTCGACGATAGGCATACAACAAGTTTAGTGTTCAATGTAAGTTTTTTTTTTCTAACTGACTATTCTTTTAGCCGTAAGGGCCCTGTAGCCTCAACGGCTTCTACAGCTTCACCTAGGCGTGGTGTTCCGTATAAGTTTTTTTTTTTCGATTTTACTATACTGTTAACCATAAGGGCCCTGAAGCCTCGACCAGCTTTTACAGCTTCATCCGGGCTGTTCCGTATAAGGCGAGACAATGTCTTTTATATAAAAATCCCCATTTATCAATACATAAACTATTTAAATGAAGATTTATCAGTACGGCTATTAAAATCACAGTTTAGCTTAAAATACATGACTTTATTTAAAATGACAAATTAACTTTTAGATTGATAATAATTAAGTATGTTGACAATATAAATAAATTCATAAAATAACTGTACTTGAATATACTTTTAAATATCGAATTTAATTAAAAAAAATCAATATTTGTAAGTTGGAAATACATATCAGAATAGTAAATTGATAATGGAGTATGTTTGGAATAAAATCAGTATAATATGAAACAATATATTAATATACGCTTGGTTTACAGGGACTGACGCGTAGTACTCGCTGGCTTTCTCAGAATCGTCATCGGGGTCAGCAAAGATATTCCGCGGACAGCGTTTTGCCTTCGGGGCAACGGGGACTGGGGTGTAGTTCGCGGCGGCTACGACTAACCGATTCGGGTGGTTCGCTATATAATAAGATTCTATAGAGGGGAGACCTATATCTCTATGGAGGTTAACGTTCCGGACGTAGGGTGGGGGATCAAGTAAGTGGCGGAGGAAGGCGGAGGATTTTGAACTCTTTGCAATCGAGCAAAGTTGTGTTTGGACATAAGTGCGAACGCGGCGCAGCAATATGTCAAGATTAGACGGACACATGCCTTGTATAATGTAAGCTTATGCCACAGGGACATCTTTGACCCCGGGGGTCATGGGATGTCGCTGACGTACAGATTGAAAAGGCAAGGCGGCAGAATGGAGATTTGCGGAACACCTGAGCGCAAAGGGTATGAGGTAGAGAGTTTACCTTCCACTCGGTAGCACCAGGTACGATCGGTAAGAGCATGTTTATTTCACGAAACCAATGTATTTATTTTTGAAGATACACAAAAAACTATTAAATTGCAGTAGAAAAATACATAATAACTAAAACAGTAAAAAAACATCTGAGCACAATAAAATATAAAGCTAGAAACCAGCAATCATTGAGAACGAAAACTAACTTTTTTTTTTGAAGTGAAACTTCTTTAGAATCGTTGTGATTTCAAACCGGATGCAACGGAAAAACGACAGGTAAGAGACACAAATACAAAAATGTGTAGGATGAAACCGGCGAGAGAATGAGACAGAAATATACATACTATTTTACATTATCGGTCTCTCCTCTTTGTGTGAGCCCGAGCGAGAGAGCAAATTACATACTATTTTATATTATTGGTCTCTCCTCTTTGTGTGAGCCAGAGCGAGAGAGCAAATGTCGGTGTGTATGTATATTGCACACAGTTTAATACTTGCTTGTATTTGAGCATTTAACGTGTGTTAGTATAGTGTTATCTATAACACTATACTAGTCTGTTATATATATATATAACAAAAACGAGGGCTTCACAATAACATTAATTTAATTAATAAAAAAAATACAGATTACTTGTTTAACAGATATAACTTATATCTACACGTTACAATATCTGAATTAGTATATATAAAGAAAAATATTACAATCTCAGGGGAGGTGATCTTAGGCCAGCGACGGTGCAGAGAGAAAAAAGGTAACTTGTGTGATGTGGTATAGTGTAAAATTAAAATTAAGATTGTTGACTCGATGTGGGCTGCTGGATGTGTAAAAGTTTGTTGTGTATTCTTAGCTGTATGCTGAAGCAGCGGCCCATCGCGTCAGCAGGTCAGTTGTGGAGAGGTCCGGAACCTAATCCATACTCCTGGCGCACGGTTGTCCTCAGACAGCTCAAGGTCAAAGTACTTGTAAAATAATAGTACTAAGAACCCCGTTCTTAATTCTAATCAACGGTAGCGCTAATCAAAATGGGAGAATATCCACAGCTTTACGAATCTGCTACCAGCAGATATAGTTCCCGATAGCCACGTGTCGAGAAAATATCACGATGACAATCGCACGGGGATTTCCAAGGAATAATTTGCAATGGGTGAACAAGGCACGGGGCTTCGTGTCCGGTACGGATAAAACAAACAAAGAGATGACCACAGGAAAAGAAAAATACTCGAGGTCATCGCACCCTCCTCCTGAGAGGCGGTGTGGATACTGTTACAGGGTCCGTTACCCTTTTCAGTGGGTATCATCGCGTCCCGTGAATACGGAACGGTGCTTTGGTGCCAGCCATTAGGCTGGTAGGATGTCCCTTTGTGTAGGGTTGTCACCTGGTGGGCGTAGACTATCCGCATAGCTGCGGAGAATCACCTGGCGTTCATCTTGGGATTTTGCGTTCCTCATCTTTTCGACGTAGAAGGCGGGAATCCGGCTATTTCGCGATGAATAGGCCGGGGTGGGTGGGACAGGGGGAGTGGTGCCCTCTGTGGATGGTGTAGGTTGCGACATCTTTGCGATTGTGGCTCTCTTCTTTGCAACGGCGCCGCGCTCAGTCGCGTCGTTGGCCGGAGCCATCAGGCTGCCGTCCGCGGCTTCTTGAACCGTTGTTGCTTGCGGGATAAATACCCCGGGTTTATAGTGGCTCGACCGAGCTACAGTGCCAGCGCGACGGTTACGCGCTTCCCGTCGGAACACTGGACAGTGTAGTTGGTCGTTCGCCGGATGTGGTCCCCCGCAGTTAGCGCAGGTGGGTGGTTGTTCCTTGAGGCGTTCGCATTGGTGGGCGAGATGCGCCCCTCCACAGCGTACGCAGGCTAATGTACGGTGACAATTGTGGGAGGAATGTCGGAACTCTTGGCACCGGTGACACTGTGCCGGTCCCTTCTTCCCCCTCCAGGCTTCAATTTTTACTCCTGCCATCAAGAGTAGCTCGTCGCAGCCGGGTCTGCCGCGTCTCCCCATAATGGGTCTGACGAACTGAGGTTCGAAACCTAGGTCCGTCAGGGCTGCCACGATGTCCTTGGGCTCTGTATTTATTGGGAGGCCGCGTATTGCGACCTTCAACCCTCTTTCGGCTGGCGGCGAGTAGGAGAATCAGCTTAGTGAGCTTTCCTCCTTTTCCTTCGCCGCCAGGTATTTCTGAATCATTTGGTACTCCCTTTGGTCGGCCGGGGTAAATCGAACCCCTCGGACGAAAGGGCGAGCATTTGGTCTGTAGCCTAATATGGCTGTCAGGGCTGCGAAGTGTTTCGTCCAGTTCGGGAGGCAGTCCGCGACGATCGGAGGGAACCTTCGGCTGGCTGAAGGTTTGCCGGCCGGTGATGGTGGCACAGGATGTGGCGCGAGTACATCCGTGTCGGTGGTGGTCAAATTTGTAGCCGCAATGGCGGCATAGGCAGCCTTGTTGGTGGCTTCCCTTCTGGGAGCTGGCTTCGGTGGTGGTGCAGTGGATGGTCTCGGGGCAGGCGGACTAGCTGGCATGTCACGTGGAGCGATCGTCCTGCCAGTTTCCGCTGTCTCCGCGGGCTTCTTCTGCTTGGGCTTCTTTGCGGCAGCAGCTAGGTGAGGTCCCGTCTCGTGGCTGGACTCAGAATCTCGTCGCTTGCGTCTCTCAGCCCTTCCTACAGGGCTCAGGTCCTTCGGATTGAAGTGGATCTCGGGTGGCGCGAGTACTCCTTTGGCAGCAAGCTCCAAAGCTGCGGAGTCCTCGTTGTCGAGCTGCGTTCCCATTTCTTCTGCTTCGTAAACACGCAGGTAGAGCGCCATCCACCGGAGCATTCCTCCAGAAAGGACCCCAGTGCCAAGCAGCTGGGCGAGCGTGGATAAATGACGCTCGTAACGTCCTTTCGAGGTCATGTCTCCGGCGGATGCCACGAAACCTGTTGCTTCGGGCGTCAGAGGGGCCTGCCGTGAGGCGGGGGGGGGGGGGGTGCATGCACGCTGCTAGGGGCGTGGCTTGCACTGGTCGGAATGCTGGGTCCGGGATGCGTTGCTGGGTTCTTGATCGGTTTCTTTGTGGTTATATCGGAGTCCGGTGGGATGCGTGGAGCCGTTGTTTGGCCCTGAGAAGGGCCTTTGGTCGTTTTCCTACCAGGCTGTGGGGCCATGGTAGGGAACGTGGCTTCCAGTGGGTGCGCTACAGCGCAGACCCAACTGTACTGCTCGCGGGGGGAGTGCAACCGAGGTGCACTGCGCGGCGAACTGGTACGGGGTCTCGAACGCTAGTGGTCGCAGCGCAGACCGTCCAAAGAAAAATTGCGGTCTGCGATTTACTTATATAGTATTTGTAGAATTCTTGCGTTTACGAAAGGTCGCCTTTGAACACAATGAGCCACTCAATATTGTTCGTTTTTACCAAGCAATTACATATTAAAACGGAATGTCAAACTATCGTGTCTGACGTTAATGTCACTTACACCTGACATTTCGCTAGTACATGCCAGCGGCAAATTATTGTAACCAAGTTGCCAAGTGAAAAAAAATGATACGAAATTGTTTAAATATGGTTAATGTTGCATTATGATTTCTAAAGGTTCATTTGTTATTAATTACGGTTTATTTAATATTATAAGATGAATAATATATAGCCTTCGTTTTGCAACGTAACAGTGCCTCCCCCCTAAGATATTTTGCGCAGTAAAATATTTGCTGGCCCTCCAGCGGTCAACATAAAAGAAATACCTACTGGCGGTATCAAAAAAAAAAAAATTAAATGGAAATGCTAAATAATTTGCATTACACTGCAATGAAGTTAGGGGCCGTTCAAATATTACGTAAGCAGATTTATTACAATCATATACCCCCCATCCCCCTTGTCAGCAAAAGTAAGCAAAGCTCTTACCCCCTTCCCCCATGCTTACGTAAACATTTTTCAATTTTTTTTTATATTATGATTATAATATTACAATTATAATTTTAAAAATAAGAAACTATATTTAGGATATAGATTATATTTTACTGATACAGTATTCAACATAGAGTAAGGGACAAAAATATTATAATCTTACGAACATAACAAACTTATTTTAAATTTTTGGTACACATATTAAATTCAAATTAACAGTCTTCAGTCCATGAAACCCGAATCCATGATTCTAAGTTTTCGATGACATTGGATTGCTGCTCAGTGTTGTGAGTCTGCTCACTTTCATCCGATTTTGGAATGTCTACGTCGTTCTCATCGAGCCATTTAACATCATGGTGCTCTGAATTTTGAATAGTGCTGATCAGTTCATTAGCAAGACGAGCAGCGACTCTTACAGGTCTAACTTTCCTATCAGTGTGCGTGTTTACTTATTTATGGATCTTCTCGATGTGACGATTTAGTGACTTGGCTGAAGCATGATAAAGACCACACGTTTTGCATGGTGGACTTGATAGCCTCAATTTTACCGTCGGACAAAAATAATCGTAGGGCATTTGCAGGAAATCTTTGAGTGAAGCACTTAAACGTAGAGCTAAATTGACTGGATGATCAAGAAATTGCCCTCCTTCATCCAAAACCAAGTCATCAACTGTTTGTTTTACTTTTACAGGTGGCGGAAGAAACCTGTTGTCTAGTAATCTGAATAGGCCACTTCTTGGACGACAGCATTCTGTATTTCTACATTTTACAATTTGAAGCAACTATTGGGTTTCACGCACATGTTCTGAATACCATTTAATGTCTGGAAAATCAGGAACATCTTGTTCACTTGCCCCAACATATTTTGCAGTAACATTATAGCCATCAATATCCATTGAACTCCATACTTCAGCTAATACATTTCCTGAAAATTCGAAATCAGATCTTTCTAAATGTTCATCAATTGTAACGCCACGTTCATCCAAATGAGACCCAAAATGGTCATGAGGCAATATTAAACCAGCCAGTTCCCGACTAAGAGGAGCCATTCTGCGCTCTACTCTATTATACGCACTTCTTCCAGGAGCATTGGTAGCTAAAAACAATGCATCGAGATCATGTCGCTTAAAGTGTTCTATAGCAAACCCTATGACTTTTTGATAACGCTGATTTTCATCTGGTCCTCCGTCAACCGTCATGATTACCACTGGTTTTACTAGTCCATGCTCAGTTTAGATAATGGTCGAATATCTTCAAGTCCGAGAAACGTCTCGAAATCCTGAGCATGAGTATTAGCAGTAGATGAACTATACTTTCCACTTCGAATAGCGATGTATGTTGGTCCAGAATATCCAACGGCTTGCGGTTGTCCTAGCTTACTGGAAGTGATTTGTATACCAGCATAAACAGATGGTATTAATTTATGACGCTCAGCGATTACCCACTCGTGGTCAGGCAATTTGATTCTATATTCCATGTGCATTAGAAGAGGTGCTTGCTTATTTGCCGCAGTTACGCCAATAGGCACTCGAGCTTTATCATCTTGAGATATAAAAAATACTTGATCTGGTCCAAGTGTGGATGCTATGTTATCTAAATAATGGATTGATGTTTCAGCAAACTTGCTATCTAAGTGGCTCTTGTGCTGATCAGTTTGCGCCCGAATGAGCTTGACAGGGACTGTCGATACATGTCTTCGTCCCTCTGCAGAATTAGATTTTCTGGGAATCAAACGAAGATATGTCCCACTGCGACTAATGTTAAATCCTATTTTACGTAATTCTTGTGTGAGTTCATCAAGAGTTTTTACTCTGCGAATAGGTTCCGTTCGTCTTCTATCATCTGCTGCACTTCCAAATAAAGCAATATCAGCAATTGTTTTCAATGGTGATGGTTGATTGCTTTCAAGATTAGGACGTCCCACTGAATCCCTCAGATGTAGTCTTTTTTTTATTTCTGGATTTTCATGACAAATATCTTCTAACTTTCTTTTCAAACCATCCCTGTGTTTCTTCTGGGCAACTGCGTTTTTAATCTTCCTGTTTAAAGACTGTTTTGCTGTTTTTATTTCCTCGCGCAACTTAATGATCTGTTTAACAACTTCATCACGGCTTGGCATAGTATCTCTGGCAGAATATAAAGCATTCAGATTTTTTCGAGTAGAGCAATCTTATTTTTCATAGCTTCCTGAGAAGGTTTTGCTCTCTGTTTATCTGCATTTTCATTATTTTCGCATTGCTGTTGTGATTCATAACCGGGTTTTATTTTATTTTCTTCCTGTATTTTAATATTTGAAGCTGGCTGTATAATTAGTGTTTTTTCTGCAGGTTTACAGGTAGTCGTTACCTAAAAATAAAAACTTTCTATGGGTTCTGCTAAAGATTCTCTTATAAAGCTACATAAATACAAAGTATGCAATAAAAAGCTGCATTTAAAGATCTAAAGCCGGGAATCGAACCCATCACATACAGAAAACTAACACCCTGTATTTTGTGACCAATTGACGAAGTCAAACTTAAGAAATAAATCTATATAATGAATATTACCTCTATACTTTGAGATAGGCCATAATATTTTCTAATCATAAAAAGTCTAAATTATTGTTACAAAATGTAAAGAGAAACTTTTTGACGATTTCTAATATTTCTAGTACTCATAGGTACCTAAAATGATTTCGTCACTCACCTTGGAACAAAAAATGTAGTAGATTGGATTTATTCTTAGTCGCCGCTTGCAACTTTTCTTCAATTCTCCTAGATACAATAATATCAAGTTCCTTGTCGGACTTTGCTTGTAATTTATAATTTCGCCACACTTCGTTAACTAACTTTTGTACTTTCGTACTTGTATGAGATTTTTAAAAAATTTCAAACAATTTTTGGTATAACTTGGATTTATCTATTTGAGAGAGACATCTTATTTAAACGTTAAACTTTAGCTAATGGAATCAACGGTAACACAAATGCTAACTTGCTTTGCTATGCTTACAATACGTCTACTCGCTATAGTATCCAAACGAAACAATAAACTGACAGAAGAAATTTAGACAAGTGAACAGTGCGCGGTAATTCCCCTAATCGGTTCTAAAGCGAGTGCATAAACGTAAGCGTTTATATTTGCGGGAATCCCCGAAAATGCGTTTCGTTTTCAAGCATAGACAATGTGAGGGTTACCATTGGTGTAAAAAAGTAAATAACTACCGATGAATATCATCATCTAGACTCCCCTAACCCCATGTCATCCAAAATAAGCAAAACAAAGAAGCCCCCATCCCCCATAGTGCTTACGTAATACTTAAACGGCCCCTTAAGCTCGGTTAAAAAAAAAATTAATTATTCGATCAGCTTTGTAGGTGATCTTCTAAACGGCGAGTGGAAGATATGTTTGCTCATACATGCTCTAACATTATTCTAAAATCACTCGCTCAATTCTAAAACTCAACACTTCTAACATAACTTCACCATTCATCATCATCTAACAAAATTTATTTAATAACATACGGTAATAAAATATAATAAACGATGTACTATAATATAATAATAACAACACTCAATCACAACAATCTTTTCATTCAACTATCTTTTGAATTATAAATTTGTCTCGGAATTACATTATGTTCCGGGACTACAAAGAAACAGTTGTAGTTCGAATCCAATCTACAACATAAAAAAAACAGCCTCAATATCCTGTGTGTATTTACGCAGCGACCTCAACTCCAGGGATTACATCGGGAGTATCCTCTCCACTACATCTCGGAGACTAGGGATCCTGAACAGGGTGCGACGGTTCTTCACGCCCGGTTAACTGTACCTTCCTTATAAGGCACAAGTTCGGCCGTTTATGGAATACTGTTCGCACTTCTGGGATGGATCCGCAAAGTACCTCCTCGATGCCCTGGACAGGTTGCAGAGACGGGCTGTTCGCATTGTTAATGATGCAGACGTTACCCATTGCATTGAGTCACTTCAGCTTCCCAGGAACATCGCCTCGCTAAGTGTGTTTTACCGTCTGTATCATGATGAGTGTTCTGAAGAGCTGTTTAATCTAATTCCCTCTTCTCCTTTCCACAGCAGAACCACACGCGCTGGGCTTCGGAATCACAGTTTTACGGTAACTTCCATCTCGGCACGAACTAAAAAGTTCTCTTTGTCTTATCTTTGTCGTACCGTGAAACTGTGGAACGATCTCCCGGCCAATGTCTTCCCTCCTTCTTATGACATCGGGTCCTTCAAGCGTAACGTGAAGAGATATTTATGCAGGCCGGCATGACAGCGGCGACCACCGATTGATTTAGATCTCTTGGTGGTCGCCGTTGTGTTTGGATTGTAGTGTGGTTACCATCAGGTACAGTACAGTAAATGTGCCGAGCTATTATTAAAAAAAAAGGTAATACTCAATATTTTCTTTGGTACAAAAACAATAACAACTGGGAATACCTTGCAATATTTACTAAATAATACACGTTTATAATAAATTTAGACGTTTATTTACTACTTACAGTATCAGTATTCTTTCTTGTCATCAAATAAAAAGGCGATTTCTACAGCTTATCGAATATATTACAATATACCATTGTAACTAAATTACTTCAATTATCTTTATTTTTGTCTAATAACTTACATCTAATTATTTCACGTTAAAACATTTTAAATTATGGCCGTAAATCATTTGTAATCTACTTTTTATTGCAATAAAATTGAATATTCGAAAGTTTTGAATAATAAAGTAATATTAATATATTTATATCAAAATTTTCGCACATAAAAAATATGCGGCAGTGTATACATTATTGGATAATCGATATCAGTTAATACACATGAACAAATTATCGATATATGATATCGATTTAGTTTTTTAAATAAAAAAGTCAATACCTACATAATTGTTTAAAACAATTGATAGAAAAATCTTGTAATTTCAAAAAGTTCTTTATATTCTTTGTTATAAATATCGGTACAAATTGTAATTGAATTAAATCTTATTATAATTATTTTCATCAATTATTAATCATCCCTAGGTAGTATATGTTTGTGTAAAAATTAACTATAATGTTTGTTTTCCATTAAAATAACAAACATTTTTTTTTACAATTTCTTATTACATTGCCTTACGTATTATATTGATGTGTACAAGTATTGCTTTCAAATTTCCATCTAAAATTAATATTGCACCTAAATTTAAATTTTAAACATGGCAACTGATTATACTCAGTCATTATCGGTTATTATTTAAATCATAATGTTTTTGGCGGGATCTTGTTTTTTTTTTGGTGGTGTTTATTTAAATGCATAAACTTATATTGTTTGGACTTATGTAATTTTGTCGGCCACTTTACGTGATCTAGTTTGGTTACTGACCATAAGTACATAAAATGAATTATACATTTAATAATAACTAAAAACATGCATATTCAGTTGCCACAAAAACTCCCTGGACAGTTTTGTCAAGAGAGACGCCATCTTGTTAGAGTAATATTTACAAAAATATTCTATCCATGTGGCTTTGGCAGAATAATTGTGGATGAACACAATTTCCATTAAATTAAAAAAAGAAGAAACATGTATGTTATGTTGCATCGAATTTGTATCGATCGTCGCAAAGTTACATTACCTAAAAGTCTATTGGTGTCCTAGGGCTTGATGTACGTTTTACAGTGTGAGAGGGTTACGCCACTTTTAATAACACCGGTTTCAATTTTATCTGTTAAAATAATCAGTCGCCATTATTTTATTTATTAATAGACACATGCCATTATTAAATAAAAAAATAAAAAATCACGGATAATATTACGTAATTGGTACGAATATTACTTACATCAATAAATCTAAATAGCTTTATCACTAACACGAGTTATTGCTTACAATTAAGTATTACCTATTAACGTATTTAATAAATTCATTAATATGGATGTTTTCAGTAAAAATCTCGTTTAAAAATATACAAAAGCCGATACAACTGCGGAAAAGTTACACTTAATAGAAGAAACGTACTATTTTTGTTATTTTTTAACTAAGACAACACTAACCACGAGCTGTCGTACCTGAATAAAATCTGCATATACCGTAGACAGAGAAGTAACTAGACAGACAGATCGTGTAACCGGGTCTGAGAAAGCGATATTTTAGATCAGTGTTATCATTTTATTCAGTTTCCTTAAAATTTATCATTGTATGCAAGCACAAAACACTGTTCAATGTAATGTCAGACGAAAATAAAACATGACAAAACACTCAACTTCAACTGTTTTGACAACTGTGGCGCTTTCAGTACTAAAAAAAGCGATTTCAGCGTTAGAGGTATAACCCTCCTCATATTTTTTGGTTGACATTGTTTCAGTTCGTAGTGAAAGAGTAAGGATATATCCCAAATCCTCTTTAGTTGTTCTTTCTACGGCATATACACACTATCTATCACTTCCTCGGCTGAGTGCCTTCGGCTCTCACTCCCAAACCCGATGAAGCTGATAAAGATACTATAAATATAAAATACCCTATAAAAACACTATACATCCATACTAACATAATAAAGATTAAGAGTTTTTTTTTGTTTGATTGTTTGTCACGCTCTAATCTCTGGAACTACTAGTCGGACTCAAAAAAATATCTTTTTATAAGATATCCAGATTCATAAGGAATAGTATAGGCTATTTAGCACTAGGCTACACCTCTCAGATAGCCTTAAATATAGATTTTTGTGTAAGTCGGAAAAAAGCATTACCGAACTGCTTTATCCTCGTGAGCTGGCGTAATGGTTAGTAATCCGTAAATACAATGGTTTACAAAACTATTGTTCCTTAGCACATTTTAAAAAAAGTTCGTGATACCATATGCCTATCACTTATATACAAGCCACAATAAGGTATTTTGTGAAAAAAAAAGTGATTTAGATTATTAGTATTAAGCATGGCATATAAATCCTTACAAATGAAAGTAACTTCATCATCGAGACAATTTAATGAAGTTAAACTTTGCTATTTATTGCATGTTATTTGGACGTATAGTTTAGAATGTAATGCAAAATTTAAATAATTCAACACTCGGCTCGGGTCTGTGACCACAGTAGTACTGGCACGAACGTGCCAATATAAATAAAGCATAAGGACAGACGTCGTGTGAGTATAGATTTACGAGAATGCTGTTTTCCCCATGGGTAATTATGCAGTCGCGGGCAAACCTAGTTACATAATAGAATCGTTAATTTTCCATATTAGAACCGCACATCAGTTGGCAACTTCTACATTAATTTTAATGTATTATATTAATATAGAACAGAAGTAAAGGGAGGATCCATGCTATATATTTTAACGCTTTTTCATAGGGACAAGGCAGTAATAATTCAAATTCCACTTTTAATATAAATAATAAACGTGGTCCCTTTGGACCGCCGAAAGCATTTTCATATGAACGCCACCAGTTAGTTGCCATAAACTTATCCAACTCGGTAAATCACGAGAATTTGCGTAAATAAATTTATTGTTCCAAGCTGGGTGTGGCAGAAAAACATGAAAGTAGAATAAATGCAGTAGAAATGAGAGCGCTAAGAAGTATAATAGGAGTGAAATTGAGTGACAGGATAAGAAATAGTGTGGTAAGAGAACGTTGTGGTGTAAAAGAAGATATAGTGACACGGATTGAAAAAGGGATGCTTAGATGGTTTGGGCATGTAGAGAGGATGAATGAAAGGAGAATGACTAAACAGATTTATAAGATGAGTGTAAATGGGAACGTTGGAAGAGGAA
Organism: Saturnia pavonia; assembly: GCA_947532125.1. Classification (NCBI taxonomy): domain Eukaryota; kingdom Metazoa; phylum Arthropoda; class Insecta; order Lepidoptera; family Saturniidae; genus Saturnia; species Saturnia pavonia. Next base: position 8,124,525 of record OX383923.1, read on the forward strand.
GGCTCAGACGTACGTTCCAAGATCAAATCGGGGACGTTTTGAAGAAAGGTACTCTAAACCGGCGAGCATGCATGAAAAGATCTATGAATATTGAGGAAGCGAAAGATGTATGTCAGGATTGTAGCAAGTGGAAGGACGTGGTCTCCGCACACCCCCTTGGGAAAGAGGCGTAATTTTGTGTATGTATTTGTAAAATTATTTTTTTTATATTTGAAGGAAGTTCAATTTTTGAAGAATTTTTTTGTGATCACAGTAAGATCCATAAACAATAGTGACCACCGAAAAATCAGTAATCTATCATGGCGGTCTACAAGCCTATTATCAGCTGGATATACATTAGTTGATACACGTCAAATCACAAGCGAGTCACTGTGACGCTTTTTCACAATATTCATGGTGGTCGAGACCCAGATTCCTACTACTCTGCTGATCTCAGAACGCGACACACCTAAGTGCACCACTATACCGGGTGTTATATTGAGTCTAACCTAACCGTATTGCCGAAAAAACAGGTGAACCCTCAATTTATGCTATAATTTGTTTTAGTACATAGATTAGTTAACTTAAACCTTAAATGATAAACCTTTTTTTTATAATCATCAAAAAAATTAAATTAGCTGTAATAAGTGTAAAAGGATGAAAATAAAACAGACATATTTAGGTACTAAATTTCAAGAATAACCTATAAGGGTAGCATATGAAACCACGCTGACACGCTCACACATACACTTGAAGTAGCAAGTATGTGTAGTAGAGTAGACGTACAGTATAAACATGGTGCGAGCGCTCAGTCGTAAAGAATAGACCAGACGCGACGCTAGCCGAATGGCACATAGCGAGTCCCATAATAACGTGTTTATTATTCACGTCCAAACGCGCCATTATATGTTTCACATCAAAAACTTATTGATGAAGAAATACATCACTATGCATATAAGGTTTAAAATCCTTGTCGACTGTAACATAAAGTATGAAGTTAATAAAAAAAAATAACGTTCCGTTGTGTATCGCTGCATTAATTATGACATATTATATTCTTATTATTAAAGTACTAATAATAATACACATATCAAATAATTATTTAGCATGGGATCATCATTTATCATTTTTTTTAATTCAGATAAATATTTACTAAAACACAGTCTCTATAAGTAAGTTCTCCTAAAAAGCTTAATATTTACCTTAAAATAAATATTAATAGAAAAGCAATCTTTGGTGTCATTAATATCGTTACACGATCATTTAAAAATATACAAAAAGATGGTAGAAAATATTTCTTTTATAGAGCAACACAGTTTATGGGAGTTTTAATGCAACGTTTGAATTTCGAACCTTCAGAGGCAGGCGATAAGGAGGGATAGTACGGTATATAAAGCGAAATCGCAAAAATCACACGGCAGTCGATGTTTTGATGCAACTGAGTACATTGGTGTTAGTTCGTCTGCGTGCGCTGTGTGCGGTCCACCCAGCGTGTGGAACTGGAATATATCGCTCACCTGTAATCAGAATACAAAATTAAACCACAGTGAAGTGATAGCATGCAGATGTGCGATAAATCTTAGGAGAAATCGTCGAAGGTGGTAGAGCCTGTTCATCGGGTTCGACCGTTAATTACAATTGTTACCTTTTAAATTCTGTAAAGTCTGTAGTTCTTGTGTCACTGACTCCAGATCAGAATGAGCAGTGTACACGTGACCTTAGTTTGATATCACATTCACGTCATAATTATATACATTTTACGTAATATATGCTTTATATTAAATATACGTCAAGTGTTCACTTGGGGTGATATTCAACACGTTCTGGGACACAACAGATTCAAGCTTAGTAAGTACTCGGAGTATAAATCAATCATTACAGAGAAACTAGTCAGAAAAGACATTTTGAAAGCCACGCTAAAAAACATGAGGATCTTGCCTAAGTAAGGCCTTCAAAGCGTTAGATGAGTTTTCCAGGTTATCGAATATTAAATAGATAGTTGAATTAAATCAGAAACATCATCCGGAACCCTTGACAATTATTATTTCCAAAGTTTTTTTTTTGTGACGTCGAAGTGACGGCAAATTGTCTGTTGGTTAAACACAGCGCAAGATGAAAATGACGATGACCACTTGGAGATCGGCAAAGCTTCTCGGCAACTGGCTGTACACTAGCTGATAACGAAACCAGATAAGCCAAAAGCGAGGGTTAAGAGAGGTAGGGCACAGAGAAATTTCTTTAGTGATTTCTTTCGTGGCAGCTCGGTTGGTGAAATACCTCTACCCAACTGAAGATTGCAGTCAATAACATTTTGTTGTGTTCCTGCAGTGAATAAGGTTTCCAGAGCTCCTTTGGGTAGGAGGGTTCAAATTTGGGAATGAGTTAGTTGTACCTATGGCAAATGTCCATAGGCTACGGTAGCCGCTTACCATCAGGCAGGTCGTATGCTTGTTTGGCTGTGGAAACCCTATTCACCGCAGGAAAACCTCTACCCTAGTGTTGTGTTCCTTCGATGAGAAGGGTTTCCAGAGCTCCTTTGGGTAAGGGTGTTCAAAGTCGGTAGTGCAGTAGTTGTACCTATGATAGTACAAGCGTCTATAGGCTACGGTAGCCGCTTACCATCAGGCGAGCCGTATGCTTGTTTGCCACTTTTGTAGTATAAAAAGAAAAGAGACATTGTGATAGGCCAGGACCCAGTACAGTACAGTTCCCTACCACTTGATTACTAGATAAACACCATCTAATACCAGAAAGTGACACGTCTAAGCGTGCCATTATACGGGTTGAACCACCTGGGGCCCAGCAAAATGTTAAAAAGGCATAGCAATTCTCAACGTATGGAATCACTATCTGCGTTTGGTTGAAGAAACCGGTCTTCTCTCGTGTAGAGATATTAAAACAATTTATTTTAGGTAGTGTCTGACCTCATTCCAGCCGTATCTATTCTTCGCCTGAACGATAGCTTCGTAGACAGCACCGGGTTGCAAGCCGCGTAGCTCATACTGCACCGTGTGTGTGAGAGCGCCCCGCGCTGCTGGTGCCGGGATCGCCACGTCATGCCATCTCCCCGGCTGTTGGAATGACTCGTTCATCTGTGTCATAAATGTATCATCTTTCTTCATAAAGTATCAAACTTTACTATTGTACTTCATTTATGTTATTTAATAAGCAAAATAATGATACTAGCACTTGAAAAATGTGATTTCTTAACGGTTACTTTGTTTTTGACACTCGCCGGACATTACCGATTGAAATATACGGAATCAAGCAATCAGAGCTCAGCATTGCGTGACGGCTGAGCCTGGTCAGTTTATAAGCTTTCGAAAACGTAACCATTAGGATTTTAAATTTTAGTGTTAGTTTACAACCTCTCGACAGTTTAAAAACTCACTAGATTTTTTATAACCTAATGGTTCGTACAATTATCCTATGACATATATATACGAGTATATATATATATATATATAGGTGACAAACAGGCATACAGACCGCCTGATTGTAAGCGGCTACCGTAGCCTATGAACGCCTGCAATACCATAGGTATCACAAGCGCGTTGCCGACCTTGACCCCCCTACCCCAAGGAGCTCTGGAACCCTTACTCCCCGTAGGAACACAACATTAGGTCATTTGGCTGCGATCTTCTGCAGATATTCTGTTGTATATAATACAATATTTACATTATTGCATGGTTGTAGGAAGTTTTCTAGTGCCTCACTAGGCTTAACCGTTTCCAACTTAGACCACATCGTCATTTAACATCAAGTGAGATTTTGGTAAAAAAAGATGGTGCGTGTCAGCTTCGAATCGCGACTAGAGTATACTCTTAAGAACAAGTTTCTTGGAATATGTACAATAGGCAAAATTAAATTCTTAATATTTTACTTATATACCATTAGTGTCCATATACAAGAAGTGTATATGCATATAGACGCGTTCAGTATAAGATGAGCGAATATGTTGCGGAGGAACAACATAACGACATCATGTCTTGTTGTTAAGACTTGAATTTGTTCCCTGTTTAATTTATGTACTACGGACTATATATGAAATGTTTAAATAGTTTACAAAAATAAAAACACGCTTTAATTACGCACAAAAAATTACACAACGTTTTAGTCTTATAACATCTCGTTTCCAAGCCCAATTTATTGGTATCGCCAAAACTAATCATATGAGCCTAAACTCTATGGGTTTGTTAGTAGCCACTGAAGAGTTCCACTATCCATCTCCTGGCTCTATCACCAGACCCTCGTTACTATGCTAAATCTATTGGACTTGTCAAAATAAATCATATGAGCCCAAACTCTATGTGAGTCTATATGAGTTCTACTATCCACCTCCTTGTTCCATGATTAGATCAGCTCCAAGATACCAAATTATAGTATTGAATTATAATATATAGAATTTTAGTATAGAACTACATATACATACAAAGTTTCATTTCGATACGACAATTAGAAGTGGGTTAAAATTGGCTTCTAAAATTTTATTCCATTGTTTGTTAGTTAGTTACAAGCTAAACGTTTTAAAAAATTAGTCAAATATACATCTAAAGGGTCGTGACATAAAATTATAAAAGGTTATTGACGCTGGACTTTTAAAGTAAAATGCTACAAGATTATCTGACCGCGAGTTGACGATACAGAAGACGCAGTTCGTCCAGCGGCGGGTAACTGTCCACTGTGAAGGCCAGGGTGTAACCGGTCGGAGTCCGCGCTAGAGGCGGTGACGTGAACCTGGCTGGCCCAGGCCGCCCAGACACCTCCACGTGTTGTCGAGCCCGTCCGAGACTGTTATCCGCTACACAACTGTTGAAACAAAAATACTTTATCCAATTTATGCCCTAAAAAGTACTAATGAATGTTAAACCCCTACCACCGGTTCGGACAAACATCCCAGTTATTGAGCACCTTAAACATATAAACTTTCACCCCATCGAATTTGAAAAAAACTATGAAACACGTCTTTTTTAAAATACTTTCTAACTGAATTGCTAAATACCAAAATACCAATTTTCATAATTCTATCTTCAAAAATCATGGATTTCCATATAAACTTTCAATCTTCCGCTGCTTCTGCCGCGTAAAGAAAGATGTTGAATACGAGTGTTCGCACGAGCCTGATTTTGGTGGCTTTTGTAATGTTGCGATTCCTCCATACTTTTTTCAACCTCTCCATCGCAGTTCTGGTTATGGCCATACGCCGTTTCACTTCATCTACGCACCCACCGTTGTTTGAGTTCAAAGCCCCCAAGGTAAACGTAGGTCTGAACCACTTCACAGATCGCGATCTGTATCACTTCTGCGAGTCGTTGTTGACGCGATCCACGATCATCATTTTTGTCTTAGATCGGTTTATCTTTAACCCAAACGTAAGGCTCACGCGCGCCATTTTGAGAAGTAATTCTTTGGACTAGTAGTGTTATAATCCCACGCCCCCGCATTACTGTTTGTTGAGTGATTACTATACGAAGTGAGCGTGTGCCAAGTGGTATTTTGAGACTAGATTTGCAGTAGCGGTGCCGTGGTGAAGAAGCAGGCTGCTGTGTTGTGTTATAAAAAGCTATAAAATGTAAATGTATAAAATGTAAATGAAAACTATCAATTCTGACTGGTAGTTCGAGAGATTACAAGCAATCTCATAAGCTTTGTAAAGTACTAGCTGTGCTCGCGTGGTCGTCGGTCGAGCCCACGCGCGAGTTGGACTGCCTCAAAAATGCTTATTGTGGGTGATCCTTAGAAGATAGGCATATGCTATCGCTGACTTTTTTGTAGGTCAAAGGTCTACGTATTTGTCATACTTTTATTTGATTTATATATCTTATGGTTTACTCGGCGTAAGCCATTTAAGCGCCCCAAGTGAGACTTTTTTCCGAACTGATTCACCATTATCGTCACTGCTTATTTCGTATGTTACTTTATGTAACCAAATATATCCTATAACCTGGTTAGATAATATGTCTATGAATTAAAGGAAGAAGCAATGATGGCTCAATGGTAGTGTGTACGACTTCGCGTCGATTGACATGAGTTCGAATCCCTGCAATGAGCCTGAGATTTCGGTGAAGGAAAACATCGTGAGGAAACCATAGCATGGTGGTAGGGCTGTTTCTAATGTCCGCCTGGCTAGCTATCACCCTCAAGTTGTAAATCTGTCGCCAAGCACCAATAGGTGTATTCCGGCAGCTGCACTTGAGAGCTAGTCTTCCACTAGGCGATTCTTAGCGGTGTATATTTTAAACGTAAAATATACCTGTAGTTGCCGAAGTCTTCAGGTTGAACGTTCGCTATGAGTAGTGTATGGTTGTTCCCGCGAGCAGACATGGTGACCCTTTCCGAGGCACTCAGCGGAAATGAATTCTGGTACCACGATACCTGGAACGAGTTCAAATTTCATTTGGCGGCTACCACAAGGCTGGCACGAAAAGGTGTTTACACAAAGCCAGTTTTACGCTCACTTTAAACTCACATGGAGACGGTCTCAAGCCAGTGAATACTTTACCTTGATATTATATCACTCACAGGTCACACGTGGGTCATGTCATTTTTATATATGTATGACATAAAACTGACATGTTCTCGCATACGACCAAAGTCCGTGGCATTGTTCGTGCGACCGTTTTAACGTAAATACCCGCAAGAAAAAGTGTTTACACAAAGCCAGCTTTAAATGTGCGATTAATAAGTAGCTAACATTGTAGACATTATTATGTGAGCTGTTTCGAATTGAATTATCGTGGCCGCAGAAGTAAAATATTATCACTTATAGTTGCGCAAACTATTTGTTACAGAGATGACTAAGAAGGACCATTCACGTTGAGACGGTCGCAACCTAGTGAATACGTTACCTTGATCTGACATCACACGCAGGTCATACATGGGGCATTCATGGGGCATTTTCATATATGTATGGCATGTTTATTGTTCTCGCAAACGACCGCTTTAAAAAAGGCGTAAACCCTTAAATCACTGTTGCCAGATCACAAGTTTCCTTCAAACTTCAGGGAGCTATATATAGAATCCTAGGCAGTTTAGGGATGGTTTTACGGGATAAAAAAGAAAATAAAGCGGGGATACACTTCGCCCTTATTCTACGATTTTTTCAAACCGGGACAGAAACTTGATAGTGGACTCCTCGCTGCAGGATTTGAGTTTTTTTTTTTTAAAAACAACTTACAAATATATAATGGGTCGCATTAAGAAAAATGCATTTTTGGAATAAAACATATTTTTGATACTTAAGTAGAATCAGGACTTTTTTAATTTGTTCTACTCCGAGATTTAAAAAAAATAAGAGAAGAAAAATAAGTTGAAAAAAACTTTTTTTAAATATTGAATAATTGAGGTGTTGACTTTTTTTATTTATTCTATTTCTCATGCGCATCATGAAAAAAAAACAACATCGAAAAAATTAATCACTATCTATGAAGCGGTCAAAAGTTAGATGAAGCTCCAATCCTTTGTTTCCTTTCCAATATTTTATTTTTCCAAAAAATACATTTTACATTAACAAAAAGTTTTTGTAAGATATAAGGTAAAACCACCAGTAATTGACACTGCACCAATAGTTGACACTTTGACGAAGAAAATTAAATATTAAGAAAAAAAAAGGAAGCCAGAGATCGAGATGGCCAAAATCACTGACTACGGATATATTTGTAAGGTTATAAATCATATAGGTACAGTCAGTTACAAAAGTCGGTTAACAAACTGAAGACTTCAAATCAATTTAGTATTAAAAGAAGTCTTGATACAAAACACTGGATTAGGTACAGGAAAGAGTGGTGAAGTACTCTTTCCCTGTACTTATTCCAGAGATTTGTGTATCTACTTTCATTACATTCCTTTTTTGTGCAATTCTTAATATAAGCATACCTATGTAAAACCTACTGAAAATAAAAAGTGTCAACTACTAATTATATTTGTTTTCACTAGGTGTCAACTACTAGCATAGTACCTTTATTTTATTAAAAAATAACATAAAAATACACATTAGTTTTATTGCTACAATTCTTGTCACATTCTGGAAGGGAAATAATTTGTGCAATTATTACCATTTAGAAGTTCCCTCTAAGATGATTTCATACAAAACTATGTCAATAAACATACTAATAAATCATTAAGGTGTCATCTACTGGGTATTTTACCTTATTCATTAAAAAGTATTTTTTTATCGTTATTTATTTACAAAATAATAAATTATATAAATTTAAATTCCCGCTATTAGATGTTGCCAACAATCACAGCGCACTTCGGATAGATCATTGAACCCTAAGGATTTGTTCAAAAACCAACTGGGCGTTTTGCAATCAAATGAATAATTGATAGAACAACGTGCGCTGGATGCTCGGCACTTTCTGAAGCAAGTTTTTTTTGAACCCTATTATATTATGATTTTGGCACCCCGGAAACTGCCGCCCGGGTTAGGTGTCCCGGTTTGCCCCCGCTAGATCCGGGGCTAGAATTCAGGGGTTTTTATTTAGGTGAATTCAATTATTTTTTTACATTACATACTCAGGACTTGATTATGTTTTGTATGGAAAGAAATTAACCTCTATTAGATTTATATAGATTAAATTTTAGAGGGATTCATGGGGGTTACTTTAACTAATTGGAATTTGATTTTAATTCTGATTTGAGTTCACTTTTGATTCCAACTTGATCCTACAAGCGTACTCTTGAATCAAACCGAATCAAAAATCAAGATAGAGTTTTGTTGTCGAGTATTTTCGATTTAGCAACTTGATTCATAGCTGTCAGATTGCGTCAAGAGTACCTACGCATTTTTCGATCCTAACGAAAAAAATCGATCGAACTTAGTCCGATTCGAGCCACAAGCACGATCGTGCGCTAGGTTTGCCAAATAGCACCAAATCGATTTTTTTTTTCTAGTTGATTCAGAACTCGAACGCGTCAAGAGTAAGGCGGCTGTACCTAATACATGGATAAGACGAGACAGCAACAGTGGTCTAAATCATCCAAGTCGGGCAAACGCACGTATTTACAGGGCCTAAAAGTTTCGGTAAGTAGCTATTATTCACTCATCGTAAGAAGACTTGCACGACACATGTCAAATGTTTAGAGATGTAGCATAATTTTAATTGTAAATTGATTTTACTATTCTTCTTTCTACTATCGATGATAGAATTAAATACAATCTAAATTTATTATGCTTTAAATCAATACAGGGATGTGTAAGCTGTGTAAATAAAATAACAAAAATAAACTATAACAGTAATTGAGATTGCAATCTGGTACTTATTGAATGCCTAGCTCCAAAGAACAAAATTTATTCGTCCAGTCAATATTCTTCGTTGCTTGTTGCCGCAGTAAAAATGTAGGAATTACGTAAATATATTTGTTTATTCAAAAGTAAACAAGAAACTAATAAATTAAATGTACAACGGCAATCGATCAATTCGATTAATTTTCGATTCCTTGGTTTTGTTATTTTGGTCTACTCTAGTTTTGAGTCATATAGAAAGTAAAGATGCAAGAATACGAAAATTCACAAAAATCATTGTATTGTCATTTAGGATTTTATCGTGCAAAATGTTTTTATAACGTTTAACAGTATCAAATATTTTTTTAATGACAAATGATAGTTGAAATGCATGTTTTTAGCTTATGTCATAATTTGCACGACGTAACAATTTACGTTCTGTGCATGTTTCATGCAAGTCTTCTTACGATGAATAAGGTATATGTTGTTTTTTTTAGGCTTACCTCAGCTGGGGGATCAGCGAGCACGGTACACAATAGTTCTGCTCTAAATCCCTCCCCGGTATGAACCCAGGAACGTTCCACGGTGATCTCAGGTGGATCTGTAAATAAAGTTTTAAGTAAATAATATTGTGATTGATATATTTTTAGATCCAGTAAGACAATAAAACCTTTTTTTATAAATAACTAGCGACCCGCCCCGGCTTCGCACGGGTGCAATGCTGATAATAAATATACTTACATACTACAGAATGTCCTTAAACAACGTTTACAGCTTTTTTATTATTAGACAATACAAACATGTCTTGAAAGAGCGACATATAATTGACCATAGTATATAGGGCCGGTACCGCCGCACCGCTATGTCCCTGCATTTTAAATCTGTAATATCTTCGGAAATATTCATTTAAATTACATGCTGTAAAGGGCTATATTGATCTATATTAAATGGATAATGTATATAAGGTACATAATTGGATAAGGATTAATGCTGTATTGCTTAAAATCACTTCGTAAATAAGCCATTTTTTCCCGTAAAATGTAAAGGATAAAAAATGGTTATTGTGGGTTATCCTTAAGAGATAGATATATACCATCGTGGACTTTTTTGTTGACCTTTTTAAGGTGTACAATACTGTGGTACATTATTTTGATTTATCTCGTGGGGTTCAGCCAGCGTTTGCAATGTAAAAGCCAAAAATGTGTTTATTTACGACATCACATTAGAAACCTCTAAATTGATCAGTGTTCCTCTACAATATAATGCATGTATTATACATATAAGCCTTCCTCTTGAATCACTCTATCTATTAAAAAACCGCTTCAAAGTCCGTCGCGTAGTTTTAAAGATTTAAGCATACATAGGGACGGACAGAGCGACGCGACTTTGTTTTATACTATGTAATGATGGTGTTAGATTATACAAAGTTCAAGGACCATGTCAAGCAGGTTTTATTCTATTCCGCAAACATTAGCACGTCGTAAAACATCAGTGTTACGAACCCGATCCGACTATATTATGTTCAAAATGTCGCGAAGGCATTTTAGATGGAATCTCACTAGTGTGCGTATGTGTTTACGATACAGGCACATATAGGCAGCGATATAGAAATCTGCAAAGGACCATAGAGAGAGATACTGTAAGTACGACCACAGTATAGTGGGTTTGTTTGAATTGTTTTTAACTAAGTAAGAATAAATTATTTACGTAAAATTTAACGGCATTTTGACTACCCACGGATATAATAATATAAACAATATTATACGTACAAAGAACTTGAAGTTGGAACTCGGTGACGACTGGCGGTCCGACGCCGTTGTCGACGGTACAAGCGTAGACGCCGCTGTGACGTCTCTCCAACCTCGACATTTGGAGTTGCGGACCTTCCCCGAGACGCAAACTGCTATCATTCTGTGGATACGAAACTTAATTGTAGGGATTTTATCTTGAAAATAATCAGGTAACAGTTTTGGTAGTCTTCAAATACAATTGAATGTCTATGTTTGTGTGTATGTGTTTCACTTCTGAGATTAGCTTAGTGATATATAGAAGATAGTAACAGAAGTTTATTTTTAATGATCAACCGATGGTTTGGTTTTCGTTTTCGGCCAATATTGACCAAAAAATCTAGTTTTGGTTCGGCCAAAACTCGGTTGAAAATTATTCCTACTTATATCTCTACAAGCCCGTGTTATACCTTAAGAATATTATGTACACAATAGGGTATTTAAAAAAAAAGGATATCGATTTTTTAAATGTATTTTAAAGCTTCATCATAATTATGATAATAGTCAATTGGAAAAACTCTTAAAACATTTTTTTTTATTAGTAATATACTATTGAAAATTGTTATATTTTAAAAATAATCATCACATGACTACGAACACGTCACGAGTGATCTACAGGTTTGTGACGTCATAATGTTATAGGAATATTATCGAACAAGAGTCAAAGCACTGTATCAGCTGTGTGCTACAATGAGTAGAAATTAACATTATGACGTCAACGTGCTTGGATTAATTCGGGAACGATCGGCGCGTTTTCGGTACTGAATTCAAAAATTATTTTTTTATTGAAATAACTTTTGAAATATTGGGAAAAAAAAAATAGTTTGTTACGAAACTTATATATGATCTTTCCAATTATCACAAAAAAATAATAATTCAAAAACCCAATTAAAATATGAAATAATGTGATAATAAGGAATCTGTACTTGATATCTAAGTGAAGACAAGTTAGAATCCACAATCTCACCTGGTGTTAAGTGACGATGTGACCCAAGATGTAACACGATAAGTCTTAAATTTGAACTTGGATGTGGTAGCTAGACAGGTGAAGTTTTAGAAATCGTCAGTTTCGTTTCTTTCGTTATCATCATAATCACAGCCGAAAGATCCAATAAATATCACATTTACCGATCCTGAGATTTTTTCATTTATAAAAAACCTGGTAGAAACGCAGAGTGACTCACCAGTTTGTGCCACATGACAGAAGGTACAGGGTTGCCGGCGGCGCGACACTCGAGTACTGCCGCTCCCCCCCTGCGCGCTGTCGCGTGCCGGGACTCTGGTGAAGCTCGCACGCTCGGCGGTACCAGCACCTCAACAGTGTGTACCTGATCGCGAGCGACGCGGTCGGATATCTGGCACACGTAGTCTCCAGCGTCCTGGAATGTAAATCATTTGTATTTTTAAGTGAAACTTTTATTCTAGCGCCCCAGAAATTTTTCGTTCATCTATCGCATGTCGCATTACATTAAATTGTCTCAAATAAAATTGAATTTTATACCGTGCAGTCAAGGATTATAATCGGAAATTCGGAACATAGCACGTCCCATTACATTACATTGTTTCAAGTAAAATTGAATTTTATGCTTGCAGTCAAGGATTATAATCGTAAATTCGGAACATTGTATATGTTAATGTCTGTTATTAAAGAATTTATGTCACATGTCTTCAATAATTTGTATTTTTTGCTCAGGAATAATACGTTATATTATTCGTTATTTTTTATGCCTAAGGGTGCATACAGGTAGACGGCCCATCTGATGGTAAATGGTTACCGTCGCCTACGGACAAATGCAACACCAGGGGCATTACAGCCATTTTGCTGACCTTGGAGACTGTATTTCAATCCCTCTTTGAATCCCCATATCATAGCTCTGCAGGAAAACCGAGCTGGGCAACCCATTCCACAACCTTAGTGTACGTGACAGGAAGGTTCTAGAGAACCTAGAGCGGTCAACGCTTGTGAACTATATTGTGCTGGTATAAATAAACTTTAACGGCCGATACATTTATATGTGTATTGTGGACAGCGCTGTGACGGACTTCATAGCTTCAGCTTCATGGTCTGGAACTTTAAACCACCACAAGGTGAGTGAGACAGTTTCTTGTCTTGGTATTAGTTAGAAAGTAACCAGTGATGTAAGCCACAGGGCTACCGGTAGTTTGCTGCCTACCCCGCGTACTATTTGCATGACCGTCATATAGCGGCCGAATTCTTTAAAATTCCGTGATCGCTGCTACAGGTATAGCCTGAATAAGAAAACAAATTCCCTAATCTGACTGGCCGCTCCATAGATTAGCACATTTAAATAAACAAAAACAAATAAAAATAAAATTGGAGCCCGATTACGAAAAAAGTAACTATAATGAGCGAAAAAAAATTATGAAGTCAGAATTTTCTTCTGTTTCATTTGACATAAAATGCGATGAGAAAGCAAGAAAAATAAAATTCAGGAGTCCCTCACTGTTTTGGATGTAACATCCGTCATATTGTATGATTGTTTATCAATCATTTTTATCTTTTAATTATATTTATTTATTTCACCTTATTTGTTTTCTCATTACTTCATTTATTGTGTTTTCGTTCGCTTTCCGAAGGCATCTTATCTTTAGGTCATTTATTATTTAAATATTGTAATACAAATTTCTTTTACGTTCATATTTATATAAAATAAGAAGGCCGTATACAATGATTGCATTTACTGGCTAGAAGAAACCTTTTGAATTCAAAATTTAGAACAAGACTTGAGTGTTTGGACTCACACTTACCTATCTGGAGTCTGTACAAAAGTTATTTTGTAACTACAAGATACCTCTCGAATCGTAATCGGTTTTGGAAGGAGTTGAAACTTTTAATTCATAATTGACAAGAATCAAGATTGTTTATAAATTAATGGAAGTCCTGGCGGACGCTTTCATTCATGCTGGCTTGGCGATGCAACTATAGAAACGAGAGCGGATTGAATATCTCATGCTTGTTACCAAATTTACAAGCATCTCAAGACGGATTTTACAAGCAGCCCTGGTCCGGATAAATATATATACGTGGACTATCTTTCTAGTGAAGGTTTACTGAAATTATTAGACTATAAATAAGGTACTCTGTATTTTATATTTCACCTTAATGTCAAATGCCTTCGGAATACATATATATATAAATACACATATATATTGCATTTCGTTCCTTAACCTTTTAAGATATATTTTTCGGTACTTATAACTATTTAATTGTCCACGCGACAATATTGATTTTGTATTAAACCTTGACACCTCGTTCATGCAAATCGGCTGAGTAGTTCAGACGCTACTGTGGAACATACAGAAATATTAACATACATACACTGTTAAAAACATAAACCTTTCTTTTGACTTTGCTGTAGTCACATAAAAAAACAATATTTTAAGCATTACAATATATTATTAGTATATACTAACTAGTGATGTTCTTTGAATACGAAAAATGTATTTAATTAGTCGATTACACAGACTCGACTCCTTTATTTTTAATTATTCGTTTAAGTCGAGTGTTTCAGGGGAATCGTCGACGCGAATAAAGGTTAAGGCAGTTCATTTGTAATGAAGATACGGGTGGAAAGAACAGTTTGGATATCAAGAAACGCGATCTGGGCCTAATGTACTGATGAATTCATTTTACCGTTAAACTTCGTCGGAAAACGGTTGAGAGCTTTTTGGATAGATTCCAAGTAATTTCGATTCTAATATATTTGCTTCGTTGAGGCTTGGCTCGCGATCTAACGATGGAAAACGGTGATGCATTTGTGATTAATTGGATCGCGACCACCGTATATATGACGAAAACGAAGCACTCGTAATGAAAAGCATCCAATAAAATCATTTTTGAATTTATTTTACGGGGTTTTTCTTAATTCTACCATAGATATCACTAACGCATTTCCAATCTTGAACCCCCCTAATCAAGGAGCTCTGGAACCCTATTCACCGCAGGAACACAACACAAGGTTATATGGCTGCGATCTTCTGTAGGGTGTATGTATTACACCAGGTGGGCTTCCCTAAGTAGAGAGACATCTCCAAATAACTTTCTCTGTGCCCTACTATTAGAAAGAGCGGCTTCCTATACCAACACATCATACCAAATAACATACTATTTAATATAATATGTCGGATAATCGTCGATGAAATTATGGAAACAGTACTAATGACTTGGTATCCTTACTATTGACTTTATCTCTATTGGCTGGGTGGGATAGAAACAGGTGTGCTCTGCGACCGCGTACACTTTAGAAGCAAGAAATTACCGACATAGGGCACTCAGATCGCGACTTTTTCGCATGATCGGCAACAGCCCAAGCCGAGGTTCGGCAACAGCCCAAGCCGAGGTTCGGCCACTTTGGCACCCTTGGAGCTTGTTGCCACGCTTTCGCGGGTGAGTGCCTTCAGCGCTCGCCCCTAAGCCTCATGAAACTGTAAAAGCCGTCTGAGGCTCAGGGCTCTTATAACTAACAATGTAGTCAGTTCGAAAAAAAAACTTAAGGGTATTCCTACTTCAGCCGTGAAATAGTAGTAACATTCTCGTTCGAGCTATTGGATAGTCAAGACTTCAGATAATATGTAGACGTCAATAAGCACTGTTCCTGAGTGACATCACGCTGCCCGTCTCTCGGCCACGTATATTATTACATTATTACGAGTATCTCGAGTAACAAACGAGGTAATACGGTCGTAGAGATTTAAAGCAAGTCATAGCGCTTCGCTTATGCGCGTCGTTTTTCGGGAACAGCCTGTGGGTATGCAGTTTCTATTTACGCAACTGGCGATAAAATATTGTTCTATCTGTGGTCGCTGTTGTGTTTGGATTTGACTGTGATTATCATCAGGCATCTGTCTATACATATTATAAAACTCAACGTCTCTGTATCTGTCCGTTTATGTTTCATTCACGCAAAAGCTACTTATCCGATTGACATGTTTTTTATTTTAATTCATAGTTATGTTATGTGGCCAGGTTATAGATTTTTTTTTAAGATAAAGTTATATACCAAATAAGCAGTGACGATAATTAGGAATCAATTCGGAAAAAAGACGCATATGGGGCGCTTAAATGGCTTACGCTGAGTAAACCATACGAAATATATCAAATGAATGTTCTACATAATTGTAGACCTTAAAAAGACCTACAAAAAGGCATCGATAGCATATGTCTACCTTCTAAGGATCACCCACAATAAGCATTTATGTGGCATTACAATTCGCGCGTGCGCTCGTCCGACAGCATTCTGTAGTCCACGCGAGCGCCGCGGGCACTACTAGTACGGTATAAAATACATAAATATTTTTTCAAATCTAACTGGTCATTACAGAGATTAGTGCGTTTAAACAAACAAACAAAGAAACAATTTCTTTAGCTCTATAATATTAGTTTAGATTATACCTACGTTATTATAATGTTAATAACAAAATAAAAGACATTAAACTGCTTAAATTAGGACGAGTAAAAAAAAATCCAACCCCTTTTTAGCGTGGCATTACATCGTAAACGGACGAGTTGATCGTGGCAGAATTTATGGCCCCCTGTATACGATTGTTCCTTACATGTTAACGTGTATTTATGTAATGCGCTTAGATTATTTAGGATAACATTTTCCGTATCATATAGAAACCCTTTTTTATGTTGGTAGAGTTGATAGGTATGGTCAACATGGTTGTAGGACTTTTCCTGTATCGTGGTAGGGTTCTGTCTAATGCCCGCCTGGCTAGCTACGACCCTCAAGTTGAAAATCTGTTGCCAAGCACCTATGGGTAAGTTTCGGCAGCTGCACTTGAGAGCCAGCTTCCACACTAGGCTTAGTGTTTCATCATCTTGGTCCACATCGTCATTTAACTTCAGGTGAGATTGTGGCCATAACGTTAAACCTATACATAATTAAAAAAATGTCGTAGACAAATATTTGACCACAATTTAATTTGTTCCCGCACATCTTCTTAACTACCTATCATAATTTGACAAATTATACTGTTGGAAGCCTCTAGATCGTTTTTTTGATACAACAAGCATACGGCCCGCCTTTTGGTAAGCGGCTACCGTAGCGCATGGATGCTTGCAATACCATAAGTATCACTAGCACGTTGCCGATCTTGATACCCCCTTCCCCAAGGAGCTCTGGATACCCCACTCACCGCAGGAACGCAACACTAAGTTATTTGGCTGCGATCTTCTGCAGGGTGGAGGTATTCCACAAGTCGGACTACTACAATTAGAGAGAAATGTCCAAAGAAATTACTACTTCATTACTTTATTTCTCGGCCAAGAACATTGGTCGAGAACATTTCAACATCTCCACAAATTATGTTGAAAATCTATAAAACCATCGCGTCGGTAAAATTACCTATAAATTTATAGACCTACTTATTCTTAATTAAACAATCCTCAAGGATACCATCGAATAATAATGATATATAAGTACTTCATAATAATAACCTCCTGAAACCCTACTCACGGCAGGAACACAACACATGGTGATTTGGCTACGATCTTCTGTAGGATGGAGGTATTTCACCAGTCAGCTGTCTCAAGTAGATCTCCACAGAAATTTATATGTGCCCTAACTACCTTTAAAATGTACTGCCGATGTTAAAGCAAACTTTCGACTATTATTCTCTCGCTTCTGAATTTGACGCTAGACTGAATTCAATATGGCGTTCTCTAGGGAACATAAAGTCCTATATTAAAAAAAATGTATTTTAAATGTAATATGTATATGTACTGTTTATATGTAAGTAAAAATTTTGTAATGTGCCGTGTTAGGTACCAAATGAATGGGTCTAATCAGCACAATTAAAAACTTTTTAGAGCGCGATGTTTTCAGAAAACAATGGCTGTCGTACGATCTCTCTATATCTTATATACAAATAAATAAAATTGAAGTGTCTGTTTGTAATATCAAAATAACATCTTTTTACTCCATGCAAATGAGAGATATAATATTTATGACAAAAAAAAATTGTGTGTGAGTTTGTTCTGGCCAATCTCCGAAACGGTTGGACCAATGTTGAAAGACTTTCACTAGCAGATAGTTGATTTAATGAGGAGTGACTTTGTTACTTTTATCTTACAAAAAGAATAAGGATTACGAACAACTAAAATAATAAGCATTTTTACATCTTTAAAAAACCACGGTTACCATAATACCGACGGTATTCGGTAGTCCACGCGAGCCGAGCCGCGCTTGTTTACTATGAATATATAAAAATGTATGTTTTATGACTGTATGAGTTTGATGTTTATCAATGTTGGAGTTTTCCAAAACCGTTTCGTAGATACAAGTGTTATGCCACCATGAAAGATTTTATGCTAACTCCAAACGGGATAGATGGCGCTGTGGTAAGTTATTGCCTACTAGAAAGAGCAGATCAACGAACCCACCACGACCCCCTCTGCGGCAACTCAAGCCTAGGTCTGATCCATCGGTATAGAGCCCTTGAGACAAGCAGCCGCTCGCGCGATACAGTGACTCTACATTCACTAGCAATCACAGACACACATGACACTGAATCATACACACATGCACACCACATAGGTACGTACACAGGTTCTGTAAGGGACCCTTTTTTATTTTTTTGCCCTAGTTAGTTTAGACAAAAATTTTCAGATCACGAAATGAGGTTCGGCCACTTTGGCACCCTCGGATGTTGTTGCAAAGCTTTCGCGGCTGAATGCCTTAAGCGCTCGCCCCCAAGCCCGGTGAAGCTGTAAAAGCCGTAAAGGCTCCAAGGCCCCTAAAGCTAACAGTATAGTCAGTTCGAAAAAAATAACTAAAAGGAGATCAACGAGGTCAGCAAGTAATATATAAAATTGAACGCTATTTTTGAGATAAAATGTAAGTAATTTTGCTCAGACTAAAGATGGCGAATATAACATGACCTAATTTAATATGGACGTAATTAATTAATCTATACTTTAATATAATAAAAGTGAAGAGTATTTTTTGTTTGTTTGTTTAAACGCGATAACCTCTGTAACTATCAGTCGTATACTAAAAATTATCTTTGTATATGATAGCCAGATTCATGAGCAATAACTTCACGATACGACCCTAAGGAGAGCCTTGTTCTAAATCAAGTTTGTTACCGAATCTATACGCATCGATGCAGTTAAATTGCTCTGACGACAGTTCTCTGATTTCGGTATCTCCTATCTCAGATGAGAGGTTCACTATAGATTTAGAAGCCTTGCAAATGCCTTTCCCAAACGTCGACAACTTGACGTTTAGTCGTAATGTCACCTTTGTTTGCACCTACTCCTGCAGTGACTACTCGTTCGAAAAATCCCACGTTGTGATGAAGAAAAAAATAATCTATACTTATAATAAAATTTAAGTGTCTGTTTCTAATGGCAAAATAACAGCTTTTTACAAAATGCATATGAAAATTTACACGGTAAGTACAATAAAAAAAAAAACATTTTTTAAATTATGCCTCTCTGTTTGTTCCGGGTAATCTCTGAAACGGTTGGATCGGTTTGACGGGACTTTCACTGACAGATTAGCTGATGTCATAGGGAATAACATAGGCTACTTTTGATGACTGGTTGTCAAGTGCAGCTGCCGGAACACACCTTTGGTGCTTGGTGACAGATTTTCAACTTAAGGGTGGTAGCTAGCCAGGTGGGCATTACAAAAAGCCCTACCACCATGCTATGGTTTCCTCACGATGTTTTCCTTCACCGAAAGCTCAGGCTCATTGCAAGGATTCGAACTCACGTCAATCGACGCGAAGTCGTACACGCTACCACTGAGCCATCATTGCACTATGTGGCGATACTTTAAATTCATCGGATCTGCAGAAATAGAGGATAATTCGTTTGAGCCACGTGAAGAGGAGATTGCTTATGAATGCTTAAAATTTCTTTCCAGACGCTTCTTTCCAAATATCTTTCTAATAACGGAGCAAACAAATTCGTATAGTACACAGATGAAAGGCACCTCAATAAATATCACAGAGGATGATGTCAGAGACTTTATGGCGATTATTTTATTTTTGAGGATTACGAAAATGCTCGCTTACACAAACTATTGGTGCAAAAACATGCGATATAATAACGTCATAGAGATATTGCCTCTGAAGAAGTTCCAGTTATTGAGGCTGTATTTACATTTTAATGGTAATTTGAAAGATGACGGTGACAGATTTTACAAAGACCCTTTCTTTAAGGATTTCGTGAAAATTGTGATTATTAGTGCCCAGAATATAAAAGTTTAATATTTTTATAAATTCGGTTTCGGTCTCACGTTAAAATATTACTCTTAGTATTGTTATTTGAAAAATTAGCGGTATCGCTAATGTGATACATAAAATTTCGTATTAAAGTCGATTGTTATAAGTCTGAGAGTGTGCCTTATGTGATACACTCAATAAAACTTAATTTTAATAAATCAATGTTTTTTTTAATTATTAATTCCGCCACCAATGAACACCTAAGAACACATGTAAACTACAATTAAACAACATTTCCGAAAAAAAAACTTGCCGAGTCTATACTCGGCATAATATCGGCAATATAGGGTTAATGTAACTATTGATTAAAAAAACGAAATATGATATTGGGCATAATTATATACTTCCAAATGATTTGAATAACAACATTATTATCGAAAATTATTCTACGTAAAAACAGACACCCTAAAAAAAAGAAAATAGAGTCGTCGAAATTGCGCGTGAAATCGCGCCTCGGTGTTGCCACGCATAAAAAATAACGAGCGGGAAGCACCACAAAGGTTTTATGTGGCAATTATCATATTTCAACCGGCCAATTACCTCTTAGGGTGGCTGTTTAGCATTTTTTTTGACGGAGAATAAATAAAATTGGTGACTCCATTTGTAGTGTTATAAAACCAATTGAACGTGAACAAAATTCTTTTTTCATTACGATGAAAATGTCCCATTGATTTTCAAATTACTTGGGCTTGTTTTTCTACCTTTTTTATTTTAGCATAGTAATGGCGTATATATATATATTGGAGACAATTCTACTGCACGTTTCTTGAGAAATACGGCTGGGATGCCGTCCGGAGTACTAGCCTTTCGAACATCGAGCGGTCACAATTCTCGAAGCACGTCACAATGCCTAAACCGCATGTCGGACATTGTGACACCACAGTTGGGTAAAATAGGTGGTTGTGCATTGCGATCGATCGAGCTGAGAGTTAACCGCAAAGAGACTAGCAAGCGGTATCGCCTTCTCCTGCGGCTCTTCGGCCAGTGATCCATCAGAATATCTCCACGGCGGTAATGTCACAACAGAAATTAGTTTGCACGGCTTTGGCCAGGCTCCAGTAGACTAGGCTCTTGGTCGGATGACCTATGAGACCACGATCTATTAGTGCAATGCGTTGGGCATCTGCTTCAGCATAGGATCTCTTACAGGCTTTGGTGGCAGAGTTATAATCTGCTTTAAGAGAGTTAATATTCGGATCCTTGTTCGCGTGACCCCCGACCCAATCGCAAAACGTGGTGTGCTGATTGCTAACAGTATCAGCGCATTTGCGATTGTACCAGGAGTGTCCTTTACGATTGCAGACGTTCTCAGAGGAAGGAATATAATATTCCATTCCGATAGCGATCTCATCGGCAACTGCTTCGGCAACCACTGATGGATCTTTCTAGTTAAAGCAGCGTTGCCTCGAAGGAATAGATGCGAAATAGTCTCGCATAGTCCATATGGCTTATTCTTCAGGAAGTAATATTATTTCTCCTTTTATTATAGTAGTAGTTATGTACTAATACACGAAAATATACGTATCAAAATTATACTTGCAAGAGCGGTTATTATTATGAAGTTAATATCATTATTGTTCTTTGGTAACAATGAGGATTGTATAATTAATAAATTGTAGGTATATAAACCTTTAGTTAGTTCTACCGACGCGATGGTATTATAGATTTTCAACATAATTTGTGGACTTAGCAATGTTCTTGGCCATGGAATAAAGTATTGGAGAAATATCTTTCAAGATTTTTCTCTACTTGAGGCTGTCCGACTGGTGGAATGCGTCCACCTTACAGGAGGTCGCAGCCAAATAACCTAGTGTTGTGTTCCTACGGTGTGTAGGGTTTCCAGAACTCCTTGGGGAAGGAAGGTTTAAGGTCGGCAACGCGCTTGTGATACCTATGTTATTGTAAGTATCCGTACGCTGCGGTAGGTGATTACCATTACGTGGGCTGCATTCTTTTTTGCCACCTTTGTACTATATATATTTTAAAAAGTTACCTGAGGTCCAACATCGGTAATTTGAAGGTTGTAGCCGTCCACCAACCGGAACCGCTCGTCCCTCGTCACCATGAGGCTGGCCGCTGTCAGTACCGCCGGCCCTCGTCGCCAAAGCAGCACCAAGGAACCTACATCAAGCAAATTTATTTTAACAATTTATTGGCTTTTCATCAGATGTAGTGTTAGCATTTTTCTAATGCCCGCCTGGTTAGCTACCACCCTCAAGTTGAAAATCTGTCGCTAAGCACCAATAGGTGTGTTCCGGCAGCTACTCTTGAGAGCCAGTCTTCCACTAGGTTTAGCGTAATAAGATCTTCATTCTTCATTAACATAGCATATTGGGCCACTTTACATCAGGTGAGAGTGTGGTCACTACGCCAAAACCTATAACTATAAAAAAAGAGATCAGCAATCCATCGACGGTCACCGCTGTCATGCCGGCCTACAACATCTCGGCAGCTGTTTATACACTGGCTGATTCTGAAATGCGAAAAACCCAGTTAGAGTCCCGCGCTTATCACCAGTAGCCTATCAGCCCACTTGAATGCTAGATATACACCAGTCGATCCCGGTTCACGGCACGCTTAAGCATGCCCCTAAGTATAGCGAGTGTTAACTTGATGTACGGTTGCCGACATTAGTAATGACCCTGACTACAGAAATTATGTGATATAAAAAATCATACTTGCCTAAGTTTTGGACTTGACACGGTAGTAGCAGCGTGTCGCCAACAACAGTCCTGAAGGAATGCCCTCTTGACAAGAACCTGGGACCGTCATCTGCAAGATAAATTAAGAAATAGAAAAAATAATGTATTTTTTCGACTTACACAAAACTCATCGAATAAAAACCGTTCAAGTGCGTGTCGGATCACGTGCAGTGTAGGGTTCCGTAGTTGCCCGTCACAATACGCACACTTTAAGTAATTTTCAATGGAATTGGTACGAGATTTTCCATTTTAGGGTTCCATCAATAAGGAATCCTTTTTTTTATCGTTGTAGGTTTGGCGTAGTGGCCACAATCTCACCTGATGTTAAGTGACGATGCGGCCCAAGATGGTAACACGCTAAACCTAGTGGAAGACTGGCTCTCAAGTGCAGCTGCCGGAACACAGCTATTGGTGCTTGGCGGCAGATTTTCAACTTGAGGGTGGTAGCTAGCCAGGCGGGCATTAGAAAATGCCCTACCACCATGCTATGGTTTCCACACGATGTTTTCCTTCACCGAAAGCTCAGGTTCATTGTAGGGATTCGAACTCACGTCAATCGACGCGAAGTCGTACACGCTACCACTGCGCCATCATCGCTTCAGAATCCTTATAGTTTCGCCATGTCCGTTTGTTTATCCACGGCTTAGCTTAGATTTTTAGTGCTAGAAATAAGCTGTAATTTGGTATAGGTGATATTAGACAAGCCGACAAAGTGGTACAATAAAATAATAAAAAAATATGTTTAGGGTACCTCCTCAAAGCGTAAAGTGTTTTTCTCTCGTCTAACCCATCGGGTGGGGTGTCATTGACTTTACAAGTTAACGAGTAATAGTCAATCAACTTTTAAAATGTACTTGGAGAAGTAATTTCGTACAAATTCCATACGGAACCCTACACTGCGCGTGGCCCGACACGCTCTTGGCGTTTTTTTATTTATTTCTTGTAAGTAGATTTTATAATTTGGTTGACTCTTACTCGTTAACTTGTAAAGCCTACTTAGGTGTGATAGTTTTCCTTTTAGCTTCATTATATATACTACTGCCGTGAATTTTTTCACATATCCAATAACAAACATTTAGTTGGCGGGGGACATTAGACTCCAACAAAATTGAGCACTTTTAAGTTTAATATTTCACAAACAGATCCCTGAATTACAAACTGGTTATCACACACCTTCAACGACACTCCACTCCGTCGGACAGATGAGAAAAAAAGAAACCATATTTACATGTAGGGGAGAAACTAAAATATTTTATTTTACCAATTTCTCGGCGTGATTAATATGTGTACCATACTAAATTACAGCGGTCTTGTATGGATCCGAGTGCTGGGCAACGAAAGAGACGGTTGAAAGAAGATTACATGTGGCAGAGATGCGAATGCTAAGATGGATGTGTGGTGTAACTAGAATGGATAAAATAAGGAATGAGTATATCAGAGGAAGTCTTAAAATAGCTTCTGTTACAGAGAAGTTGAGGGGTTATAGATAAGCGTGGTATGGACATGTCATGAGGAAGGATGAATGTTATATAAGAAGAAAAATGTTAAGTATGAAGGTGGATGGATATATGAGTAGAGGAAGACCGAAGAAGGTATGGATGGACTGTGTGAATAATGATATGCGTATAAAAGGGGTCAATACTAAGGTGATAGTTAATAGAGTAGAGTGGAAGAGAAAAACCTGTTGTGCCGACCCTACTTAAGTGGTATAAGGGTAAGAAGAATAAGACTAAATTACAGCTTTCTAGTACTAAGAATCTCTG
This sequence comes from Saturnia pavonia, assembly GCA_947532125.1. Taxonomy (NCBI): domain Eukaryota; kingdom Metazoa; phylum Arthropoda; class Insecta; order Lepidoptera; family Saturniidae; genus Saturnia; species Saturnia pavonia. Next base: position 8,149,234 of record OX383923.1, read on the forward strand.
AGCTAAGCCGTAAATAAACAGACGGACAGACGGCGAAACTATAAGAGTTCCTTGTTGACTAAGCAACTCTAAAAAACATCTAAGTCGATACTAATATGATAAAGTAGAATAATTTTTTGTTTGTTTGTTTGTTTAAACACGCTAATCTCTAGAACTAACAGTCAGATTCGAAAACTTCTTTTTGTATATGATAGCCAGATTTATGAGGAATAGTATAGGCTATATAATATCACGCCATGACCCTAAGGAGCGGAGTAGTAACTATGAACTTCAAGCAATTTGCTAAGCTATAGGCAAGTATGGGAAGGGGAACAACGGTAAGGCTACAATAAATTTATCACGGGTGAAACCGTAGGGCACAGCTTCTTGCAACTAATTTAACTTAACCGTTTAGAATACTTATTTAGCTTCGATGACAATGATCTGATGATGGACTCGGATGCTGGCTATAGCAACGTCTCAATTAATCAAGATATCCTCGACGTGTTTAGGTTCGTTGGATTCGTCACGACAAGTAGACCTGGTGTATGGTGGAACCTGAGTTAATACTGGAAGCGTTGGAACCTTCGATCAATAATACAGACTACATTCCCGGTAAGCGCTTCAAAAACGGCCCGAAAAAGCACAAATACGGTTCAAATTAGTATGGTCTAATCATAGCCAACATTAAGACATCAAAATTCTGCATTGTGCGTTCAAAAATTATGCAAATAACCATCGTAACACCAAGATTTTGGAAGGAATATCTTTTTTGGTAAGTTTATATTATGAAGTGTTTTTCATAAAGTAAAACCAGAATTAAATAGTAAATATGAAACAATTATGAAATATTGTGATTGTTGTTGTGAACGCGCCAACTACTGTAACAAACGTCGACTGAACATTACAGCAGACACTGACATCGTGAATGCAACTTTAAACGTTGCGTTTAAAGTTGAATTTACATTAATGTATATTTATTTCAACTAGAATTCCGTAAACACAATTGATGACAGTTTTAAGAGAACTTTTGCATCGGATTGTGTATGTTTATTATTTATCGTAGGTTGGAACAAAAACTTCTACATGAGAATCAAGACAAGAAGTAATGCTAAAAAAATCTATACCATTGGACATGAAAAGGAATTTTTAAAGCAAAAGGAATATCTTGAAACGGAAATTGCCTGATATATTTTCCGCTGGGTTTCTTTAATACCGTAACATAACTCAATCTGTCAGCGGCAAAACATATTAATTCGAACGACCGGGAATGTCCAACTTTATAATAAAACCGCTCCCTCATAAGTTTGAATGGTACTTCCGAGTTTTGAGATTTTCTTTTGTGCCTTGAAATTTCTGCCTTTAGTTCGAACTATAAATTATAAAGTTTTTTTTTTTATTTATTGTTATGGTTCACCAACATAGCATAGCATTACACATTATTTAAAAAAAAAACTATTAATATAATATAATTAAAATGACGTTATATTTATAGTCAATGCATACACAGATAACATACTTAAGTATTAAATTTAATATGATTTAATAAAATAATATAATTAGAAACTAAAATAGAATTAAAATTGTATTTGAACATTGGACTAACAGTCTAATAGTAGTCTAATAATTTATTATCTAACCATAATCTTATGTCATGTTAAGTAACGACGTAGCCGAAAATAAGAACAAGTTAAACTTACAGGGACTGGTTTTTAATTCAGCTACCGGAACACACCTTTTTGAAGCAATGATAGCTCAGTGGTAGCGTGTACGACTTCGCGTCGATTAATGTGAATTCGAATTCCTGCAAAACATCGTGAGGAAACCAGAGCATGGTGGTAGGGCTTTTTCTAATACTCGTCTGACTAGCTACCACCCTCAAGTTGAAAATCTATCGTCAAGTACAAATGGGTGTGTTCCAGCAGCTGCACTTGAGAGCTAGTCTTCCACTAGGTTTAACGTGTTATCATCTTGGGCCACATCGTCACTTAACATCAAGTGAGATTGTGGCTACTACGCCAAACCTATACAGATAAGAAAAAACCTACAGATGCTTGGCAACAGATTTATTAGAAGTTGTAGCTAGTTAGACGGGTATTACAAAATATCCTACTACCATTTTATGGTTTCATAAAGATGTTTCTTCTCCCCGGAAGCTGAGGCTCATTGTAAGATTCCAAACTCATCGATAGACGCTGACCACTGATCCTGTATCGCTTCAAAATATTAAGTATCTTACTGTACCCCGCGGTTCCGTTCGCGTGGACTACAGAATGAAGTCGCGGTCGACTTCCGCTTATTTAAAAAATAATAATTTATTTTTATTGTGGGTTATCCTTAGAAGATAGACATATGCTATCGCGTTCTGTAATGCAGATCTTTCTAAGATCTAAATTAATGTCAATGATTGAAATGGGTGAAAAATTAATGTTCTCGTAAAAAAAAAAAAAAAAATTTTTTTTTATTTATTTATTTACAGAAATCTACAGCTCTTAAATTCATATACAATACATACTAAATTAACATATTGTTTTAGCTAAGATGATCTCAGTTGTTTTACATATAATTTAATAATGGTATTTTGTAGGTACGAGTGGGTGTGTATGCGTGAGTGGGTGTGTATATGTGAGTGGGTGTATGAGTGAGTGTGTGTGCGCGCGTTTTATAAAAAGTATTTCATTAGGAAGGAAATCTATTGAGGCTATTGAAAATATATTAAAGGCGCCATCTGTTAACAATATGTTTAACTAGTATAACAGCTGTTTATCGTTTATAAAGATCATCATCATCATTTCAGCTAAAAGACGTCCACTGCTGGACATAGGCCTCCCCAAAAGATCGCCACAACGACCGGTCCTTTGCTGCCCGCATCCAGAAGCTTCCCGCAACCTTTAGCAGGTCGTCTGCCCACGCTACTTCTTCCGGTACGTGGCCACCACTCGAGAACCCTCTGGCTCTATCGGCCATCCGTTATACGAGCTACGTGGCTCGCCCACTGCCACTTAAGTCTAGCTATGTAAGTGGCTTTAGTTCTCTTGCCGATCTTCTCATTTCTGATTGGATCACGCAGAGAAACTCCGAGCATAGCCCTCTTCATTGCCCTGAGAGTGATCTTGAGCTTTCTTATCAAGCCCATAGTTAGCGATCGGCAACACACACTGGTCAAAGACTTTCGTCTTGAGCCACTGCGGTATCTTGGGCGAGAATATGTTACGTAGATTCCCAAACGCTGTCCAGCCGAGCCGAATTCGACGATTGACTTCTTTCTCGAAATCGGATCTATTGGTTTATGAGGATATCGTGATATTATTATTTTTTCGACAAGGACCAAGAATTTAAGGAATCAAATAAAAAAAAACTATCTAGTAGTTTTTGCGTGATGCGCGCTCAACGGTAAACCTAAATCATTTTATTTATACACATAGATCTAAGAAATGTTTCCATGGGTTAGCTAGTTATAATATATTGCACACAAAATAAATAATCCTCAGAATAAACAACACATTAAATCTGGCAACACCGGAACCGAGTTGTGTCTGTATTGCTAGAGCGCTCGCCCCGACTTCCGGCCGGTCGCAATTCACCCAATAAAGTTTTCTTAAAATGGCAACTTCCTGATGTTGTGTGTATCAACTAGGTGTGCTCCAAGGTTTCACCCGTGTTAATTTTATTCGTCAAACACTCCACGGCGCGCCGTCACGCTCTCGTTTAACCCTACTATTGTTCCACTTCCCGTACTGCCTAGTGTATTAGCTTGCCAGATTGCTACACATTCATAGTTACTGCTCCGCTCCTTAGGGACGTACCCTGAAGTTATATATCCTATACTATTCCTTATGAATCTGGCTAACATATAAAAAAGACGTTTTCGAACCCGACTGTTAGTTCCAGAGATTAACGCGTTTAAACAAACAAACAAAAAACTCTCCAGCTTTATTGTATTATACTAGCTGTGCCCCGCGGCTCTAACTATATCTAAGCTTCGTTCGTAGTTTTCTTGTTCCACAGTTTTAACTCCTTTTTTGTATCGCATATAGAGGTTCCACAAAATATGTGTGGAACATAAATATTCAGTGAACCAGAGTAGTTGTGTCTCCAATAATTAATTTTAAAACATATATAAAAAATATAATATAAAATTACATTCTATAAGGTTTTCTGCATCTCGTAAATAACGCGTTCAGGATAATCGTACGGATTATCATAATGATAATTCAGAAAACGTAGGAAATCCATTGAAAACACTACTGGAAAAACAATTAAAATATAATTATCAGCTCTGTTTCCAAGCAAGGGCGAAAGAGTAGAATAAATAATATCGTAAAACTTCCTTGAGTATTCCTTATGGTATACCGGTATACCTTGAGTTTGACAGTTGTTTCCTCACCTCGAGTGAGGAAGAATGTCGAGTGACGTCAAGTTGAGGAGATTTTTTGCAACTATGAATACCGATTTCCTTGACTGAGATTGAGTGGAGTCGAAGAAGTTTCGAGGAAATGTTTTATAATGTCTGTAAGTTTCAAAACGTCAGAAACGGAAAAAATAGATAACATTTTAAACACTTTCACATAAATAACAAGAGCCGGGGTCTCAGTAAAATTCTCAAAAGATAATCATTGTATCAGTGTTACATACAAAAACACCGAAAGTAAATTTCATTGTTGTACGTAAAAACTTTCTACAGCGTTTTCTCGTAAATCTAATTTTGTTACTTATCTATTTCTCCCTGTACGCAGCGACATATATGTCTCTAATTAATGTCATTATGAAAAAACTCTCGGCAAACTTAGTTGTTTCATTTGGTCTCACAAATCCCCGTCTATCTGTCTATACTGTTAGCCATAAGGACCCTGAAGCCCCAGACGACTTTTGCAGCTTCACCGTGTTGGTTTTTTTTTTCAACGGCTACATTTACGCTGGTATTACCGTGTTGAATGCAATTTAATTCCTTGAGAATATAGCTATGCTTTCCGATCTATCGCAAATTTTAAATTCTCCCTCGAAAATAAACACAATAAATATGGCCGAAGCGCGCCGGAACTTCCGGTCGTTAGGCCTTCCGGTAGCGCATTACACCCTCGGGATCTCCTTGCAAACAATTACCCAGTTGAACTGCCCTAACTGACATTTACCACGACTACCCTCCTATAGATACATAATAGCGTGATGTTAATGGAACTAATAAATCTTGTCGAAGCGAAAAAAAAAATGGTGCGTGTCAGGTCCGATGCGCGACTGAAGTTTACTCTTTGGAACAATTGTCTTGGAATTTATACGAATACTAGCTGTACCCGCGGCTCGGTCAGAATGGCGTCGGTCGAGCGCACGCGCAAGTCGTGCTCTCCCCGTTCAAAAGACCGAACGCAAAAATGCTTATTGTGGGTGATCCTTAGAAGATAGGTCTTCTTAAGATATACAATTATGTAGAACACTAATTTGATATATCTCGTATGGTTTACTCATTGTAAGCCATTAAGGTTTTTTTGAAGTGAAACTTCTTATGCGACTTCTAACACGTTAAACGTTTAACGCACATTATCGGTCTCTCCTCTTTGTGTGAGCCAGAGCGAGAGAGCAATATATTATCGGTCTCCCCTCTTTGTGTGAGCCAGAGCGAGAGAGCAAATGTCGGTGTGTATGTATATTCCACACTGTTTAAATAAAATATAAAATATCTTTTAAAATGTAGTTTCACTTCTATCGTGTGTGAATCGCACACACAACTTTGTTTTATCGTTATAGGTTTGGCGTAGTGGCCACAATCTCACCTGATGTTAAGTGACAATATGGCTCAAGATGATAACACGCTAAACCTAGTGGAAGACTGGCTCTCAAGTGCAGCTGCCGGAACACACCTATTGGTGCTTGGCGACAGATGATAATCTGTCACCATCAAGTTGATAAACTTGATGGTGGTAGCTAGCCAGGCGGGCATTAGAAAATACCCTACCAACAAGCTATGGTTCCCTCACGATGTTTTCCTTCACCGAAAGCTCAGGCTCATTGCAGGGATTCGAACTCACGTCAATCGACGCGAAGTCGTACACGCTACACTGAGTCATCATTGCTTCCAAATTGTGCTTCAAATGCGCCTTTTCTCCGTATTGATTCACCATTATCGTCACTGCTTATTTTGTATGTTACCTTGTCTGACAAAATGTATCCTATAACTTAGCCAGGATAACATAGCTATGAATCAAAATAAAAAAAAACATGTAAATCGGGTATGTTCTTTTCACGCCAAAAACCACTTATCAGATATACATATTTCATATTTTAATTCATAGCTAGGGTATCTGGCCAGGTTATTGGATATTCTTGTAACATAACATAACATATGAAATTAGCAGTGACGGTAATGTTGTATTAATTCGGAAAAATGACTCTTTTGGGATTTACGCTGAGTAAAACATAATATATTACCAATATAATGTACTATATAATTGTCAGTGCCGGTTCGAGGCCAGATTTAGGTTGGAGCGAGATTAAATTTTGCCGCAGGATACACCGTCACAAAAAAAAAACACCATCTTGCTATTAGAAGGTTTGCGGAGGATGAATAAAATATCTGACGCTTGAACACGCTTTGACAGATAATTCACTAATAATGGTTTATTATACTGTTACGCAGCCCTATTCGATAACTTAAAAAGAAAACTTTCTTATAAGTCGAATTTATTATTTAAAAGTTTGTTTAAAAAGACCTGCACCTACGTCTATATGGCTACACATACCTACTCGTATAGAAGATAACTGCGACCAAGCGTCCCGAGGCCGGGTCTTTTTTTTTCGAACTCACTATAGTGTTAGCCTTAGGGCTCTGGAGCCTTTACGGCTTTTACAGCTTCACCGGGTTTGGCGAGGCCGGGTCCTTAGTCACGTGACTATAGAGCGATTATAAGAAGTGAGTCGGAATGAAACCACGGCTTATGATACCTACCCTTTAAGTCGTTAACGAAGTTATTGTTTGGGTTCGACCATAAATCAGTACCTAATTCAATATGGTGTTTGATAAACTAGTTGAAATACGATAACTAAACTAATTAAACTGAAGTGTTAACAGATGGATTTATAACGAGACGAAATATGATTCGATTAGTTTATACATTGTTACATATTATGAAGTGTTTTAGAGGAAAAAGGAAATCTTGTATGTCGGTTAGGGATTTAGTCTGATCGCGAACAGCCCAAGCGGTTCGGCCAGTTTGGCACCCTTGGAGCTTATTGCCTAGCTTACGCGGCTGAGTGCTTTCAGCGCTCGCCCTCAAGCCTAGTGAAACTGGAAAGGCCGTCTGAGGTTCAGGGCTATTATAGCTAACAGTGTAGTCAGACGAAAAAAAAATGCGTGTGCTACGGCGCGCAGAGTAACACGTATGATCCACGCTTCTCTGTAATCCCGCCAGTCTAGCGAGATCCCGCAATTTTTAACCGAGATTTATTAATCCCGGAAAATGTAATGCGAGATCCTGATATTCCGGGACTGTGGCACTCCGCTCGCGTCGACCATAGAATGCTGTCGGACGCACGCGCGAATTGTGCAAAAATTAAGCATTTTTGAGCATTTTAAGCTGTGAGTGATCTTTAGAAGATTTATGTGCTATCATCGCGGACTTTTTGTAGGTCTTTTTCAGATTTACAATTATGTGGTACATTAATTTTATATATCTGGTATGGTTTGCTCAGCGTAAGCTATTTAAGCGCCGCAAGTACATCTTTTTAACACGCTTATATTAACATCGCTTGTAACTAACTAACTAACAATGTAATAAAATCTTAGAGTCAATTTTAACCTACTTCTAATTGTCGTATCGAAATAAAACTTTGTATGTATATGTAGTTCGGATGACAATACTATAATTTGGTATATTGGAGCTGATCTGATGATGGAGCCAGGAGGTGGATAGTGGGACTTTTCAGTGGCTACTAGTAAACTCCTCGAGTTTATGCTCATATAATTTGTTTTGACAATTACAATAGATAGGACTTAGTAACGAGGTTCTGGTGATGAAGCCAGTAGGTGGATCGTGGAACTTATCAGTGGCTACTAGCAATCCCCTCGAGTTTGAGCTCTTATGATTCGTCTTGACAAGTCAAATAGATTAGGGTTGGTAACGAGATGTTATTATAAGTCTAACAAGTTTTATAATTTTTAGTTCGTCATTAAAGCGTGTTTTAGTTAGCTATTTGAACTTATTTTGAATTGACTCACTATTCTCGTCACTGCTTATTTCGTACGTTAAGATAACATGTTATGAATTTTAATAAAAAAAAAAACATGTAAATTGGATAAGTAGCTTTCGCGTGAAAAGAACATAAACGGGCAGACAGACAGAGAGACGTTGAGTTTTACAATATGTACAGAAGATATAATGAGTCCGAGCTATAGTTGTCTTTCTCACACTCTATACGGTCCTCCAGCTAGAGCGGGATAGCAATAGATTTCTGTTAAAATGTATTATTCAAAAGTCTTTGCAAACCGAGTTTCTTCTTAAAAAAATTCGCTTCAATAATCTGAGTTCCCATTGTTATTGGATTTCATATGATAAGCGAAACGGTTATATACTTACTTCTGTTGTTTTGCGCATGCGCCGCTAACAGCACAGCCGCGAGGACTATCCAACTACCCTCCATGGTCTCCAACCCTCAGCCGTCCCAGCAGCAACTACCCTCATGCACCCTCATCTGTAGACAATATTTTACCAATCAAAAAGGGAATTTTAAAGTCCCCGCAAGTTCAAGCAACCATCGTTGTGTCCAACTTCTGAGATAGGCTTTTTATCTTCGCACATCTTTAGACTTGGTAAGAGAAGTAAATGTTTTTTTGGTAATAGTGTTAGGTTCTACAATAAACTTCCTAAGCCGATTTGCCGGGTAAGAAGTTCAAGAATCATGTTAAGGAAAATTTATTGTTCAAAGGTTTATTATAGGATGGATCATTACGTGAATAACGGTGATGTCTGCAAATGACTCTCTCTCTCTCTGTATATACAATAATATTATAATAACTGTAAATAATGTAGATAGTGTACACTTGGGTATTGGAAAGAAAAGAATATCGATTTTTTTATGTATTTTAAAGCTTTATCGTAATTGTGATAAAAGTCAATTGGAAAAACTCTTAAAATATTATTTTTTTAATAGTAAACAATTGAAAATTGTAATATTTTAAAAAGAATCACTTGACTACGAACGCGCCGCGATTGATCGCCAGGTTTGTGACGTCATAATGTTAAAGGAATTCTATCGATTAAGAGTCAAAGCACTGTATCAGCTGTGTGCTACAATGAGTAGAAATTAACATTGTGACGTCACAAACGCTCGGATTAATTTGGCGCGTTTTCGGTACTGAATTCAAAAAATAATTTTTATCATGAAATAACTTTTGAAATATTGCGAAAAAATAAAAATACTGTGTTATAAAACTTATATATGGTCTTTCCAATAATCACAAAAAAAAATATATTCTAAAACTCAATTATGATACAAATTGATAAACCGGTGTTTCTTGCGCGCTTTTCTCAATTACTGAGATGTTTGTCCGAACTCATGGTAGTGTATTGATTGTATTAAGTGTCTTCATAAGGCCTAAATTGAACATTTTTCGTTTTTTACTATGTCAATTTTTTTTTTTGAGGAGCTTTTCGATACTATTCACGATACGATACGATTCAAAAGATTAATCCTACAAACATAGTTTTATTGTTATTTTTTTATTCTTTGAAAATGGGCTTTGTCGCTTTACGACTATGACGCCCCGTAAGAACATCACAAATCTATTTTTTTTTTTTTATAAATTCAAAACACTAATTTCAATTCTTACAAGCTAATTTTGCGATTCTATATAATACTTTCGCACCCTGAGACAGAGGGTTTGACAGCATCGAATTACAAATACCTACACCTCTATGGATCGCGTCATGTTGAGTAAATTCCTACAATTTTCATACTTAACACATTCCACCAAAATATGATGTATCATGCTCCACCACGCCACATACCGTGCAATTAGGTGATTTAGAATTTAAAAACTTATTTGATGGAATGTATCCAGAGCGAAGTCGGAGAACTATTATTACGTCAGATCTACATAATATTGTTTGATCAATCCATGGAAAATCAAAATGAGGTTGTGGTTGTATAGTCTTACAACAGGTTCCTTTTTCTTGCGATCTTTTATCAAAATACCCCTTTAAATAAGATTTCACATAGACATGTACTCACTATGAACAGGGGTAATCTGTAGCGGGATACCGTTATATGCAGCTTGGTATAACAATAGTTAAAATATATTGTATACAGTATACTAGCTGTGCCCGCGACAATGCTCGCGTGGACTATAGAATGCGTCGGTCGAAAGCAAACGCGAACCGTTCTGCTCCCGTTTAGAAAACGAAAGACAAAAATGCTTATTCAGTAGCGCAGGAGCGCCGCTCCAGATTTAGTTAATTTCTCATACAACATTTTTTATTTCGCGTGTCGGGTCGTGTAGAATGCTATCTTTCGCACTCGTTGAATTCCGTGTTTATCGTTTTTTTTTCGAACTGACTATACTGTTAGCCTTAGGAGCCTTGGAGCCTTTACGGCTTTTACAGCTTTACCGGGCTTGGGGGCGAGCGCTTAAGGCACTCAGCCGCGAAAGCTTTGCAACAACATGCGAGGGTGCCAAAGTGGCTCGGACTGTTGCGCGTATGCAATAAGTCGCGATCTGACTAATTCCCTATCATTTGATCTAAACTAACTGTACATATATACATGTTTCTGCCCCCTGGGAGGAGGGAAGGAACATGTGTATGTGTATTTAGTGTTCTGAAAATTTTTGCCTAAACTAACTAGGCAAAAAAAGAAAAAAAAAGGTCCCTTAACGAACCTATGTACCTGTGTGTTATGCATGTGTGTACAATGCAGTGTCATGTGTGGCTGTGAAAGCTAGTGAATGTAGAGTCACTGTATCGCGCGAGCGGCTGCTTGGCTCAAGGGCACCGATGGATCGGACCTAGGCTTGAGTTGCCGCAGAGGAGGGCGGTCGTGGCGGGTGTGCGGGAGCGAAATTAACCGTACGTCCCCTGCGGAGAGAACGGTTTTTTCGCGGGCGTGGGCGCGAGCACGTATATGTTGCGGGAGCGGACGTGTAAAACTTGTTAGATTTCTCGATGTCGTCGTCGGGATCGACAAAGAGATTTGGCGGACGGCGTTTATAACGTTTGGCAACGGGGATCGAGTTGTCTGGGACGTAGTTCACGGTGGATTTTACGAGCGGGTTGGGATGATTCGAAGCGCTATCGAAGTATCTCCTGGTGAGATATTTCACATAGGCTTCTATCGAGGGAAGCCTCATGACCCTGTGGAGGTCCATGTTCCTAACAAAGGCTGGAGGGCCGAGCAGGCGACGGAGAAACCGATTTTAGACTCTTTGCATGCGGGCAAAGTTATGTTTGGACATATGTGCGAACGCGGCGCTGCTATATGTCAAGATCGGACGGACGCACATCTTGTACAGTGTAAGCTTATGTCTTAAGGACATTTTGCTTACCGAACTGAGCAAGGGTCGCAAGCGGGAAAGGATCCAGACGGCCCTATTCCGGACTCTAGTAACGTGTGCGTTGAAGTTAAGCTTCGAGTCGAGGGTGACACCCAGATATTTAGTCTTGGTGGCCCAAGGGATATTCCTACCGAATAATGAGAGGGGTCCTACCGTGCGTGGTAGTTTATATGTATGCGGTTCGAACATAATCGCGGCGCTCTTTACCGGATTAATAGCTATTCGCCACATTCGAAACTACTCCCCGAGAGTGGTTACGGCACGTTGGACTGCGCAGGCGAGATTTTTTCTGTGTCTGTTTGACGGGTATATGACTGTGTCGTCAGCGTAGAGTCCTACCTCGACCCCTGGGGGCTTCGGGAGGTCGCTGACGTACAGATTGAAAAGGCAAGGCGCCAGAGTGGAACCTTGCGGGACGCCTGAGCGTATCGGGTGGGTGGTAGATAGTACTCCTTCCACTCGGTAGTGGAAGGTGCGGTCGCGTAGAAAATCGTGGACTAGGTGAACTAACCTATCCGTGACTTCTAATTGATGTAGCTTGTGGACTAGTCCGGCATGCCAGACCTTATCGAAGGCCTTAGCTACGTCGGACGGGGGCGATACTACTTTTGGCAAAGTTGCTCGTGATGTGCTCCGTGAGGCGGTGCACTTGATGTGTACACGAGTGTCGGGCGCGGTGCTTATCGTAGTACTGAACTTAGTTACATAGGAGCGCATCGCTGGCGCTCCACTTGGTACAATATAATATCAAGTCTTTTTATTGTATGTAAGTGTTTTTAATGAAATGCTGTGTTTAGGTCAAGGTTTAATCAGGTTAATCTATACATGACACATGCAAAAAATTTAAAAGCGTTTAACCGTCACACGCGATTCAAGTAAAACTTAAATTTTCACCACCATCCCGACGGTTATCACCATCCCGTCGGTCACCACCACCCCGACGGTCACCACCATCCCGACGGTAACTACCATTCGTGATAAGATATTCTTCTTCTCTGTGGTCACATAGAGGCGTCCACGTCGGTGGTAGAGGCGGACACAGCTCTCCGCACGATCTCCCGCCATGTCTCTCTGTTTGTAGACTGTCGGGCGCAGTCAGACACACGGCCTCCAACTGCGGACTTCACTTGGTCAGTCCAGCGCATAGATAACCTATCGCGCGATCTAGTTCCCTCCACTCTTCCCTGTACGACCAGCCGTTCTATGGAGTCGTTATTCCGCCTAGACACATGCCCGAAGTACTGTAGTATGCGTAACTGTACTACGGCCGATAGACGCTGTACAATGCTGAGCTCATGGAGTATGGACACATTGGTACGAAACTCCGTCCACGATATTCCAAGCATCTTCCGCCAGCACCACATCTCCAGAGCATCTATCTTCCCCTTTTCCAGTTCGCGCACTGTCCAAGTCTCTGCCGCGTAAAGAAAGATGGGGAAGACAAATAAGAGATAAGATATAATACGTTAATAATAGTCGCACCTAAAGAAGTTTTACTTCAATGACGTAACGGACTTCCGTTGCATTGTCGACCAGTTACCTCCTAGTCAGTTTAAGTCAGAGGGTATGCATCGACTTCTCCCTGTCCGGTGAAGTTAGATGTGTATTCGGGTATGCGACCCCGGCTTCCTCGAGCTACTAATGTTATTTATATATTCCTGTCACCGTAACATTAGTATCCTCTACCCTGTATATCCTTTCATATTCCATACCTCCTATCCTTCTACTTATCCCTAGTTTGGTACGATCACAGTCTGTTCCGGTGTGAAAGGTAATTCATCGTAGGTATGCTATGAGTATGCCGGACTCGGCGGAGACATACTGTTTAGCCTAAGTTGGCATGGAGAAGGTAAACTCTGAAAGCAAACCCGGGATGGGCATTCCGTTAGGCGTAATTTCGGTAACCTGAAAGTGCGCCAAGTCCCTGCAGCTGACTCGACGCCGCACGTATCGACATGTCGTTCCTGCGGGTTTAGTTGGTGAGGCCGAGAGGGTGGTACAGGTCTTGGGCAACCCTGTATTTCCTTACCTGTGTCCCAGGCGATGCAGTGTGTCTGTGGAGAGGTCACTTCACCCGCGACAGCCTAGCTGCGTGGAAAACAACACGGAGAGTGGCAGTCTACCGGTTATAAGCCTACACTAATGGACGTAAGTGTAGGCGCCAGGGGTCATTCTCGACGGTGGGAGGGTCCATCGTAGACCCATTGATCAGTCACCGCCCGCTTCAGCTGGGCAGCCCCCGGCCAATAAGGTACTAATCCGTCCCGGCGCTGATCTGCTTCTTTAGGGTGTAGGAAGCACTAGCAAATACTAGATAGTTGGTGCCGTTTTAAACCACACCTGCGACTTCTAGGCAACTACGTAAAAATAATATTTCATACTCACTATCCATGCGTCTTGGGACATGGAATGTCCGCACTATGAGGACAGGCCTCCCGGACACCAATGGAGGTTCGAATTGCGACAATCACCTGCGCAAAACTGCCATTATCGACACCGAATTGGCTAAACTGAACATATCAGTGGCGGCTCTCCAAGAAACCAGACTACCAAACGAAGGGTCTTTGCGCGAGTCTAATTACACAATTTTCTGGAGAGGCAGGGACAGCACTGCTACCCGTGAGCATGGGGTTGGCTTCGCAGTCAAAAATAGCATTCTACCATGCATAGAGACACCTGTAGGTGTTTCTGAGCGAATTATGTTGCTGCGAGTGAACACCAACTGCGGCTTTATCACTTTAATTTCAGCGTATGCACCAACTCTTCAATCTTCCGACGAAGCCAAAACCAAATTTTATGATCAGCTCACGCAAACGGTACGCAAAGTTCGTAACAGTGACCGCCTATACATTCTTGGCGACTTTAATGCCCGTGTTGGTCAGGACCGCGCTACATGGCCTGACTGTATTGGTAACCATGGTATTGGCAAAATTAATGAGAACGGCCAACGGCTCTTAGAGTTCTGCTATGAGTTTGGCCTATGCGTCACCAATACCTACTTCCAAGGCAAATTAATGCGCAAGGTGTCCTGGAAACACCCTCGCTCTGGTCACTGGCACCAGCTTGATCTTGTCTTATGCAGGAAAATAGACCTCAAAAACATCTTACATACACGATCCTTTCACAGCGCTGACTGCAATACTGATCACTCTTTGGTTGTTACGCGTGTTTCCAACACCTGCAAAAAGATCCACTCCAAGGCAACCTGGTATGAAGAAAATATATCTTCAAAAGACCGGGGATTATGAGCTGGTCCAAAAATTTGAGGAGATGATGCAGAATGATAGATCAACCTGGAGTGATGATGCACCGATTGCCGATGAGTGGAGGAAAGTTAAGGTTCTTCTCACTGTTACTGCCGGTAAAGCTTTTGGATACCAAAAAGTTAAACATAAGGATTGGTTCGCTGCACACAAAGAGCAATTGCTACCTTTGCTCTCTTTGAAGCATGAAGCTGCTTTAAAACATCGCTTGAGTCCAACCCAGACGACACGTGCGGAACTGGCTAAAGCAAAGGCAGACCTCCAGCGCAGTGCACGTTTTTGTGCCAATGCATACTGGACCGACCTTTGCAAAAGTATCCAAACGTCTGCTAATGCGGGCAACTTGAGCGGTGTCTACTCTGGCATAAAACAGGTTCTCGGACCAGTTATTAAAAAGAAGCACTCCTTAAAGAATTAGACGGCACAGTTATTACTGACAGTGTCCGTCAACTTGAACGCTGGGCAGAACACTACACCGGTCTCTACTCGCAGCCAGTTGACATCTGTCTGGACGCCATACAAGGCTTGCCCAAATTGGACACTTCGACTGCGTTAGATGACCAGCCTACCGCTAGGGATTTTGACCTAGCTGTCTCGCAGCTGAAACGTGGCAAAAGTCCTGGCAGCGATGGCATCCATGCTGAACTGGTCAAGCTTAAGTGTATGTCACCTGTACTTTATCGCCTGCTTTGTAAATGCTGGGAAGCGGGAGAGGTGCCTCAGGATATGCGTGATGCAAACATTGTCACATTATACAAAGGGAAAGGTGACCGTGGCGACTGCAACTCTTACCGTGGCATTTCTCTTT
The DNA here is from genome assembly GCA_947532125.1 of Saturnia pavonia. Classification (NCBI taxonomy): domain Eukaryota; kingdom Metazoa; phylum Arthropoda; class Insecta; order Lepidoptera; family Saturniidae; genus Saturnia; species Saturnia pavonia. The sequence continues at coordinate 8,164,823 of OX383923.1, forward strand.
TGAGCATAGTCGGTAAGTTGTTCGGTCGCGTTATTCTCTATAAACTGCAACAACTTGCAAACCGCATATACCCCGAGTCTCAGTGTGGCTTTCGTGGTGGGCGATCAACAGTGGATATGATATTTACTCTTCGCCAAGTACAGGAGATGTGCAGGGAGCAGAATACGTCTCTCTATATTGCGTTCGTCGATCTAAATAAGGCGTTCGATACTGTGAGTAGAGAGGGTCTATACTCTGCACTTCAGTGCATAGGATGCCCACCAAAACTGTTAAGCCTTGTGAAGGCTTTTCACGAGGATATGAAAGGTGCTGTCGTGTTTAACGGTGACACATCTAAACCGTTTCACATGCGCAGAGGTGTGCGTCAGGGTTGCGTCCTTGCCCCTAATCTGTTTGGAGGGTTTTTTTCGCTTCTAATAAAAGCTGTTTTTGGTGACAACCAACATGGTATTCACTTCCATACAAGGAGCGACGGCAAGCTTTTCCAGATATCGCTATTGAAATCTAAGCGTTACCGGGAAGATCTCTTCGTAGACACTCTTCTCTTTGCCGACGATGCAGCCTTTGTTGCTAGTTCCACTCACGAGCTTCAAATCATGATGTCCAAATTCTCGAGTGCGTGTGATTTATTCTCAATGTCTATTAACATCCGGAAAACAGTAGTATTAGCGCAAGGCAACGCGGAAAGCCCAATTATCCTCCTGGGTAACACGCCTTTAGAAGTAGTCGACAAATTTTGTTACCTTGGTTCCACCGTGTCGAACAATCTCTCCCTCAATGATGAGATCGATATTCGTATCGGCAAAGCGGCCACTATTTTCGGGAAGCTAAGTACAAGGGTGTGGCGAAACAAGCACCTCACAATAAATATCAAAATGATGGTGTATCAAGCGTGCGTCTTAAGCATACTCTTGTACGGAGCAGAAACCTGGACTTCATACGCAAAACAGGAATGTCGACTCAACACCTTCTATATGCGTTGCCTTCGCAATATCTTAGGTATCACTTGGGAAGATAAAGTCACAAATGAAACAGTCCTAGAGATTGCACAGCTGCCCAGCTTTACGGCAATGCTGAAACAGAGACGTTTGCGCTGGCTGGGGCATGTGCATCGAATGGAGTCCTCCCGTTTGCTGCGTCGCGTCATGCTAGGTGCCGTTGCAGATGCAAAGAGAGACGTTGGTCGGCCACTGCTGCGGTTCAAAGACTGTATTAAGAGGTACATGGCTACCTTTAACATCAATCCCGCATATTGGGAAAGACTCGCTGGTTAGGGACGAATGGCGCAAGTGTGTTCATGATGGCCTAAAAGCGCACGATGAGGCCTGGTTTCGTTGTTTGGAACATAAAAGAGCTATGCGACATGATCACATTGGTCGCACTGCACACAATATATTATTTTTTGTATGTTCACATTGTCGTCGCCAGTGCCGCTCACAAATTGGATTATACAGCCACGAAAGAAGCTGCTCCCAGAGACACTGATTAAACCGTCTGTTATAGACGAAAAGGCCAATGATGATGACCTCCTAGTCGCACCTAAAGAAGTTTTACTTCAAAAATACTTAGGTATAGATATTTAAAAAAAAAAACACATGTTTTCTTCAGTATTTTTTGTGACTGTGCCCTACAACTGAGCTCCTTAGGACGAACCGGTTCTGTTTGGGAACTCAAGTCTTTCTTAATTTTGACGGTGTGTCAATGTAATTAGCTTTAAAACGTCACTCTGGCCTTTTCAGTTTAGGGAGTCCAGTCTTTTAGAGAGCATTTATTATCTCGCGGCTCGTAGTAGCCGGCTTTAGTTAGGTTATTTACCACCACGTGATGCTCGGCATTGTCATTCGTTTAGCACCACCCAGGGGCACGTGTAGGGTATCTAGGGTAAAACCTACAGGCACGTGTAACACAACAAAGGGCTACTCCAAAAAAAAACTTACTTGTACTACAAGGCCAAAATCAAATATCTTTCATACCGCTAAATAATTTCAGAAAGAGTTACGGCTTATTTAAGCAAGTAAGGAGTGTTATTTTTCACTTTCAATTCGCTTTAGATTTTTAGCTTTATGGCAAAGATGGTGACACGCTAAGCCTAAAAGTACTGGCTCTCAAGTCAAGCTGCCGGAACAAATTCACAAGTGCTCGAGGGTAGTAGCTAGCCAGGCGAGCATTACAAAATATCCTACTACTATGCTATGGTTTCCTCCCGATGTTTTCCTTCACCGAGCGCTCAGGCTGATTGCAGGGATTCAAACTCACGTCGATCGACGCGGTGTCCGTACACGCTTCCACTCACCCAACATAGTAACAAAACTTTTGTTTTAACATAAAACCATTGAAATATACATGCTCCTTATACAAAATTCTGTCTCGTGCAATCATCGAATCCAATCGTATCTCTCCTCGATAAGTTTACAACAACTAAGTTCTGTATTTTTTTAAATCACATATAGTCCCTCTGACCTGTCATATTTGATTTGATCCTATTAAAGTTTCGTTTTTATAAAAGTCAATCTCTCCACCCCTTATTTGTGGAGCCCTCCGTCAACATAAATCATTTACTACGAGAAATTTAGGGGTAGCTACGATGCGGTGGTTTGTCGCATAGTCGCTCGCGCGACTTCACCCGCGATTACAAAGTTCTGTATTATTACAAATAGCTATAATAAAAAGTTTTAGCTATTTATAATACACCGATATGTGACAACGAATTCTTCGGTATTCGTGTATATTTCCTCATTTAAATTGGTAACACTATAGGCGGATGATGAAGAAGAACATCGTGAGGAAGATTTCTCAGCGTTTGAAATCGCCAATACGTCGTGGGCTGGCGTGATGATGTAAGCCCCTGCCTTCCCTTGGGAAGAGGCCTTTGCCCAGCAGTGGGACACTAACAGGCTGATATTATTATTACATGGATATAAAATATACTGTGGTTAATTTTTTTGGTTTTCGTCGACGCCCTTTTAGCGTTTGGCCACAACCTCACCTAATGTTAAGTGACGATGTGACTCAAGATGGAAACACGCTAAGCATAGTGAGAGGACTAGCTCTCAAGTCCAGCTGCCGGGACACACTTATAGGTGCTTGGCGACAATCAGACTGACAATTTTTTTTATTTATATTGCGGACTCGTTACAGAATCTAAAATAAACGTAGCCTAAGTTATTTCTTATAACATCAGCTATCTGCCAGTGAAAGTCCCGTAAACATCGGTCCAACCATTTTCGAGATTACCCGAAACAAACAGACATACAAAAAATATTAAATATTTTTTTGTTATAAGTACCGTATAAACTCTCATATGCATTTTGTAAAAAAGTGTTATTTTGACATTACAAACAAACACTTCTATTTTATTATTTGTATATATAGATTCGCCTGAAACACTTACATTACGCACGATTGATATCGATTGATACCTCAAGAGGGCGTATTTCTAGAGAACTCTTACCCTCTTAGCAGGAAAAATAGGATTTTCTTATTATGATTAGATTTTACTAAAAAAATTAGGGTTGCTAGCTATACAAATCTCATTTAAGGTAACTGAACAAAAAAAAAGCGCTGTAGGTCTTAGCAATGTGGGCCTCGAATGAATATATACTTTCAATATAAGTTCACAATTAAATTTAAAGAAATAAATTTGGTGACAAATATTTTATGTCACTTGCATTTTTTAGGGTTCCTTACCTCATAATGCAAAATTCGGAACCCTTATAGGATCACTTTGTTGTCCCTCTGTCTGGTCGTGTGTCAAGACCACTTTTCTCGAAGACGATTTGAGGTATAAAGTTGTAATTAATATCATATACTAAGGCCTAAGGTATATTGCTGTGAAAAATAAAGTTTTTAAGGTAACGCATAGAAGAAATACGTCCGCGTCTCTTCATAGTTAAAATACAGATCACGAACTAATTATCAAAATCTATAGGGTACTTCAGGGCCTACGGTCCTGAAATTTGGCATAAAGTGAGGTCTTTTAACAAAAGTTATGGAATAAATCCGTAAATAATTAATTTAAAATCCCGTCTACAACGCAACATAATTGTATTAAGTTTTATTTTTCTCACGAAAACAGCTTGAGATATAATGCTATACTTAATAATGTAAAATAATCAGTATGGTACCCTAAGGGCGTGAGTCATACTCGCTACCAAGGATGGTAGATAGCGGCCCAATAATCCTGATACAGAAGTCACTAAAAGTTGGTATTTGAGAAACAAGTGGATACTCTCAAGTAAATAGCAAATACCAGGCTTAGTAATGTCATCGGCCCTCTGGAGGACCTTGTTTTAGCTCGTTGGTGCACAAAATTGACAAACGCCAGGGACCTTGATCGATATTCGAAGTGTTTTTTTTTTGTTATTGTTATAGGTTTATCGTTGTGGCCACAATCACACCTGATCTTAAGTGGCGATGTGGCATACGATGGTAACACGCTAAGCCTAGTGGAAGGACCGGCTCCAAGTGCAGCTGCCGGAACACACCTATTGGTGCTTGGCGATTGTTCAAATTGAGGGTGGTAGCTAGCCAGGCGGACTTTAGAAAAAGCTCTACCACCATGTTATGGATTCATGACGATGTTTTCCTCACAGAAAGCTCAGGCTTATTGCAAGGATGCGAACTCACGTCGACGCGGTGTCCATACACGCTAGCCATTATTGCTTCAAATTCCGTACCATCTTAATATTTACCTGGTACATAGTACAAGACCCTGAAACCTGGTACGTCTATCATTCCTGCTCGCTACTTGTCCGTTTTGTATTTATTTGTTTATTTATAAAAGCAGCGCCAACAGTGCGCATATTATACATTGACAATTAATTTTAAAATCGAATATTGATATGTGAACCATTTACAGGCGCTCACAACATGCATACAACTTATATGTCATAAAATAACTACAATCAAGCATCACTATACAATAATATTAATAACTAAAATAAAATCAACATAGCATGGATAATTAAATAATAATTAATTCTGTAAATAAGTTCATAAAAATAACATAAAAAGTTAAAGAAGGTGAAGAATGTTTAAATCATTTTTTTTAATTGCGTGGTAGTACGGCAATATATGTGTAAGTAGAGTATGTGTATGTAGAGTAAGTACAATCAGAAAACAGTGGTGACCGCCAAGAGATCGGTAAATGGTCAACGGTCACCGCTGTCATGCCGACCTGCAGCTGCATATACACTGGCTGATCAATAAATGCGATAAAAAAAAATAGAGTCACTGTGACAGGCTTCTCACAAATACCCTACCACCTCGTTTGATAACTAGATATATACCGGCCTATTTCACCTAGCACCTAGTGTATGGTGTTCACAAAATCTGACACGATTGTCTTGTCTATAATTTTTTTTTAAAGGGAAACTTTAATTCTATGGCCCCAAAAAAATACGTTCATATGTCGCCTGTTGCATTTCATTACATTGTCGCAAATAAAAGTGAATTTTATGCCGTGCAGTCAAGGATTATAATCGTAAATTCGGAACATTGTATATGTTAATGTGTGTTATTAAAGAATGTATGTCACATGTCTTCAATAATTTGTATTTTTTTTTTAAGTTTCACTTGCATCGTGCACGGTTGTGCAGTTGAGTCTTTGAATAAATCTAACATCGGATTTCGGTGAATCCGTGGGGTATAGCTAGTTAAACTATACCACGTAAAATGTTGCATAAAATAGGGGGAGGTATTCGCAAAGCTTCGATTAACAATGAAGAGAACTCACGACCAATAATGTTCCCAGCAAAATACAGTTTAACGGTACCGTAATCTTTAGATAATAATATAATTAATCCAAATACGTATTAAATCCAATAAGTAACACTAAGACCACGTAACGTCTCTTGTGTAATTCACGTTTAGGTTCAAAATTGAAATATACGGTCATGTGTTCTGTATTCACGTAACGTAACGGTCTGTATTTAAGGAGCGTAGCAGTTTTCATGGACTTCAAGCAATCTGACAAGCTTGCCGCGCCGTGGAAAGTTTTCGAATAAATTTAAGACGTGTGAAACCGTCGGGCGTAGCTTGTACACGAAAAAAAAAGTTAACCTCACAGGTTTATATTTTGTATAGATATTTTAATTGTATTATATTATACATAGTACTAGCTGTGTCCGTGACTCTGCTCGCGTGGACTAATAAAGAAGGTTTTTTTTGTGGAACACTAATTTTTTTTTAAATCAAAGTAGCCTAAGTTATGCCTTATAACAGCAGCTATCTGCCAGTGAAAGTCCCGTCAAAATTGGTACAACCGTTTCGGAGATTAGCCGGAACAGACAGACAATAATTTAAAATATGGGTGTTTTGTTATAGGTATCGTGTATACTTTCATATGCATTTAGTAAAAACCTGTTATTTTGACATTACAAACATACAGTTCAGATTTATATTTTGAATCAATTCGGAAAAAAGACTTATTTGGAGCGTTTAACGCCTAACCACACGCCTAACGACACACAAATGTATGTGCTACATAATTGTAGATTTTAAGAAGACTTATAAAAGAATCAACTATTGCACGATCTATGGATCCCCACAATAAGCATTTTTGTCTTCCGTTTTTTGAGCGGGGGCAGCACGATTCGCGCATGCGCTCGACTGATAGCATCCTGTAGTGTGTTACAATGTACGCCACGTACGCCACGTAAAACCTCACTCTCATTATTTTTTCATAACGGACTTAAAGATGTATAACATGAATAAACTCGCCCGTGTTTCACACCCGTATGTTTACAGCAAACAATTTCTAATAATTATTATTCGTACACTAGTCAGAGACACCTGGCGTGAGAGGCTTGAAACTTACGCTGTACAAAATTATAACGCTTTGTTGATTTCTTACATAACTAAGAAACAGGAGCAACCGTCTTAGTGATAATCGCTTTTGGGTTCAGAGTTAATCATAATATTATTTAAGTTTAAGATATCTTGTTACGATAGTGCGACAAGATGAAGTCAGACATTAATGATAATAATATGAATTAATCTTACTGACCTATTTTATTCTCGTCACCACCCCAATGTTTTATTTGATCTAGAACTCATCTCAACCAAGAACAGAATCGATATAGTTTGCAAAACCCAAAAGTACCGAACCAGTTTTACAAATCATCAAAACATTTTCCTTGCACCATCCTAATCCTAATCCTACTAGTATTATAAATGTGAATTTAAGATTGTTTGTTACGCTTTCACGCAAAAACTACTTAACCGATCATCATGAAACTTTGTACAAATATTCTTTGAGATATTAGAAGTAACATAGGATACTCTTTATCCCGGTAACGACAATTTTTGTAATCCACGCGAGTGAAGCCGCGGGCAAAAGCTAGTAATATTATAAAGGCGAAAGTAAGTTTGTTTGTTACTCAATCACGGAAAAACGGCTGAACGGATTTGGATGAAATTTGGCCCACAGATAGTTTATAATCTGGATTGACACATTTTTGTAGTTCACGCGAGTGGAGCTGCGGGCAGAAGCTAGTACTTGTATAACATAATTAATAAAAAAAATCTTGTCTATTCCCTTAATACCAGTATCTTGAAACGAAAACTAAAAAATTGGTTGTCAGATCTAAACTACCTGGATACTGAAATTTTGTTCCATATTGTTAAATATTATTAACTTTATGTACAAATATTTCGCTAAACTCTATTCGTATTTTTCATGGTTAATACTGTGTATCTGGTACATACTTTTTTTATTGGTATTTTATGCACTCTATGAGTTATCACACACACAAACACACACACACATACACACAAACACAAACGTTTTAAATGTTGTTCTATGTAAGTAGTTTTTATACCTATTTGATCATAATATATGATTTTTATATATAACCAGAGGAAGGACACAGGAATCCGGGAAACAAAATAATTTTTAACCAGAACCTATGAACCCTCATACTGTAATATTTAATATATTAATAAAAAAAAAGTGTGAAAATAATTTAACGTTATATAAAGAAACATTATTTGAATGACGTTCCTGATTTTTAATTTTAATTTCTTTTGATTTTTAATTTCAATTTAAATTTTAATTTAAAATGTATTTTGATTTTTAATTTCAATTATATTAATGCTTATTTATACAACGTTATATCATTTCAGTAAAATGTTTTCACATCATTATTTACTAGCAATCCGCCCCGGTTTCGGCTAGCAGAGTAATACATATATATGCCTATTCTTGTTTCACTAGTCTCTGTTATTGGTTAACGCGGCGCATGCCTGTATAGCTCCCAGTCGGCACGATTTTTCCGACAATTTCAACAATCATCGTCATATCTCAGCCAATTTACACAAAGCCTTTAAATTATTATACACCTAAACCTTCCTCATGAATCACTCCGTCCATTGATCAAAACTGTATGAAAATCCGATTAGTAGTTTTGAGTTTATCGCGTTCGGACGACAGACAGACGCGGCGGGGGGATTGTGTTTTTATGATTTGTAATGACATTAATAGTTATTATTTATTTATTTAAGTAACAAACAGTCAAGTAAAAAAAAGTTACAATTATATATATTAACAGACTTAAAGTACAATAAAAATGTTAAAAACATAATTTACATACATTTACACGCATAAATGACAAAGCGGTAGTTGCTTATAACCATAGAAACATACATATATACATACACCATAGACATTTACATTGAATCAAAGAGTATCCAATAATATACGCAATTTTCTTTTGTAAGAAGTTAAATTAATAAAAAAAATATCTAAATCTTTCAAAAAAGTACTATAAAATGAACATGATCGCCTGAAGAAGGTATTTTTTGCATAACTCATACGAAAGTAAGGAATATAAAATGTATCAATCGAACGTGAAAACAATCGAGGTATCCTAAATTTTATAAACTTTTTATGTATTGTCTCGATTCGGGACGTATGGACGTTATATTGCGGACTCCAAACTACATTTCCGAATTCAAAAACACTACGAACATAAGCATTATAAAGTTGTTGTAACGTACTAGCCCGAGTAAAAGGTTTTCCCATACCATTTATTGCATGGTATGGAAATACATAAATGTTACAAAGCAATATTTATTTATTTATAATATACAAACTGCACAGCACAATTTTTGACATTTAAAAAAAAATGAAAATATAATTTTAAAGTGTCAATTAAGAAGTAGAAATATTACATTGCATATACTGTGTGTGTGTATTTAGAATGATGTTTGCATAAGTGATGTTGTGTGTGTGTGTGTGTGAATATACCTACACTATTTATGTTTCACTCGTAGGCTTAGGCGTGTAGGCTTTATCACTCGGAGCGCTTTCTTCTAGTCAAACCCAAAGCCGGAATAATCATATAGGAGGGAATGCTACAGGCCCCGTGTTTCTGGGAGTTACGCGCTTGGAGTGGTTTTAGGTGGGCGACAGTGATTTTTTTCTTTTAATGTTCTCCAAATTCAGTCAGATTCAGTATAAATCCAAAAAAGTTTATTTTTAACAGACTTCAAAGAAAGAAGGAGGTTCTCAATTCGAATGTATTTTTTATGGATTTCAACCATAACTTCTTCTATAGATATTAAAATACTAAAAGTCTCTCTGTCTGTCTGTCCGTTTATGTTCTTTTCACGCGACAGCCACTAATCCGAATTACATGGTTTTTCCTTTAATTTATGGATATGTTATCTGGCCAGGTTATATGATATATTTTGTAACATATGAAATAATCAGTGACAATAATGATGAATTAATTCGGAAAAATACGCATTTGGGATGATTAAATGGCTTACGCTGAGTAAACCATAAAAGATATATCAAATTAATGTACTTCATAATCGTAGATCTTAAAATGACCTACAAAAATGTCAGCGATAGCATATGTTTATCTTCTAAGGATCACTCACAATAAGCACTTTTGAAGCAACATAATTAGTGCGTGCTCTCGTCGACCGACAGCATTCTGCAGACCACGCGAGCGGAGCCGCGGGCACAACTAGTCGTTTATAAGCCGATTTAAATGATAATTTTTTCGCTGCAAGGGGATACGTCAAGGGTGGTCCCATTTTAATTTCATTGGCATTGGACCTTCGACTTTGAAGATTCATCAGAGAACTCCTCAAAACATTGAAGTTGGTATTATTTTTTGTTAGAAATTGTTATTTCATCTATATGGCTAACCATGGCTCAGTGGTAGCATTTACGGACACAGCGTCGATCAACATGAGTACGAATCCTTACAATGAGTCTGAGTTATCGATGAAGAAAACCATCGTGGATTTTTGATCTGATCTGATAAGGGCCTTGAAGCTTCGGAAGACTTTTACAGCTTCACCGGGTTTAGAGGCGAGCGCTGAGGGCACTCAGCCGCATCGTGATGCAAGTATAGCATGGTGGCAGGGCAAGTTGAAAAACTGTCGCCAGGCACTAATAGGTGTGTTCTGGTACCTGCATTTGAGAGCCAGTCCTTCCAGTAGGCTTAGCGTGTTACCATCCTGGGCCAGTTGAAATTGATAAATTCTGATTAACCAATGAAGTTCAAGATCGAACCCGGAACGGCGTTATACGAACCCGGTCTTACGTCATGGCTCATTTATGTCGATAATGAAATATTCGCCATATTCTTAATCGGCAAGAGATTGCTTAATAACATCCGTTTTTATTCTTATTTGCTATTAGTGTCTATGTATATTTTAATAGACGCAAAACATCAAAACTAAACCGCCCTTCCACGCCCTACGTTAGGGTGATATTTGGGCATAAAATATCACATACTTAACAACCCCTTCGTGAACTTTAGACTTTCAATTAGAGAAAGTCTCTCAGAAGGGGTGGTTACCCCTATTTATCTATTAACTATATTGGTATTACACAAGTTTTTCATTTAACTTTTTTTGTAACATTTTTTTAAATAATGTCTGTTAATGTTCTTTATGAAAAAAATATCAGAGTGAATTGTAATGTCAAGCGCGCATATTGTAATAAAAATTCTACATCAATGGCGTAGCTAGCGAATTTTCCTTGGATACAATATCCTTAAGCTTAACAATCACGATACACTATTTAGAGGTTATTTCGAAATACTTCACTACTTTAGTATAAGGTGTCTAAGAAGTAAAACAAAAAAAGAGATCAAGTTTATCCAGTAGTTTTTGCGTGATGCGTGCACAACGGTAAACCTTCATCATTTTATATATATATATATACCTAGATAAAATAGATATCTATACATATAATAAAATTAAAATGTCTGAAATGTCAAAATAACTTGTACTAAATGCGTATGAAAGTACCCATTACGCCCAAAGTACACGTTACGTATAACAGAAAAACAATTTTTAAAACTGTTGGACCGTTTTTGACGGAACTTTCACTGGTGGGCAGCTGATGTTATATTGGTATAGTTTTATTTTAAAAACATAATTAGGGTTTCTCATAAAAATAAAGAATGCTTTTTAAGTATTCCACGCGAGCGGAACCGTGGGTACTGATAGTACTTTATAAGTTTAACGTTTCAACCCAATCTAAATTTATTTTTTATTATTATTTAATCGTTACATGTTTGGCGTAGTGGCCACAATCTCACCTGATGTTAAGTGACGATGTGGCCCAAGACGATAGTACGCTAACCTAGTGGAAGATTGGCTCTCAAGTGCAGTAGCAAGCACTACCACTTTGCCATCATTCCTTCAAATGATGTTAAGTGACTATATGGCCGGGATAGAGTAACTAGTGTACAGATTTTCAACTGGAGTGTCTTAGTTAGCCAGGCGAGGATTAGAAAATCCTTGCTAGCTACTAACACACTATGGTTTCATGACGAAGTTTTCCTTCACCGGACGCTCAGGCTCATTGCAGGGATTCGAATTTACGACGCTACCAGCGAACCATCATTGGTTCAAATACAGGGTCGTTATTCAACAAATACGAATTTTGAATTTTAGGCAATTTGTAGACGGAAGGTAAGAACGACGCTAGACGAGAGTTACTAAAATAAATACGGGTGAAACCGTGGGACTCAGCTAGTAATAAGTAGACTAAATAAATAATGGGAATCAAACCCGAGACGATTCACATGGTATTTAAATAATTGCATCGAGGATTATCCTGACAAATCCTCAAACAAATGGGGCGGCCGCGTGGCGCGTGGCGACTTCTTGCTGTTGGCAGCTAATTTGAATTTGAATCCCTTGCATATTATAAAAAATTACCTCTCTCTGTCTATTTGTTTGCACTATCTGATTTACGTAATATTGACGTGAGTCATCTAATTTCGTGAAATAACGCTTTTTTCAAATGAGACGTCGCTACGTGCCGTTCGAGCAGCTTCGCATATGGTCGTCTCTTTCTGACTCAGCGCTCCTCTCTTAACACTGAACGGTTCTCTCTCTAGTACACACACTAAGTACTTCACATGTTGTGTTAGCGTATCAGCGTGGTTTCTTAATCTAACCTTACAGTTATACATAATTTCGTAAAAAATAACATAATTTAATTAACATAGATATTTTTTTTTATGTATAACTATCTGAATATTTCTTGTTTTTGGAACGAAGTTCCTTATGTGACGTTGCGGAGGGGTACCCTAGCCGGCAAAAAACGTCCGTAACGTTAAAAAAAAGCGTAACTTTTTTATGTGTAGTCTATGTATGATGGCTATACAGTGTCTAATGTATAGTTTACGTGATGACTGTTATTATTATTGCAGTTTTAAATTAAATATTATCATTTTAAATAAAATAAAGGTGTTTAGATAATTTTGTAAAGTAGTTCATTTTTTTATCGATAATAAAAATCATAATAAAAATGTATACCTGAATAATTATTTTCTTTATATCTCGAATAGAACTTGAAATTAATATTTTATAATAAGGAACTTCATTCCTATCTGGTGTCCCACGACACCACACGGTTTTTTTTTTACTTTTATTTATTTATATTTCTATATAAAAAATGGATTAAATTTAAATTTACGCTACGGTTACCATCAGATGAGCTATACGTATGTTTGCCACTTTAGTTGTAAAAAATAACATGCAGTGACGACACGGTGCAATCGGAAAAACCTACTCCAGAGCAATCGGATAAAAGTGTAAAAATTAATTGCACGTCTGTATGTCCCTTGTCTACTAGTTCCATATAAAAGGTATATAAAAATACATATAATTCTTTCAAATGTACTTCAAGGGTGAAATTTCCGTAGTCGATTGAGCATAGATAAAGTAGTGAATACAATCAGAGCGCGTGTTCCTTACAACATGGCGTCCGGTGCCTAAAACTTGTTATTATAGGTACCGTAAAACCATACATTCAAGCTTTCTAGGATAGTATCTGTTATTAGGTCCTTTTACATATGAAATTGGCGTGAGTGTTAGTGCATTAGTGAAATGTATTTTTGTTGAAATGGCCACTTTGATCTCAAATATCTAGGCGTTTGGAATTCCAAATTCAAATTTATTTCAAATTTAGGCTTGTGTATTTGTGTTTCGAATTCAGTGATTCATTTGTTTTCGCACCATTTTATTTTCCTTTGACATCGTTCTCTTCACAAAATGGAAAACTTAAAATATCCCTTTATTTAAGAATATGAGTTTCACTGTGGCATCGACGCTGCAGAAGCAGCTCGAAGAATTAACGATATCTATGGGGAAGCAATTGTAATGGAAAACACGATACGTTTTTGGTTCCAACGTTTTCGTTATGGAAATTTTGACCTACGAAATAAACCCTGTGGCCGGCTGGAGACCCTAGTGGATGATAAAGAATTAAAGGTGATCGTGGAAGTGGATCCATCGCAACTACGTCCGCTAGCAAGTAGCTTCGGTGTGAATGATAAAAAAAATTTAATTCACTTGAAACAAATTAGGAAAGGGGAAAAGCTCGACAAATGGCTAGCCGTTAAACAACCGAAACTGATCAATCTGTCTAGCTCTATTGCTTCAGGACAACGCTAGACCCCATACTTCTCGACAGACGGTCGCTAAATTAGAAGAACTGCAGTTGGAATGTCTCCATCACCCACCATACTGCCTGGACCTGGCTCCAACAGACTACCACTTTTTTTTTATTTGTACAATTTTAATTTCAGCTCGGCGAAACGGTTGCTTATGTCCTAGTGTTAAGTAAACTACGATCTAAGAACTATGGTCAACACAAAGGATCAGTTGGCAGTAACCGTTGTCATGCAGCCTATAATTTTATCAAAGTGATAGCCACTAGATACCCTCAATATGGCTTAGCTGATTTTGAAGTTATAGCGTATTTTTAAACAACAAAGGAATTTATAGGCTTCTGGTCCAAAAATCGGATAAATGAAATGTATTTTAAAATCTATACCAAGCCGAAATATTACTTTAAGAAAGGTAGGGCACAGTGAAAATGTTTCGATATTTCTTTATACTTGGAGCAGTCCACCTGATAGAATAGAATAGATAAGAAAATCGCAGCCAAATAACTTAGTGTTTTGTTCCTGCGGTGAGTATGTTTTCCAGAGCTCCATGAGGAAGGAGGTTCAAGCTCGTCAACGCGCTAGTGATTCCTTGGTGTTACAAGCATCCATATGCTAAGGTAGCCGCTTACTATCAGGCGGACCGTATGCTTGTTTGCCACCTTTGTTGTATAAAAAAATCACTCATCGATTTTACTTACAAACTTAAATTTAAAAACACAGTGTTAGTACGCATCGTGTTTTTATTTATTTGTAAACAAATAAATTAAGAATTTTAATTAAGAAAATTGGTGTAGAATCCAATGTGAGTACAATGACACAAAAAATTATATTATTATTCGTTTATGAATAATTTCATTTTATGTTGCGACGTTGTGTTCAAGAAACCATATCTCATAAATGGGATGTGTCTGTGCTTTTAAATACAATGCCAGTTTAGCATGGCAGTAAATTTTTACTTGAGGCACACTTCTAGAAAATGCACTAAATAAAACTTTATCCACGTTACACAAATTTATGGACACTTCCCTTTGCTTTGATATATCGTGCGGGCGCTGCCCACGCGCCGGCAGCGTGCCCCGTCATAGATACGTCACTTATCATTAAATGTCAAAGGGGAAAAATTTGTAAGAACTATTGTCTCTTCGATTTTATCAAATTCATGTATGTTATCTGTAACTAGGCAGAAGAACGATACTTTTTACCAGACTACGGCGAAAACAAAATGAGGGTTATGATTTCAACAAGCTATTTATATATCTATGTTTATCTATTCTAGCATATCTTTTAAACTACCTACCAATTATAATTTTACGAATTATGCATCGTTAGAAGCGTCCTGATCGTCCGCTGGTTGTAGGCTATGAGAAGTACCACTGAAATATGGCATCAAAAAATATTATGTGCCGTGTCAAATGGAAGGTTTTAATCAGCACAATTGAAAAATATAGATTGCTTAATGAATATTGTTAGCTTATTATGATGAATAATGATAGCTTTTCAGAGCGATGTCTCCCTAGTCGGGATTTAGTTTATAAACTTAGGTATCTAGTTCTCAATTGAACTGAATAAATTACAAACATACCAGGAATCTACAAGAATATTACTAAGATCAAAAGATTGTTTATGTTTTGTTTGTGTGTTTGAACACGACACTCTCTGGAGCTATTTTTTTTTTCGAACTGACTTTACTGTTAGCCATAAGGGCTCTGAAGCCTCGAACGGCTTTTACAACTTCACCCGGGCTTGGATCTCTGGAGCTACCATTTTGTGGTTTAATTTAACAGCTATCCTTAGAACTAGTTGCTTTCCGCTCGTGTGCACTACAGAATGCCGTCGACTGAGCGCACGCGCGAATCATGCTGCCTCCTATCAAAAGACGCTCGACAAAAATCCTTATTTTGGGTGATCCTTAGAACATAGATATATGCTATCGCTGACTTTTTGTAGGTCTTATTAACACGCTTATATTAGCTTCACTTGTAACAACTAACAAACAATGAATAAAATCTTGGAAGTCAGTTTTAACCTACTTCTAATTGTCGAATCGAAATGAAACTTTGTATGTATATGTAGTTAGGATAACAACACTATAATTTGGTATCTTGGAGCTGATCTGATGACGGAGACAGGATGTGGATAGTGGAACGAGTTTGGGCTCATATGATTCGTTTTGATACGTCAAATAGACTGGGCTTGATAACGAGATGTTATTGTAAGACTGAAAAGTTTTACAATTCTTAGTGCGTAGTTAAAGCGTGTTTTTAGTTTTTTATATTATTTAAACTTATTAAGATATACAATTTTATTTAATATTAATTTGATATATTTAGAGTTTACTCAGCGTAAGCCACTTAAGCGTCCCAAATGCGTCTTTTTTCCGAACTGATTCACCATTATCGTCACTGCTTATTTCATATGTTATTTTATATAACAAATTATATCCTATAACCTAGCCAGATAACGTAGCTATGAATTAAAAAATATATATAGGCAGACAGATAGAGAGAGAGGGAGACGTTGAGTATTATAATATTTATTGAAGATATAGATTAGTTCTATTCAACTGTCATGTCCTGACACCACAGTTCAGAACAAAAAGTGTTCCAAACTTTCGACCATGTAGGAAATATTGATAGATGTCCGTTACCCATATTATGAAATTCCAATCCCATCCAATATTAAAACTAATAAATCTCAAATTTAAACTGAACTTTTCGAAGAATTCCATTGTATTCATTCTCCTGCTGATAACATTATGGCCTTCTATAAAATTATTGAGGATCACAGAATCGATTCCCATATTCGATTACCGAAAATGACTAGCTTGTGTCTATGGTTTCACCCATATGCTTACCCTATAAGTATATTTTAGTTTCATTGTTCCATAATTGGAAGTATTGAATTATATTCTACCGATAGACAAGAAAGTTTATGAAAACCATTTGTTCTAATACTGGAAAGAGTTAGAACTAAAATTCCCTGCTGTGCTAGATCGATTATCAAGTACTTATAGTTTTCTCGCGACCAAAACGTTCTTAAACCAAGATGGCATGGCATTTAAATGAAGAAATATTTCGTCTATTGTGGTATTACGATACTGTTAAATATTTATTCACTTGAACAACAAATAATTTTACTTACTTGACTACTGAATTGGTATTTACGTTCAGGTTCACGCTTTGGTTCGAATTATCGTATTATTAGCGCCGATATGTACGCGCCCACACTGCATAAATGTCAAAGCCACACTGAAGTAAGTTATACCTACGGATTGCAGTACAGTTCAGTCAAACAGAGTAAGCGTTGTGATAGCGAAAATTTAGTTTTTTTTCTTTCTTTGAACTGACTATACTGTTGGCCGGGAGGCCTTAACAGTTTCACCGGACTTTTTTTCGAGCGCTTAGGGCACTCAGCCGAGAAATAAGGGCAACATGCGCAAGGGTGACAAAGTGGGGGACCTCGGCTTGGGCTGTTACCGTATATGCATCATCGCGACCTAGCTAAATTCCTATCCGAATTCGAGCTAACTAACGTACATGTATGCATGTCTCTTGCCTTCTGGGAGGAAGGAAGAAACCTAGTACGTAGTACATATATATCGATGATTGGACGAGAATTGTGAATGAAATTTCGAGGACGCGTCACGTTTAGGCATATTTCATTACGTGAGGGAGAAGAAAGATCTAGATAGAAGGAGACAGGCAGCTTATACATTGTATATCTAATTCACAGTTTAGGCGATTGGCGATCTATCAAAAATATTTAGCTTGAAAGTGATCGACTGCCAACCTATGTACTGCGTACTATTTTCTATAATGCTACGTCGACACGTGTAGCTACACAATTCCGCCAATATCGCCTTTACCAAAAGAAAACCATTTCCGTTTATCAATTTTGAGATCGCACGCCATTGGTTTGAAATGTAAAATAGAAATTATTTGTATTACGTCAAACGTCAACGTTTTGCAGTTGAAAAATTTTTAAGGTATTTTATATTTTTCGGGAATTCCAGCGATCGACTCGGGAAGCTCTCGCGATCGACCTCTGGTTTAGGCTATCCGCGTCTCCCTTTTCAAGAAGAATCACTTCTATCATGTGTACATTTGTTCGTTTAAACGATTTAATCGATAGAACTGCCAGACAGATTTGAGAAATTCTCAATGCAATTTATAGCTTACTAGTTGTGCCCACGGCTTCGCTCGCGACTCGCGTGGACTACAAAATGTTGTCGGTCGAATGCACGAGCGAGTTGTCCTGCTTCAAAAATGATTATTTTGTGTGATCCTTAGAAGATAGACATATGCTATCTTAGGTCTTTTTAATATCTACAATTATGTAGTACATTAATTTGATATATTTCATATCGTTTACTCAGCGTAAGCCATGTAATCGTACCAAAAGCGTATTTTATTCATTATCGTCACTGCTTATTTCGTAAGTTACTTTATACAACAAAATATATCCTATAACCTGGCCAGATAACATATGCATGAATTAAAGGCAAAACCATGTACCTAATCGGATAAGTTGTTTTTCGCGTGAAAAGAACATAAACTGACAGACAGAGGGACGTTGAGTTTTATAATATAGCATATTTATTTATTTTATATAATGCTGGGTGGTATGTTAGACATGATAAATCCGTGCAACTAGATTGCGATCTCCATATACCATGTGTAACAGCCGCTATAATGGCACGCTTAGGTGTGTTTGCGTTCCGAAATCAACTGGCGTATAACCAGTAATCAAGGTGATATAATAAGAATCTGTAATTGACTTGGTCGTGCCATTATGCCCATGGGGATAAATCCGTCATAGAGAGTCTCTTTTGACTTATAGCGTTTTCGGGGTCAGTCCGTGTATTTTCAACAGCGTAGAGAGAGGATTAAAGGCCGGTGACGTAATTTCAGCTACTTGATGCTGTATCCGGATTGTACTGTACTTACATCAAATGATGTGTGCAGCATTTCACAAGTGTCGGAAGTACAACCTTCAGAAAAAAAAATGTTCTTTCTTTAAAATCAGCGGGATTTGAACTATCGACCGCTCGTGCGTACTCCGTATGAAGTCTGGTCGTCTCACACCGCTAGGCCAATCCGACGACGATAACAGTTATGCAAATCAGGACTTGGATTAACCGTGCATAATGTAAAAATGTATTCTGTCTCATTCTCTCGCAGGCTAAATCCTAAAGTTGTATATGTTTGTCTCTTTTTACTGTCGCTTTTTCGTTTCATCGAGTTTTAAATCGATTTTCGAATCACGGTGCTAAAGAAGTTTTCACTGCAAAAAAACAACAAATAATATATATTTTTTTACGTTAATTAAAAATTTCAATTTATCTTTTCTTATCTATAAAGTCCGATGAACTGCCAGTCTATCTGGTAAATAAAATATGACAACCGACTCCCGTGGGATGGGGGTCGACATCGACGGCGCTATTCATGTATATGATATATATATATATATATAATCAGTGTCCGTGGCTCCGCTTGCGTGGACTACAGGATGCTGTCGGCTGAGCGCACGCGCGACTTTTGCTGCATCAAATATGCTTATTGTGAATAATCCTTAGAAGATAGATAAATGTCATCGCTGACTATTTTATAGGTATTTTTAATATCTACAATTACGTCATACATTACTTTGATACATCCCTTATAGTTTATTCAGCGTAAGCCATTTAATCGCTACAAATGCGTCTGTTTTTTTCGAATTTGTCGACCACTATCATCACTCCTTATTTCGTTACTTTATGTTACAACATACATCCTTCGTACTAATTACCATACATAATTGTAGACCTTAATAAGGCCGAAAAACATCGCGATAAAATTCAAGTGCATAGAACACAATAAATCAAGTCTAGTACGAGTTTTAGCTTGCGAAATTGTGGATTATTCGAGAAAAAAATACAACAAAATTAAAAAAAAAAATCTCGGCCAAAAGAAGGCTTAAATTATATGTTAATAGTTATTAATATGCTCCATACATGGTTCTATTATATGGCTTTGTCAAATTGATTTTTTTTCTTTTTACCCGGACAATTTTTAATGATATTTCTCAAGACCTAAGTAATCTGTAAATAAGTAGTGTAATGTAAATAAGTAAATAATAAGACTAAAGTAATCTGGAAAAAAAATAATGTCACAAAAATGGCTTTTATAAAACCCTATGGGTACGCTTGACAAACGGCATTCTGTACTCCATGCGAGCGGAGCCGAGGGCACAACTTCTAACTCATACGTAACTAAGCAAGCTGTATAGATCGGTCAATATGATAATCATTGTTTAAAATATTCAGGTTCACTTCCAATCGACGAAATTGAACTGCAGGGTAAACTCCCTCACGAACTGTAACGAACTCTTGTCACGTGACCTGCACACTTCACTACAGCAGTCATAAATCTAATTAGTGACACAGACATAACCAACGACTATTATATATATCTATATACATATCTAGATACGTAGCTTTGTACTTAAAAAGTGACCAGCAAGTAAAAGACAATTATGTACTTTAACTTAAGCGAATATTTCGAATACTTATTATAGAATGTAAGCAATAGAATTAACAGTCATGTAAATTAAACAGATTATTGTTGGTTATTGGTTATAGGCTGTCTAGCATCACGCTACAGCTTTTAAGAGGTGACCAGTTACTATAAAAAGTGTAGGTGAGCCGCTAAACGAAAACAAAAGCCGTTAGGGTGCGTATGGGATATCGGAAGCCGAGGGCGAGATGGACGAGAAACGAAAAAATATAGGCGAGTGAAATCGCGGGGCTTAGCTAGTAAATAACATATGCGCTATTACTACGATACTGCAATGGTTTTTATTTTATAATACGTAAAGATTTTTAGAAAGAGTCAAAGTTAAAAATGTATTCCGTGTATTTTATGAAAACACGATGCAAGTGAAACTTTTTTTCGGTTTGTAGGTATATAACTAACAATTTTTGGAAAATTATTTGATTTAGTGTATTAAAATTGCGTTTTTAATCTTAACTTAATTATTAAAAATGGGAATGATAATGGGAAATCAATAGTAGACAAAATATTCAAGTATAAAATTTAATTTCAATTTGCGTATTAGAGTACGGAATACATAATTAATACAATCATTTAGATGATAGACGCCTATTAAAAACTAAGAGCAATATTTATTTAAATCATTGAATCGTTGTCACCTTATGTTGGCTTTGACATGGGGCTCTTCAGAAAGGGATTGAAATACAGTCTCCAAGGTCAGCAACATGGCTGTAATGCCCCTGGTGTGGCAGTTGTCCATAGGCGACGGTAACTATTTACCATCAGGTGGGCCATCTGCGTCTTTGCGCCCATTGGCATAAAAAAAAAACAATAATTCTATCAATAACGTTCATCTTCGCCTCGAGTCTAACAGTTCCCTACTCTGCTGTAATGCGACATGCGATAAATGAACGAATTATTTTTGGACGGTAGATTAAAAGTTTCACTTAAAAAATGCATTAAAATCAGAATTGATTTCCAAACGCGAGGCTATCAGCCGCAAACACGTCAGGCTATGACGAGGCGATCGTGGTTTTAATAACATGAGATTAATGGAGGTCTTGTGTGGAGCTTTCCAATTTATACTGATAGAATACCTTGATTACGACATGGTTCGATCGGTTATATAGCGGATTCTACAGCAAACTTCGTCTGGAAGTCAAGAATACCACACTATGATGAATTAATGTATATTGTAAGAGTGTTTTCAAAGCTTAGCTAGCTGTGATCCTTAAGTTAAAATTCTGCCTATAAAGTTATAAACATATAAATTGGTAAGTTCCGGAAACTAAACTGAAGTGCCAGCTCCATTTCTGATATTAGGGCCAATAAACCAATATACCAACACTTAGAAGAAGTGAGTTTTTTTTTCAAAGGCTTTATCAAAGGGCATCGTTGCGACCGTGCGAGTGAAAGCAAATACAATGGAATCTATGCACGGCGAAAAAACCCATATATGTGTGTGTCTTCTGATAAAATTCTTGTAGGTAACTCAGTATCCGAATTTTACAAGGGATATACATTTTGAGAAGTGTTTTGCCATATATGAGTAGAGTGTATTGTTCTATAATAAAAACTAACCGCAAGTTACAAGTAAAAGTTAATTTATAATGAAAATTAATGTAGTCTTCGGACAGGAACGTTTTGTATGGAACGGATATTTCGTGTCCTGAGTTACCGTGGTAATTTACATAAAAATAAAACGATTTTTTTAAGAATTTATCAAGTTTCCTGTTGTGCCTAATAATCTTAGATAGAATAATTGTGATATTATTTTTGTGAATTACTATTATAAATTAGTTATGTATGTATTATACTAATATAAGAAGAGAATTTTTGTTTGTTCAAACACGCTAATCTCTGTAATAAATCAT
This sequence comes from Saturnia pavonia, assembly GCA_947532125.1. Taxonomy (NCBI): domain Eukaryota; kingdom Metazoa; phylum Arthropoda; class Insecta; order Lepidoptera; family Saturniidae; genus Saturnia; species Saturnia pavonia. The sequence continues at coordinate 8,187,155 of OX383923.1, forward strand.
AAATCAAATTGAAATAATTCATAAAATATTGTTATACATATATATTATTATTTCTTTCATCAAAATTTATGATACAGGCATCATTTTGTAGTTTTTTTTATCGTTATAGGTTTGGCGTAGTGACCACATCTCACCTGATGTTAAGTGATGGTGTGGCCCAAGATGATAACATGCTAAACCTAGTGGAAGACTGGATCTCAAGTGCAGCTGCCGGAACACACTATTGGTGCTTGGCGAAAGATTTTCAACTTGAGGGTGGTAGCTAACCAAACGGCCGTTAGAAAAAGCCCTAACACCAAGCTATGGTTTCCTCACGATGTTTTCAAGCTCAGGCTCATTGCAGGGATTCGAACTTACGCCAATCGACGCAAAGTCGTACACGCTACCACTAAGCCATCACTGCTTCATTTGCTATTGACAAACCTTAACTTATAAACTATTAAAAAAAACGACTATTTTTTTTTATAAAAAGCGTACAACATATTCAACTAATATGTAAGTGGCGCCATCTATTAAAAATTAATTTAACTAACATGACAGATGTTAGATTGCTTACACTCTAGGTATAATATGTAAAATATTCGCACGAGTCAGCTAGTATAAATAATAATACAAATATAACAGTAGGGGGAAGTGGGGTACTTTGATACAAGGGGCACATTGATACACCAGCAATAATTCAATATTAACAAACATTATTAGAGACCCGACAAAACTAAAACGTCCATATACATGTCTTATCTCCACAGCTATAACCACACTGACCGCTTGTTAACCGTTAGCGTTGGAACAGAGTAAGTGTGTTTTTAGTGCGACTAACTAAAAAATACTTAAGTATCTAAAAGTATTTCTTTGCTGTTTTATATGATATAATTAAGATTTAAACTTACGAAACGTTAGTTGATCTATCCAACATTCGGTATTAGAAGTATTTTTTAATGTGTTCGATGGTTTTATTGAATTTTTTAATATTTTTTTTTATTATCATAATTTTCCATACATACATACAAAAATCACGCCTCTTTCCCAACGGGGTAGGTAACCACGTCCTGCCACTTGCTACGATTCTGACATACATCTTTCGCTTCTTCAATAATAATCAATCTTTTCATGCATTCTCGACGGTTTAGAGTACTCTTTACCTGACCTTTCTTCAGAACGTCCCCGATTTGACCGTGGAACGTTCGTCTAGGCCTTCTTTTTCCAACGTTCCCATTCACACTTGCTTTATAAATCTGTCTAGTCATTATTCTTTAATTCATCCTCTCTACATGCCCAAACCGTCAAAGCATCCCTTTCACAATACGTGTAATTATATCTTCTTTCACACCACAATATTCTCCTAACACACTATTTCTTATCCTGTCACTCAATTTCACTCCATCATACTTCTTAGCGCTCTCATTTCTACAGCATTTATTCTACTTTTATGTTTTTTCTGCCACACCCAGCTATAACTTCCGTACATGAGTGTTGGAACTAACACTGCTCTATGTACAGCCAGACGAGCTTTCTTAAAGATTCTCTCTTCCTTTTCAAACTTAACTTTATACATATTCCAAATATACTAGATTGTGAGACTGAATACTTGCGGCATAAGAGGAAATGCCCTAGAATTAATAAAATCTTACTTAAGCGGACGTCTTCAATATACAGAAATATCCAGTATATGTGTCAAATCCAAACGTGAAGTTAAATAGTTATCTGATTCTAGAGAAATTAAATATGGCGTGCCGCAAGGCAGCGTTCTAGGACCGTTATTATTCTTGTTGTATATTAACGATCTTTCCCGCAACATTAATTGCCCGTGTGTTTTATTTACCAACAATAATACAGTTCTAATAAACTGTCTCAATAGACAAAAATATGAAGAGGAAATTAATAATTCACTAAATTAAATAATCAATTGGCTCAACAATAATAATCATTTAATAAATCTTAATAAAACAAAAATAATGCATTTTTATCAAAAAGTTCAACCTATAAACCTAAACATTAATTATAACGTCATTATATAATTATAACAATCCCTTGATAGCACTAGTCTAGCAAAATTCTTGGGTATATTGGTTGACAGTCAATTAACCTGGAAACCACAAGCAGAAGAAATTTGTAAAAAATTAAGTTCCACCGCGTATGTTCTCTACAATCTTTCCAAAAAAGTAAACATTGATACACTATTAGTAGCTTATCACGGTTTGGTGGTTTCCATTCTTAGGTTTGGTGTAATATTCTGGGGCAATTGCTCCGAAAGAGAGGCTATATTTAAAGCCCTAAAACGGTGCTTAAGGGCCATCTTTAGTCTTAAGGTCACAGATAGCTGAATCCCTATCTTCAAGACATACAATATACTTACTTCTCCTAGCATTAATATTTTAGAAATAGCAATTTTTGTTAAATATAATATTCATTTATTTCCTACATTGAATGATACCTTGTATCGAATCACTACAATGAGATCAAAATATAAGAATTTATTGTGTAATGTAATTTAACACTGCGTTGCTGAAAAAAAACATTATTGGTATGGCATCTGTTATATTCAATAAATTTCCACATAGTATAAAGGATCAGAGCCCTTAAGGAAATTTAAACAACTCCTGTCTTCGCTGTTATTAAAGAAGTGTTACTACTCTGTTACCGATTTCCTAAATGATGAATTGTAACACTCTCCTTATTTAAGATCTCAATTTTTTATAATAAACTTTTTATGATGTCATTCTTAAATTTATCTTAGTTCCTAGTTTAAAATTAGCTGTAAGTTTCTCCTTCAATTTTGTATGCCAACAGGCAGAATGTACTGGGATTGAATACATTTTATACTAAGACCATACTTGTACCTGCATTATTATTAGTAAACTTGACTAAATACTTGAAACTCGACATTTATAACAAGAATTAATTTATTTTTTTAAATGTGTTAACATTTAAAAAATACATTAAGACTTTTTTTTTTTCGAACTGACTATACTGTTAGCCTTAGGGGCCCTGGAGCCTTTACGGCTTTTACAGCTTTACCGGGCTTGGGGGCGAGCGCTTAGGGCACTCAGCCACGAAAGCTAAGCAACAACATCCGAGGGTGCCAAAGTGGCCGAACCTCGGCTCGGACTGTTGCGCGTATGCAATTAAGTCGCGATCTGACTAATCCCTATCCGTAATTCGATCTAAACTAACTATACATATATACATGTTTCTGTCCCCTGGGAGGAGGGAAGGAACATGTGTATGTGTATTTAGTGGTCTGAAATTTTTGTCTACTCTAACTAGGCAAAAAAAGAAAAAAAAAGGTCATGTATGGCTGTGAAAGCTAGTGATTGTAAAGTCACTTGTATCGCGCGAGCGGCTGCTTGGCTCAAGGGCTCCATGCCGATGGATCGGATTTAGGCTTGAGTTGCCGCAGAGGAGGGCTGTCGCCACATAGGTACATAGGTTCTGTAAGGGACCTTTTTTTTTCTTTTTTTGCCTAGTTAGATTAGACAAAAATTTTCAGACCACTAAATACACATACACATGTTCCTTCCCTCCTCCCAGGGGGCAGAAACATGTATATATGTATAGTTAGTTTAGATCGAATTACGGATAGGGAATTAGTCAGATCGCGACTTAATTGCATACGCGCAACAGTCCGAGCCGAGGTTCGGCCACTTTGGCACCCTCGGATGTTGTTGCTTAGCTTTCGTGGCTGAGTGCCCTAAGCGCTCGCCCCCAAGCCCGGTAAAGCTGTAAAAGCCGTAAAGGCTCCAGGGCCCCTAAGGCTAACAGTATAGTCAGTTCGAAAAAAAAAAAAAAAAAAAAAAAAAAAAAAAAAAAAAAAAAAAAAAAAAAAAAAAGGGCTGTCGTGGCGGGTGTGCGGGAGCGAAGTTAACCGTACGTCCCCTGCGGAGGGAACGGTGGTTTAGCGGGCGTGGGCGCGAGCACGCATATGTTGCGGGAGCGGACGCGTAGAAATTGTTAGCGTTCTCGGTGTCGTCATCGGGATCGACAAAGAGATTTCGCGGACGGCGTTTATAACGTTTGGCAACGGGGATCGAGTTGTCTGGGACGTAGTTCACGGTGGATTTTACGAGCGGGTTGGGATGATTCGAAGCGCTATCGAAGTATCTCCTGTTGAGATATTTCACATAGGCTTCTATCGAGGGATACATTAAGACTAATATACTCACGAGTATATAGGGAATTTGACAGGCTTTTTAGAGAAATAAATACGTCCAATTATTATTTTATAGTTATAATTATATTTCTTAATATGGAAAATTACTTACTAATTCAATTATGGACAATTACTTAAAAAAATTGTGTTGAAAATTAATGCATTTGAAAACTTAGACTTAAAAATACTTTGGATTCTTTATTATAATACTTTACTACCTCAGACCAAATTATATTCTCTTGGTCTAAGTTTACTGCTAAAGAATTTTGAGAATCTGATCAGTGGTTCCGGAGATTATCACATAGGTATAATCATACACAAACTGTACCTAAATATTTAAAATAGCATAGTTTTCACCAAGACCTTATATTTTTTTGTTTTCGAACTCATTATACTGTTAGCCATAGGGGCCCTGGAGCCTTTACGGCTTTTACAGCTTTACCGGGCTTGGGCCCTTATAACGTATGGCTTGGTAGGCAGAAAGACTGAATCGCCACTTCTATCCATCCTTGCATACACCATTCGCTTCATGAATCCCCTTAATAATGTATAAAATTTTCAAACAGTTCGCTCATTTCTCTTTTAATGATTATAAAAAGAGTAATAATTAATTACAAGGCAGAGTAAATCTTCTGCAAGGATATGGACAGATGAAGCTATATTCTGTACCCTATAAATACCCTAGTAAAAGTACACGGTGTCATTATAAATATAAACATTATAAATTGGTAGTACTTACATTAAGTTAAAGTAATAATAATTCACTTTTTTTAAAACACATTGATTGAAAAAGTCAATTAAATTAATTGTCACAAACACTATAAAAATAAACACTAATTTATATGATGAACTTATAATTTAAATAAAAAAATTCATATCAAGGTTTCATATTAAATTAATTTTAAAATGATACATTTAATTAATAAATTAATTTAAATTAATAATCATGAATGATGACACTGTCTATTTAATTAGAATTCGTAGAATCGTAATGTGATTATTGCATGACATGCAGTCGGGCGTTCGCATCGGTAGCACGATAGTTACTGAGTCAAATTTGATCGTTTAGGGGATGAATCGAAGGGACATGATTACAAATGAATTCAACCACAAGGATATGCGATATACATTAATATAAAGTTCAAGAGATTGTTTGTTTGTTTAAACGCGCTCTCTCTGAAGCTACTAGTCGGTTTTAAAAAAATATTTTGTCTTTTATATCCTACTAACTGTGACCGGCGGTTACATCCGCGTATAATTTAAAATAAATCGCTGATTGATGATTTATAATACTTCAGTATAGATAATATTTTTATCGGACAGCCAGGGTTATGCATCACAACTCACACGGCCCGTTCGCGTCACTACACATACATATAGACCCGAGCCGAGTGTTGAATGATTTTAATTTTACATTATCTCTCAAACTATTCTTCCAAATAACATATTATTAAAGGCACAGTTTATTTACGTAAAATTGTCTTGATGATGAATTAACTTTCGTTCGTAAGGATTAATATGCCATATCTAATAATAATGCTCATAAATCACTTATAATTTTCAATAAAACTTTGTTACAAAATACCTTATTGTGGCTTATGTATAAGAGATAGGCATATGGTATCACGGACTTTGTTTTAGATGTACTAAGGAGCAATATTTTTCTAGAACATTGTATTTACGTATCACTAACCATTACGCCAGCGCACGCGGATAAAGCAGTTCGGGAGTGCTTTTTCTTCCAACTTACTTAACAATCATCAATATTTAAAGCTAGCTGAGATCTGAACCTAATGCTAGATAGCCTATACTATTCCTCATGAATCTGGCTATTATATACAAAAAGGATTTTTTGAATCCGACTGGTAGTTCCAGAGATTAGCGTGTTTAAACAAACAAACAAAAAACTCTTCCGCTTTATTATATTAGTATAGATTTATTCAGGAAGGTTGTATAGGCTTATAGTTTCACGCTACGACCCTAATGAGCGGAACAGTAACCATGATTTTCAAGCAATCTGACAAGCTGTAGGCAAGTATGGGAAGTTAGAACAATTAGGCTAAACGGTTGTGTAGGGGGCGGCGCGGTGAACAATTAGTCGAATAAATTTAACACGGAAGAAACCGAGGGCCACAGCTAGTTGTAAATATACTCACTTTAGACCATAGATATAGAATTTATTAACAAATCCTACAGCGTCATCTATATTTATCGTGAAAATGACGGTAGCTAACTGGGCGGACTTTAAAAAATAACCTAACATCATGTTATGATGTCAACACAATGTTTTCCTTACCAAGAAGCTCAGGCACATTGTAGGGATTCGAACTTACGTTGATTAACGCGGTGTCCGAAAACGGTATCACTGGGCTATCTTGTTTTATGATACTCCTTAGGGTCATAGCGTGAAGTTATATAACCTATACTATTCCTCATGAATCTGGCTATCATATACGAAAATATTTTTTAGTATACGACTGATAGTTACAGAGGCTATCGCGTTTAAACAAACAAACAATCAAAGAAAAAGCTCTTCAGCTTAATATATTAGTATACTACCGCTTTTCCCGCGGCTTCGCTCGCGTCATAATAGAGCTATGACCCCCCCATCTTTTATACTTTCTAACTGAATTGTTAAACACAAATTTTCATAGATCTGTTTAAAAAAATTACGGATTTTCATACAAAATTTCATCCCCTTTTTCACTACTTTAGGGGTTGAATTTCCTTTCGTAGTGCTCAACTACAGTGTAAAAAAGGAACTCACAGACAATTTTTTACGTTCCTAGCACCGAGGTTTTAACTGTGAGTGGATCGATCAGTCAGTCAGTGAATCAGTCAGTTTCTTATTTTTATATACATAGATTAGCTGTGCCCGCGGCTCCGCTCGCGTGGATTACTAAAAAAAAGTTTATTATTTTATGTGCGGAACCCTAATTATTTTTCTAAAATTCAAGTAGCCTAAGTTTTGCTCTAAAAAATCAGCTATCTGCCAGTGAAAATCGGTCCAATCTTTTCAGAGATTACCCGGAACAAACAGACAGACAAAAGTTAAAAAAAAATGGGTTATTTGTTAATAGGTATCGTGTATTATCGGTCTATCGTCTATCGTGTGTGAATCGCACACACACCTTTTTTTAGTAGGCCGACATCACAGCGATGACTGGCCGTGGATTGTAGATCTCACGGTAGCCGCCGATGTTTTGGGTTGCACTAATTTAACATCAATGAATGAAGCAATGGTGGCTCAGTGGTAGCGTGTACGACTTCGCGTCGATTGACGTGAGTTCGAATCCCTGCAATGAGCCTGAACTTTCGGTGAAGGAAAACATCGTGAGGAAACTTTAGCATGGTGGTAGGGCTTTTTCTGATGCCCGCCTGGCTAGCTATCACCCTCACTTGAGAGCAAGTCTTCCACTAAGCCAAACCTATAACAATAAAAAAAATCATTTTGCCGTCACTTTGCACTGCGACTATATGAAAAATACTCATACTTTGCCTCTAACGAGCGTCCGTATCCATTATCTTACCCCAAGGGAACCATTTCCCTCAAAGGAAAAAAAAAATAACGAAATTTGAACCCACACCCACAATTCCATGTCTATTCGATTCCGACCATGATATACGAGTTTTGATAGAAACAAATATAGCGTAAAAATATGGGGGATGATGCAGCGCTCGGTCCCTATAAAATTACATATAAAATGAAATTAGAAAGTCCCTAAGGTAAAGTAAAAGGAAAAGAGTGTATTGTTAGCGGAGAGGGTATTTCTACGATTAAGAATAATCTAACTACCGTCAATATAAGTGGATTGAAGTACCGTATTAGCGGATTGTTAAATGATTTGGTACAAGTAGGGTATATTCATAAGCGAAAATTAATAACTACCTTACTGGACGCACTGAGTGAAAGTGTATATAAGTCGTAGCGCACAAGAAAGGGATTACTAAGCCCGGTGAAGCTGTAGACAGTATAGTCAGTTCGATAAAAAAAAGAAGGGGATTCATTCTCGCTTGTATCCGTTTGTATTGTAACCGTTCACATCGTCTAGTAACTCATTCGTATGACATGAATCATATTTGTGGTAGAAAGAACATTTGTCATCTAAAATCAGAACTGTGAAGACATAGTTCTTCTAACAATATATTATTTATTTATTTATTAGATGTGTCCGCGGTTCCACTTGCGTGGACAGAATGCCGTTGGACGAGCGCATGCGCGAATCGTGCTGCCCCCGCTCAAAAGACGGAAGACATTAATGCTTATTGTGGGTGATCTTTAGAAAATAATTATGCCACCGCTGACTTTTTGTAGGTCTTTTGATCTACCCTGCAGATATATTTGTAACAAATTTAACAATTTAATTAATTTCAGTTTTACCTCTTTCCAGAGTCCAGGTTTTGAAACTGATATTTGGTTTCGATCTGTAAAAGAAATATTAATTGTTTAAAAAATGCTTTATAACATCTTCTATACCTACATAATCTATATCTTCTATTCATATTATAAAATTCAACGTCTCTCTGTCCGTTTATGTTATTTTCACGCGAAACCTACTAAGGTAAAACCACCAGTAATTTACCCTGCACCAATAGTTGACACTCTGACGAAGAAAATTAAATATTAAGAAAAAAAAGGAAGCCAAAGATCCAGATGGCTAAAATCACTGATTACTGATATATTTTTAAGGTTATAAATACATATAGGTACAGTTAGTTACAAAATTCGGTTAACAAACTCAAGACTTCAAATCAATTTAGTATTAAAAGAAGTCTTGATACAAAACGCTGGATTAGGTACAGGGAAGAGTGGTGAAGTACTCTTCCCTGTACTTATTCCAGTGATTTGTGTATCTACTTTCATTACATTCCTTTTTTGTGTAATTCTTAATATAAGCATACCTATGTAAAACCTACTGAAAATAAAAAGTGTCAACTACTAAATATATTTGTTTTCACTAGGTGTCAACTACTAGCATAGTACCTTTATTTTATTAAAAAATAACATAAAAATACACATTAGTTTTATTGCTACAATTCTTGTCACATTCTGGAAGGGGAATAATTTGTGCAATTTAGAAGTTCCCTCTAAGATGATTTCATACCAAACTATGTCAATAAACATACTAATAAATCATTAATGTGTCATCTACTGGGTATTTTACCTTAATCAGATTTAAATGGTTTTTATTTAAATTCATAGATATGTTATCTAGTCAGGTTATAGGATATATTTTGTTACATAAAGTAATATACGAAATAAACAGTGACGATAATGGTGAATCAATTCAGAAAAACGACGCATTTGGAACGCTTAAATGGCTTACGCTGAGTAAACCATACGTGATATATCAAATTAATGTTCTACATAATTGTATATCTTCAAAATACCTACAAAAAAGTCCCCAATAACATATGTCTATCTTTCAAACGTCACCGAAAATAAGCATTTTTGTCTTCCGCCTTTTGAGCGGCGGCAGCACAATTCGCGCGCGCGCTCGCCCGACGACGGCATTCTTTAGCCCACGTGAGCGGAGTCGTGGTCACAGCTAGTGTATTTATACATAAAGCTCAAGAGATGGTTTATTTGTTTGTTTGAACGCGCAAATCTCTGGAACTACTTGTCAGATTTGAAACAATACTTTTGAATTCTACTGCCTAATTATTGAGGAAGATTATACAAAGAGATATAACATTATACTCGACCTGTAGGTGCGAAGCAATATCGGAACGCCTAGCAATTTGTCAACCTCTAGACGAGTACTGAAAGTGAAAACAATGACATTACTCGGGTGCATTGGCGACGGCCGGCGCGGTAAAAAGTTTGTCTATAAATTTAAAACTAATATAGGAAACCTAAAACACTCAAATAATAATCAAAACACTCACATTCACTCCCTCCCTCAACCACACACACACACACACATACACACACAACATTATTTATGCAAACATCATTCTAAATACAATCACACACACGGTATACGAAATGTAATATTATTACTTCTTAATTGGCACTTTAAAATTATATTCTAATATTTTCAAAATGTCAAAATATGGGCTGTGAAGTTTGTCTTACATAATAAATAAATTTAATACTGGTGAAACCGTGGGGTACATATATAAGACACTATATCATGTTTTATTAAAATCAAATTTAAGTAACTGATTCGACAATCGTTGTCCTGCCCGAACGTTGACCGAGAACTCGATCGCAGTCCAATTGCGAATCTAAAATATGCCGAGACCCACGCAAACACACACGAAAAGTTTCATCAATATCAGTCCAGCCGTTTAGGAGGAGTTCAGTCACATTCGCATGTACAGAATTATATATATATATATATAAAGATTTATTCAATAAAAGTTTTTTTTAATATAAATTTGATCACTTATTTAGCTGTTACACTCTGGCAACACTACGCTTTTATAGATTGAACTATGCCATAAAATCGCTGACTATGTCTTCACGACAGAAAAATTGATTGATTACGAATATATTAGACTCCTTAACTTTACTTATTTCAGCAGTTTTCTATATTTTTTCGATAAATTAGCACTTTTATTCATGGTATATTTCTAAGCGTCTCTTTTTACTATACTTTTATGTTTTTTATTAAATACTAGCTATGCCCGCGGCTCTGCTCGCATGGATTGTGCTGTCCTCACTCCCATCCAAGCCGCGGCGGTCACCCGCTGGTTATTTCAAAGACGAAAATGCTTACAGTGGGTGTTCCTTAGAAGATAGACCTGCTATTGCAGAATTTTTTGCAGGTATTTTTAAGGTATATATATATAAGGTACATTAATTTTATATATCTTTTAAAAATTACTCGGCATAAGTCATTTACTGAGGCATGGTTGTTTCCTCCAGCTGGTAAATGATTATTCTTCACTTCAACAACGGTAAGAAAGCGATTTCTTAAAAATTGTTGACACCATATAGCGTTCCTGCCGCGCCATCGTGCACATTGTTCGGCCTGTTCCAGGTCTTCGAAGATTGGATCCAGTTTCATGGAAACATGGAAACGGAAACACGGAAAAACTGTAGAAACAGTCACACCAACAGTTCTCGCTATATTTCGCTGACTGTGCCCATATTCAAGCATTGTCAGGATCCTGGTACATTCTTCTGGGGTTAACAACATGATGACTTCAGAACAATAAAATTTATAAGGCAGAGACACCATATTTATAATTTTTTTATTGCAAAACTGAAACAGACGCGAAACAATTGATTTGAATTTTTTGGTACTAAATTCAAAAACTACCATTATTTTATATTTTCAGTTTTTTATACAATTATCAAAAATAAATAAATATATTTTATATATTATTTTATGTGGCATTAAATATTCTTTAATTTAGTCTTTATCTCATAAAGCTACGTCAGGTACTTTTGAAGATATTGAAGATTTTCTAACCGACCGTTTTTCTTTGAGCCCAGTTTATATATTTCAAAACAATTGTTACTAAAGAGTAAACTCTAATCGCACGTCGGAGTTAACTCGCATCATTTTTTGGCTACGATCTTGTATAGGGTTCTTCACTAGTCGGACTGTATAGACAAATTACTAAAGAGATTTATTCAATTGAAATGTAATAAAAAGCTAAAAATACAACACTTTCGTTTTATAGAATTCAGTTTAAAAAAAACACCTTACAATTTTTAAGTCTCTCCTTTATTTAAAATGTAAATAAACATTTAAAAACAGAATAGGTCCGAGCAACTCGTTGAAATTTAATTAAAAAGTTTTTTATGTCAATGGTGGATAATAGACGAATGGGATGGCAGTAGGTAGCTGGTTCTAAAACTGTTTGTTGCTATTCGCTTGTACCTACGGGTTTTTTTATTATGTACTTAGTATCTACAAAGAAATAATATTACAATGAATTAGTATTTTGAAGCAATGATGGCTCAGTGGTAGCGTGTACGACTTCGCGTCGATTAACGTGAGTTTGAATCTGCAATGAGCCTGAGCTTTCGGTGAAGGAAAACATCGTGAAGAAACCATAGCAGGGTGGTAGGGCTTTTTCCAATGCCCGTCTGGCTAGCTACCACCCTTAAGTTGTAAATCTGTCGCCAAGCACCAATAGGTGTGTTCCGGCAGCTGCACTCGAGAACCAGTCTTCCACTAGGTTAAGTGTGTTATCATCTTGGGCCACATCGTCACTTAACATCAAGTGAGATTGTGGCCACTACGTCAAACATATAACGATAAAAAAAATCTTACAAGAGACGACAAGACGCGTTAAGTAGAGAAAAAATTGAGAGCTACGGCGCATCAGCTCGCAGTAACATTGCGACAAGATGTAATTAGCTCTCATTGATAATAACGTGTTTTTATAATAACTTGGAAAATTGGCGGTGCTGTCCTTTATGGTAAGCACAATACAACCCAAACACAACGGCGACCACCGAGAGATCAAAGTCCATCGGCGGTCGCCACTGTCATCCTGCATAAATATAACCTGATGTCCTCGGAATACGTTGGCCGGGAAATGATTCCACAGATTCACGGTACGACATAGATGTAGAAAGACATAGAGAATTTTTTAGTTCGTGCCGAGATGGAGGTTACCGTAAAACTGTGATTCCGAAGCCCAGCGCGTGTAGTTCTGTTATGGAAAGGAGAGGAGGGATTAAACAGCTCTTCAGAACATTCACCATGATACAGATGGTAGAACACCGTCAGCGAGGCAACGTTCCTCTGCTGTATTTGGTAACGTGTGCGTCATTAACAATGCCGACATCCCGTCTTTACAACCTGTCCAGTCGAGGAGGTATTTTGTGCATCCATCCCAGAGGTGCAAACAGTATTCCATACACGGCCGAAGTTTGTAAAGAAGATACAGTTGACCGGCCGTGAAAAACCGTCTCATCATATTTTTTAATAATGTAAGAAAAGTTTACGTTGCATAAATAAAAATTGTCTTAATTTGATTAAAATTATTATCATTGATGGCTTCATCATGTTGATGACACACGGAATGAAATCTTTGAAGTTATTTTTATCAAAGAATTATTATTTATTTATTATGGCTCACCAATATAACTTAGCATTATACATGATTGATAAAAACTATTCATATAATAAAATTAAAATGCCATTATATTAATAGTTAAGAATATATAAAAAAGGTGTGTGTGCGATTCACACACGATAGAAGTGAAACTTAATTTTAAAAGACATTTTCTATTTTATTTAAACAGTGTGCAATACACGTACACACCGACATTTACTCTCTCGCTCTGGCTCACACAAAGAGGAGAGACCGATAATGTGCGTAAGAAGTTTCATTTCAATAAGTATAACTTCCTTCGTGTATACATAACTACTAACAAATTTCTATTGTAATGCTCTTTGCTTTATGAATATATATGAACAAGCACATAAAAGGGGACAATAGGATTATGTATTAAAGGGGGCTTGCGATACAGTTTGAGAACGACTGCACTGAACGCTCACAGTGGATTTAATGAAACGTGAAAAATTCACTACCCGATTTGTTTTTTAAATGAAGTCACTTGTTTAAAGTTTTCATAATAAATATAGTCAGTTCTTACAACGAGTTTTTAAAAGTTTTTAAAGGTTATTGCTCGCTTGTATCTTCTTTTTTAAATAATACTATCTACTGTTCCGTCATTAAAATGTGTAGCGATGGTTTTTTTTATGGAACGATGTGTACGTGTTTCACATATCTGTCGGACGTCCCATGATGCTTCACATTTTTTAATGAAACGATTATTTTTGTAAACTTGGTGTGCAAGTGGATAATTATGGAAAACACAAAACTACGACGGTTATTTACAAAATAAAAACGCTTATTGCGTTTCTTAAAAGATAGATAGATGTATGCTATCGCTGACTTTTTTGTAGGTCTTTTTAAGATTTTCAATTATGCAGTACATTAATTGGATACATCTCTTATGGTTTACTCAGCTTGAGGCCTTTAGCGCCACAAAAGCGTCATATTTCCGAATTGATTCACCATTATCGTCACTGTTTATTTCTTACTTTACTTTATTTAACAAAATAAATCCTATACCCTGACCAGCTAATATAGCTATGAGTTAAAGGAAAAACCATGTAAACGGATTAGAGGTTATCGCGTTAAAAGAAAATAAACGAACAGACAGAAAGAGTGTTGTTGACTTATATAATAAGATCTGTGTATGTACAAGTGTAGGCAATGGTCTGTTATATACATTTTTTTCTGTACGAAACAACTCGTCCCTATACTGAAATCATTGGTGCAAGCAATCGGTTCGAAAGAATAAAATTCGCGCAAAATCCGTTCAAAGGAATCCATATTTGTGGAAAAACAATTCCCCCTTTGTGTTTCTCTGTGTATTTAATCAAGTCGGTCTGTATTATTGGATTTTCTGATGCTTTATAACTCTTTTGAATTGTGGAATAACCTATTGTTTTGTTCATTTTGTAGTTTTAGCTTTTATCTATAATGTCACCTGGTCTTAAGTGACTACGAGGTCTAAGGCTTGATTTTCTCCTACGCTGACGTCGGAGGCGGATCAATTGTTATAAGGGGTCCTTGTTGACTATTGAATGCTAAACATACCATTCGTTAAAAAGGCTTCTCAGGGTTTAATAAATGAAGTTAGTCTATAAGGATATACTCAATTGGATTGGTTTAAAACAATCGTATATCTAAAGCTCTCCGCAAAGACAAAGCTCTTCAAACTTTCACGTTGAACTGTCACAGTAAATCCGATTTAAAAGTTGAAAGTTGCTAACTGGTTTGTTCGATACCCTTATGGAATGTGAGACGGATCTTTAGGGAGAATTTCAATGGCAATGTTTGACTTTTATGACGTTTTTCTTTATATAACTTAAAAATATTTTATTCAATTTTTAAGAGATGTAGGCCCCAGAGAAATATCTTTGGAAATTTCGCTCATGTGGAACAACCCGTTCAACATTTAACGTTTAACGCTTGGAAGTCGCATAAGAAGTTTCACTTCAATAATAATTTTTGCCTAAATAAGTGCTGTATTAAATAAAAAATGTGTGTGTGCGATTCACACACGATAGAAGTGAAACTTCATTTTAAAAGATATTTTATATTTTATTTAAACAGTGTACAATATACATACACACCGATATTTGCTCTCTCGCTCTGGCTCACACAAAAAGAGAGACCGATAATATATTGCTCTCTCGCTCTGGCTCACACAAAGAGTAGAGACCGATAATATATTGCTCTCTCGCTCTGGTTCACACAAATAGGAGAGGCCGATAATGTGCGTTAAACGTTTAACGTGTTGGAAGTCGCATAAGAAGTTTCACTTCAATTAACGATATAATATTTGATTATGACTGTACAAAAATATATTACAAAGTATGATTATCGATTTTTCACGGCCGAAACAAATGAAAACATAAAACTCCAGTATATAAGGTATAAAGATGTGTAATAGGGTTAAAGGTACGGACAATGGGACGTATTACTGCATTGGGAATAATAGGTATGTAATGTTTTAATTTAAAAAAATATTTCCATACACATGCCTGAAATGGTAAACCATTGACGGGCGACTTAATTACCATGTCAGCCCACTGCTAGGATTTCCAACTTTAGAAGTATATTTTTGTTTCGTATAAGTTTGCGTTTGCTACAATCTTACTTGATGTTAAGTGATGATGTTGTCTAAGATGGTGGCACGTTATGCCTAATAGGACTGGTTCTCAAGTGGAAGCCTTCACCACAATGGAATCTTGAAGGGCTGTTTCCTTGTGGGATCTTGTCAAAACGTTAAATTAATGTCAAACTTGTTCACTAGGAATGTAGTCAGATTTGATTATTCCCCCTTTAACCCGCGTATAATTAAGAAGAAATCAGTGATGATTTATAATTTGTAATATTTCAGTTCTTATTCTTTTGGTCTGAGACTTCAGTGTAGACAATATTTTAATCGGGCGGCCAGGGTTATGCTTCACAACTCACACGGCTCGTTCGCGCCACTATATCTATGGTCATAGACCCGAGCCGAGTGTTGAATTAATTATTTTAATTTTACATTATCTCTCAAACTATTCTTTCAAATAACATCCTATAAAGGGCAAAGTATATATATCTACATAAAATTGTCTTGATGATGAAGTAACTTTCGTTGGTAAGGATTAATATGCCATGTCTAATAACAATGCTCATAAATTACTTCAATTTTCAAAAAAACTTTGTCACAAAATACCTTATTGTGGCTTATGTATAAGAGATAGGAATATGGTATCGACTGACTTTTTTAGATGTACTAAGAAGCAATATTTTTCTAGAACATTGTATTTACGTATCGCTAACCATTACGCCACCGCATGCGGATAAAACTATTCGGATTCGCTTTTTTCTTCCGACTTACTTAACAAAAATCAATATTTAAGTCTAGTTGAGAGGTATAGCTTAATGCTAGATAACCTATACTATTTCTCATGAATCTGGCTATCATATACAAAAAATATTTATTCGGACCTGACTGATAGTTTCAGAGATTAGCACGTTTGAACAAACAAAAATCTCTTCAGATTTATATATTAGTATAGATTTTTTTTAGGAAAGTAATATAACTGGCTATATAACTTCAGGATATGACCCTAAGGAGCAGAGTAGTAACAATGAAGCTGTAGGCAAATACGGGAAGTGATAGAAGAGACATAAGCTACACAAGTGCCTAGGCACCGGCGCGATAAAGTTGGTTGAATACATTTAAAACCGTGAGGTACAACTAGTATTTACAGCGGGAATTGAAAAGTTCAAATGCTGGTCTTGCATTTTGCCTAAGAGTGAATCATCTAAGTAGTACTTAAATTTACAGCACTGATAGCATCGGCAACTGCAGCGCCGGCACACCAGTTTCTACCACTGGCATGCTTGCCCATAAGTCCACCTTACCACGCTTGCCCACAGCCTTGTCCACCGCCCTGCACACCAGTACCACCTTGTCAAAATCCCTGCCAACAACCATCTCCATGCAACGATGGAAATGAACTAAGTTAGTAGTTTTTGTTTCATTAAAAAACGTATATTATTTTAGATTCACTATTCAGCCTTATCTGCACTAAGTCTCACGAACAAGAACCGGAAGGATTTACAAGTTTAAGAAATATAACAAGTACTAAATCGAAACCAGAAAAGACCCTACAATCATCTTATGGTTGTCTCCTATTTTTTTCTGTAACAGGATCTTAAAACCGATCTTTTAATTTAAAGGAATTTCTTGGAGAAAAACACAGGCTTAATCATCTCACTAGCTCGTGACGTAATTATAAAGGTTGAGAAATATACAGTTCCGTATTTTCTCACTCCGCTATTGTACTATAAAAATTCAATTATGAAAGCGTTCTGGTTTCCTCACGATGTTCTATTTCACCTTTAGCCAACAAACTATGGTACCAATTAATTAGCCGATATAAGCAACTGAATACTGTTATTGGTCTTAACCGTTGCACCACCACGATTTGAATGCAAACCTTAAGCTCATTGTGAAATCAGATATCGAGTCCTTAGACCCGTTGTTAAATACACTTCCTTTATGCTTTTTTTATCGTTATAGGTTTTGGCGTAGTGGCCATAATCTCACGTGATGTTTAGTGACGATGTGGCCCAAGATGATAACACGCTAAACCTAGTGAAAGTCTGGCTTTCAAGTGCAGCTGCCGGAACACACCTATTGGTGCTTGGCGACAGATTAACAACTTGAGGGTGGTAGGCTAGCCAGGCGGGCGTTAGAAAAAGCCCTACCACCATGCTATGGTTTCCTCACGATGTTTTCCTTCACCGAAAGCTCAGGCTCATTACAGGGATTCGAACTCACGTCAATCGACGCGAAGTCATACTTCATCATAGCTTCACATGCTGTTATCACTTTAAATATTTTTATGACAAAACTACCTATATGACCTGGAAAGGAGCTTCTGCTTCAGCCTAATAACCTTCCTAATGTATAACTGGTGATCAACTTGTTCAAACCCAATGTTTTTGGTTTACAGTACCAAATGGCAATGAACAAATAAAGGTGCAGATCCAGAAGAACACAATACCTAAACGTCTTCGCCAGATCGGTTTCAAAGGAGTCTCAGTCCCTGGCGGAACCTTTTACATCTACTCTACTCCTGAAGTTCTGATTCAACCTCCACCCATCCTTGTAACACCTGTGAAACAACCCCTTATCACACCCCCGTGATAACTGTCCAACCCCCATGCATACCGCCTATTACACCAAATCCGATAGTTGTGAGACCTCCACGGCTACCTCCGATAACCCCACCACCTGTGTTGGTGAGGCCAAAACCTCTCGCTCCCATACAACCCCCATCAATAGTTATCAGGCCACCAAAACCGGCGAAGATCCAACCAACACCGATCACTGTGACCCAGCCAGAACCTATCCATCCACCTCAAATTGCGGTAAGACAGCCATGTCCTCACACACTTCAGCCTCCTAGTGTCAGTATACGAGCTTCAGCTTTACAGAACCAAGGGTCTACCCCTTCTAGCAATAACGGTCCCATCTGCCCTTTTGATCCACCTTTCAGTCCATGCTAAACACCACTAAAATATTTTAAGCTTCTAAGGTCCTAGATCATGTTTATGTTATTCTGATATACCATAAAAAGTTCATAATTTAATCCAGTCAAATCCATAATTACAATTAATTTAAAATATATCTCTGATAGTTCTCAACGATCTATTTAACAACTTCATTTTTTAGCATAATTTAAGTAAGCTAAGACAATAAAGAAAATGTTCTGCGAATAAAAGAAACTTTAGGAATATTGCAAGGTGTTTTCAACTCTATGTACGACAGATCATCCAGATGACAATGGAATTACAATTCTCTAGACCTTAGCCAATATTTGAAGGAGCATATGTTGACTGGCACCAAACCAGTTTAACGATTAGAAGTGATTTTTCCAGAGACTCTAGATGTTTCTGAAGAAACTTATCTGTATCATGGCGAGTGTTTTGAAGAGCTGTTTAACCCAATTCTTTCTTCTCCCTTTCATCACAAAAGCACACGCTCTGGGCTTCAGAACCACAGCTTTACGGTAACCCTCATCCTGGCAAGAAAAATTAAATCTTGTTATATCTTTGCCGTACTGTGAAGGTGTGGAACTGTCTCCCGGCCAGTGTGTTCCCTCCTTCCTACAACATGAAGTCCTTCAAAGACAACGTGACGAAATATTTAAGCAAACCGGTAAACAGCGGTTTAGCACCTTAAAAGTTTAAATTTTTAAAACTAAAATGATCTCTAAAATATAAATTAATAGACAATGCGTAAGCAAACAAAATGGTTCACCGATAAACATGTGATATGAAATTACCCGTACTTACTTTCTAATTATATTAGTTTTTATAAATGTAGCTTTATATTTTGTATAAATTAAATTATAAAATTAATAATAAATATTTTATTTTATTATGAATAGTATTTTTTAAATCATTTCCTTTCATTTCCAATTTCACAATTACTCTCTTTTAGTTTTTTGTGTTTCGAGAGACTTTCGAAAAACCAGATCCAGAACCAGAACCAGAAAGACCAGATCTTTCGGTGGCCGCCATTGTTTTTGAATGGTACTGTGTGGGTGTTAGTTACACCTCCACATTAATAGGTCAGTAGTAATAAATAAATACTAGGCAATATCTATAAGTATAATATATTGCGATAATATACAGAGATTATAATTAAAGTATTTGTAATGGCGGCGAGTCAACTACAGTGTGCTAGAGATGGATATCTCGTTCTGAACATAGGCGCATGTCGCATCGCTCGGTGTCGTGAGCCGCGGTGGTGGTGGCATGTGACGTGGTGGTGGAATATCACATATTGTACCGCGGTATAAACTTCATTAGCGGAGCGGATAGTACACCACAGTGTTTTACTTAACATCGGGCATAAAATAAAAGTAAAAAAATATTTAACAGTCTTAAAATATCAGTTTAATGACACGAGCCTACAGCTTGGCAGTTTTATTTTCGAAGGAAGGCACGTATTTGCAATTGACAACGCCTCGCCATTCTCTCGACTCGTCTAAATACTCTAGCATATAGGTTTCCTCACGATGTTTTCCTTCATTCAACAGATACTGTTAACGTAAACTAATTTTACGCAAAAATTCGTTTCTGTTTGCCGAAATCTGAACAAAGAAAGAAAACATTTATTCACAATGACAAGACACAGCAATACACAATACATATAGATAAACAGGAAACTGTGTATAGAAAAAAAAACTAATTTCTACATACATATAAAAACAAACAAACACGTTAAGAAGAATACTATAAATAGTCCAGCAGCGTCAGCGTCCAGTCATTAAGAATAGGCGTCCAGCTCAGCATCAGCTCAGCAAGCTGAATCTGCAGCCATCGAATTACTAATATTAGTCATTCGACCAACAAAATTTTTAAAGTTATTCTCTTGTCGCGTTTATTTGTCGGGTAAAATTGAGAGCTATGAGCGTATCGTGTGCGATACTCATCTAAGATAATAATGTGAATTCATTTAACTGATTTTAATTTTTTATTTGTGTAAAGCGTTATTTTTATTTGATTTAAATAATTCTTATTTATACACATGTCTAATAGATTTTTTTTATATAGTACTAGCAGTGCATGAGGCTCCGCTCGCATGGATTACAGAATGCCGTCGTCGGCCGAGCGCATGCGCGAATAGTGATGCCCCCGCTAAAAAAGGAGGACAAAAATGCTTATTGTGGGCGATTCTTAGAAGATATATATATATATATATATTATTGATGACATTTTTGTAGGTCTTTTTAAGATCTACAATTTTGTAGTACATTAATCTGATACATCTCGTATTGTTTCCGAATTGATTTAGCATTATCCTAGCCAGATAATATAATTATGAATTAAAAGAAGAACCGTGTAAATCGAATAAGTAGTTTTCGCGTGAAAAGATATGAATGAATGAATATGTATAGAGATTTATAAGTTTTGCATTGGACCACAATCTCACCTGGTGTTAAATGACGAAGTGATCCAAGATGGTAACATGCTAAATCTAGTGGAAGAACTGACTTTCAAATGCAGCTATTTGAATATACCTATAGGACCTCGACGAATAAGACGGACGACCTATAGGACGAATATACTTTTTTTTTTTAACGTGGAGGAACCCTTCATGGGTACACACCCGTCCCGGGGGGAACGGGTGGTTATGTGAGACTCCTACTCACTAAACCTCCACGGTGTACCATCCGCCGCCTTAACGGGGCGACGCGGGCTTCGCACTTGGCATTCGTTGCCACGTCGCCCCAGCGGCAGGCCCAGCAGCTTGCTGGGCCCCCGGCATTAATGGGAGACAGTTCGGTACACCCTAACTGTCTCCCCCCATCCGCCGGACCTGTGCAATGGGAAGACGGGCCCCCCGACCCGTCCCCCCTGGTTCGGCTATGGTGGCGGCAGGAGGCGCGCAAAGTGCCTCCTCCGGCCGCCCGTTCTTCTTTGGCGGAGAGGGCCGCTCAGAGGATCTACCTCGTGAGCCCTCTCCGCCGTCTCCTTCTGCGAGATGACCTCCTCGCAGAAGGAGACCATTGCCGACCACGACCCCTCGCCGTCGAGCATGTGATTTACCACACTCGGCAGCGAGAGGTCCCCTCCTATCACCGCGGCCAGAGCGCGGCGCTGCTCCACCCACGCAGCACACTCAGCGCTGTATCCTCCGCAGCGCCGCACTCATGGCACGCGGCGGTGGGCTCCCTCCTGGCTATTTTGTGCAGGTACCATCCGAAGCAACCATGTCCGGACAGCACCTGCACAAGCCTAAATGTAAGGGAGCCCTGCTCCCTTCCGCACCACGCCCGGAGGACCGGGCTGACGGCGTCTATAGTGTAACGACCATAGCGCACGTCCGCCAGGTCCTCCTCCCACCTTCGCAGGACCCTGTCCCGGGCCTGCCTCCGCAGGCCCTCAACCTCTCTGGGAGCCGAAGGCGGCTCCCCCAACTCTTTCCTCGCCGCCGTGAACCTATATACCGCGGCGAGAACCTCCGCCTCCAGCTCCCAGGGCGGGGAGCCGGCGAGCACAACTAACCTAACCAAATTTTATTATGCAAAATGCACCTGTATTACACAAGATAAGGTCAAACAATATAAATTTATGAATAAAAAGAACAGAAACAACTACGTAACTTCAGTACGTGTGCATACAATACATGATTTTCAGTAGCGAGGATTGCTGTAAGTTACAGATACTGTATCAGGTACTGATACCAGATACCAGATCTAAGTACAGATAATGCGCGGGAGCATACCGAAGTATGTTTCAGTAAAGGGACGCTGTGCCCTTACCTATCTTAAAAGTTACTAATAGGGATGAACTATAAAGGTAAATTAAGAAATCTATTCTCCTGTTTCAGATAAATGACAGTTCCAAAAACGAATTCCAAAATAACAGGCTATGACACTAATACTAGGAACCATACATTTAATACAAGTATCAAATAGACATGTATGAGGAACATGTACCTAGTATTTAACTATTTACTGACAGCATTTTCATTTTACAGATACCAGTTCAAAACTCTACTTGTAAATACCTGTTCGTTTAAACTGTTCCGATAAATACTCTTTACTCCTAGTTAGCCATCATTCATATGATTCAATTTACTGACTTTAATTATTTTTTAATTGTAAAATAATTTAACGATGTATAAATAAACATTATTTTCATTTGATTAGAATAATAATTATTTGTATATTGTTAAAGTATTTTGCATGCTGTGTTAACCATAGATACTATTTTTTTTATCAAATATACTTTCCTTCACCAAAGGTTCAGTCTTATTATACGATTCGAATCTACTTCAATCGTCTCGGTGTCCACACGTCCACTAAACAATCGTTCTTTAAAATCACTACATATTTAGTACATGTAATTGTTATTATTAACTCAGTGGTTCAATATATCATTTAACATTGTTATTAAAATATAAAATTAGTTTTAACTTTGAATAATAAGATTTAATTTTCAGTTTATGATACGAAATCAAAAGCATTAATATTGTTAAATCGTGCATAACTATTTATTTGATATTTTACATATATTTTCAAAATAATTATCGTTGCACGGTAACAGAGCATTTTTAAACAAACAATTTTTGAATGACAAAGGAAATCACATCATACTGCCAAGACATAAAATACTTTTTCATTAAGTCTTTTATATGTTACAAGTATTTTATTATAAATTGGAAAAAAAACTATTGACTGTTTTCTCGTATATAAACAGTAGTTTTCCAATTATTTTAACAGACGACCGGAAAATGACAAAGGGCAAATTTATATGGTTATCTGGTGAGTGTTTATAAAATAAAAATATTAAATAGAGATTAGCGTGTCTAAACAATAAACAAACAATCTATTATGATTTATAATAATTATAGCATAGGTGGGTACATTATAGATCAACTAATTAAAAATCCTAAGTAAATAAATCTTTGAAGTTAAAACATAACTTTAAATGTTGCCAACGTCATAATGTCGGTATTAACTTTAACAAAATAAATAATAAACAGTTTTATTACAACAACTTCCTGGAGTAATTTTATGAACTAGAGTATTTATTTAAAGAGAAACTTTTTGTTTGTCTAAAAATAAATATTATTACGATTTTTTGAAGTAGAAGGTAAAATAGTACGCTGAGAGTGCTATATTATGAATTTAACAGAATATGTACCATTTAAACTAAAAAAAACCTTTAAAAGTAATCTGGGGCACTTCTGCGTGAATAGAATGCAAAAACAATACAACAGCATAAGCAAAGATCCCAACATTGACATACTTGGCCAGAGTTACAAATGCTACAGAGACCATGTTTTTAAACGTATGTGTAGTGACTAAGTGCTTATGTTATTTGTTTGTATTTTCTTGATTTCATGAACTTTTAAGCTCATTCACACTACTTTTTTTGCATGTCAGAGCCCTACCTTTAATTAAGGCAACACTTAGATTCTAAGTTAAGCATGATTTGTATTTTTTTTTTCAATTTTAGTAAAGTGTTTATTAAAGCCTTGTTGGTTGCTTTAATAAATAAATAATAATAATATCAGTGATAATTTGATCACATTGACTTTCTTTTTACAAGCTTTTATTAATCTGGCCTTATTAGTATGGGTTAAATCTTGCAACAATTTTAAAACCATTATCCCTAACCGATTGCCCTGAAATTTTGCATACACGTTTGAATGACAATGCATGGTTAGGTATGTCATTGTAAATCCAACATGGCGGACTCCCAACGATGACAGACCAGTATTTTTTTATGCAACTCCATGATATGAATAAAGGGTTTGCTTAGATGAAAAAATAAAATGACGTCACACTAAATTCAATATGGCAAACGGTTATAACTTTTGCTTTTTAGTGCATTTTAAATTTATACTAATATAATAAAGCGAAGAGTTTTTTTGTTTGTTTAAACACGCTAATCTCTGAAAGTACCAGTCAGGTTAGTAATTTTTTTCTATAATATGATAGCCAGATTTACGTGGAATAGTATAGGCTATCTAGAATTAGGCTACACCTCTCAGCTAGCCTTAAATATTGCTTTTTCTTAAGTAAGTTGGAAGACGCAATCTAATTGCTTTATCCGCGTACGCTAGCGTAATGGTTAGTGATACGTAAATTCAATATTCTAAAAAATATTGCTCCTTAATACATCTACAAAAAGGCTGGGTTATCTATCTCTTATAGATAAGCCAGAATAAAATATTTTGTGTTTTTTTTTTTTAATTGAAATTTTGAAAAGTGTTTTATGAGCATTATTATTAGGCATGGCATATTAGTCTTTAAGAACGAAAGCTACTTCATCATCAAGACAATTTTATGTAGATAAACTTTGCCCTTATTGTTTTATGACCACATAAAATTTGAATCAAAAATCGAATGATAAAATCTTATATATTTTTCCATAGTTCTCATCCTGGGTTCGGCCCTGGGCCAGCCTCTACCTCAGCTGAAATACCCTTGCAATCCCTGCCAATCACCGTGCCAGGACGATCCCTCCGCTCAACCACCGTACGACCCGTGCGCTTCACCGCCATGCAATCCGTGCGCAGATCAAAACGATCCCTTCCCGCCTCCATTCTCACAGCCGCGCGAACCGTGCATGAACCCGTGCAATGTGGGTAAAGTCGTGCAACTTGGACCGTGCAATCCGAACGTGCCGCCAGTTAACTACGCGTATGGGCAAGCGCCTTCAGGCAATTACTATTTTATTTTACTAAAACGCGGGATTTTTTTACCACGATGACGGCAAACAAGGTTGCCGTTCGACTGATCATAAGCGATTACCTTAGCTTATAGACTCTTTAAACACCAAAAGCATCACTTCCGTTGTGCCAACCCTTTAAATACCTATTAAGTACTTAATAAATTAAGTACCTCTGATATTTAATCGAAGCGTAGACAGATTATTGTGTTGAATGTTGATCGACGTAGGTTTCGAATCATTCTATAAGTAGGAGCTTTCGTCGAAGGAGCACATCGTGATAAAACCATACATGGCGGTAGGGCATTTTTAATGCTAAAATTCATTAAAAATCAATATCAGAATTGCTTCATTCAATTTAGGCCCCAAGAAGGCACTTATGAACGTCAAAAACTACTATCGGTTCGGAAAACTTCCTAGTCATGGAGAAGAACCAGCAAAAAACTCGATCAAGCTTATTATTTTTTTCAATTGGATAAACAATATACACAGATAATAATCATATTAATAATTTTATGGATGCACAGATACGGAGTCACTTCCAGACATCACTATCAGTCACATAATGATCCACACCTTTAATAACCTTTTGACAGTAAAGTCTGCTTGACATGGTCATTGAACTAATTATATGTCAAATCAGTAATGTGCTTCGGGATCCTATTTTGAAACTAATACTATTACATAAAAAAAAACTTTTATTAGTCTTACCAAGTCTAAAACAAGTTACGACTAATATATGTCTACTTCTAGTATTACAACTATGTTTGTCTTTGACAAAATCTATGAAAATCATCAAGCTTCTATAGGTATCTTCCAGCATCTGCACATGAGAGCCGAGTGACTCCATAAAGATATTCCATAAAATATCATATTTTATATGGGTAAAAAATATTGTCAATACAAAACAATACATACACTCAATACTCAATCAAATATTGACTCTCAGAATCCGTAGTAGTGAAACCAGGACAGATCCGGTTCCAAAGACCACCACCGATAATCGTAAGACCGGGCACAATTACATTGCCAAGCCCGCCTGTCTTATGGATCAAGCCAGCCGCTGTCCAGCCTCCGACACCAGACCCCATAAGCGTCAAGCCTCCACCAGTACAATCATCCACTCCACCAACTTTCTACGTAAGGGTACCGCCGATAACTCCGCCCCAGCCATCTTCGATGCTCATCAAACCGGCCCTTGTCGATGTTCCAAAGCCTCCCCCACTAAAGGTAATTTCTTGTTGCTTCAGTAGTAACTTCATACTACGTAGTCATTTTTGCAACAAGCGTGTTTTATATTACAAAAAATAAAGATACATAAAAAAAAGTTACTGAGAACATCCAATTAGGTTTTAACAATGCATAATTACTTTCAGGTACAACCAGCTGTGGTCCAGATGCCAGACCCTGAGAATTTACTAATAAAACCGTCTAAAATCGCCGTGCAAGGCCCTCCAATGATCTGCTTCTGCCCAAACTCGCCCTGCCTCTTCAAGACTGTTGGCTGTGCAACCGTTACAACTGCTGTCGATCGACTCTGTTCAACTCCCTATTCACCTCCTACACCAAATCCGTGTGATCCGTGCGCCCAACATCAAACTCCGTGCGATCCGTGCGCGCAACATCAAACTCCGTGCGATCCGTGCGCGCAACATCAAACTCCGTGCGATCCGTGCGCGCAACCTTACATCCCGTGCGAACCCGTCGACTCATGCTCCCAATTGAATCCTTACTGATCTTATAATATTTTTATAGATGTATATTTATTTTAAATGCTACATTTGTGAATGTGTGAACGATTGTAAATATAGTACGGGTATTTTCAGATGTATTTTATAATTTTTGTTAATCCTTTAAATTTGAGTCTTATTGGTTGAGATTCATCTATATACAAAAAAGTTGGATGTTGTTGTTGCGTGATAGAATTACGGGATGTAAATAACTACTACGTAGTGATAAATGCGCGCAGAGCCGCGGGGCAATGCTATCTACAATATGAAAATTATTAACAATATACACATATCACCCCAAACGTAGATTTCTGTCAATAATGATTTTTTTAGAATCGTTTCAGTAGTATTACAAATTAGCAACTACAAAAAAATCATTATGTGGTTTTTTAGCTAACGATGCAAGTGAAACTTAAAAAAAATACAAATTATTGATGACATGGTACATACATTCTTTAATAACATACATTAACACATACAGTTTTTCGAATTTACGATTATAATCCTTGACTGCACGGCGTACAATTCAATTTTATTTGCGACAGTGTAATGTAATGCGACATGCGATAGAAATTTCTGGACGATAGAATAAAAGTTTCACTTTAAAAACATACCCTTACCCCTTTATAATAATACAAGCAACCGCACGCGACTTCGTTTGCGTTAATTGTACATTTAAATAAACAATTTTTTTTTATTAAACTTAAGCATAATGTAGTTATTAATGTAATTTTTAAAGTACTTTACTAATACTAGCCGTCTGCCACCTTCAAGTTGAATATTTACGGCCAAGTAACCAAGTGTGAATTTGCAAAGTGACGGTAAGCACAGTACTATAAAAAATTATGGTGACCACCGATAGATCGGCAAGTCATCTACAGTCCCGCTGTGAGTCCCGCGTAAATAGAAACTTTATATGCACCGGCTGAGTCCAAAATGCGGAGAGCATTAGCGAATGACTAAGAAGGGTTTTTATCATGTGTATGGTGATCTCGACCCAATAATCCAGTTATACAGGCCTATCACCCCGCTATCGGCATTGCCTCGTTGATTACTTAGCAGAGTACAACTACTTGCAAGTGAGGTCGGTTAGTGTGCCAAGTCTCAAATTATATGTTATTTTAGTACCTATAAGCACGAACTAAGAAGTTCTTATTGTCTTATCTTTGTCGTAATGTGAAACTGTGGAACCATCTCCCGGCCAATGTTTTCTCCTCTTATGACATCGGGTCCTTCAAGCGTAACGTGAAGAGATATTTATGCAGGCCGGCATGACAACGGCCACCGTTGATGGATTTCAACATGGTCGTCGTTCTATTTGGATTGTACTGTGCTTACCATCACAGACCATATGATTCACACATATCCCACTTCTGATATCACTATGTTAACGTTTTAGCCTAAGTAATATTCTTCTGATATTGCTATAATATTTTGTGTTCAATTGTGTAAAAGAAGAAAAAAATTAACTTACCAACAAAACAAATAATTTTAGAGGCCATCTCCTTTGCTCTATAGTAAACGTCTGTGTTCTCAAATCCAGTAATTGAACCTTATATAGGTGATTTGAATTAAAATATAATTTATTTTTAACTCTTCGAATCTAGCACGCATCGCTTACGTTTCAAAACACGACATAATTAGCTTTCTTTTTTTTGTTAATTATAATTAAATTTTGTTTATTTTAATCTACGACCGTTTCCAAAAAACGCTTATTAACTTATTTTATAGTTTTAAGGTCAAATAAAATAAAATAAACTTTATTCAATTTAGGTCCTAAGAAGACACTTACGAAGAAACTATAATATATGTATTTACTATACATATTATAAAACTCAACGTCTCTCTGTCTGTCTATACGTTTATGTTATTTTCACGCGAGAACTACTTATCCGATTCACATGGTTTTTTATTTTAGTTCATAGCTAGGTTAGACTATACAAGTCAGTTCGAAAAACTAAACCAGGGTGAAGCTGTAAAAGCCGTTCGAGGCTACAGGGCCCTTATGGCAAACAATATAGTCAGTTCGAAAAAATAATAATTAGAGCGCTAAACCAGGGTGAATCTGTAAAAGCCGTTCGAGGCTTCAGGGCCCTTATGGCTAACAGTATAGTCAAAACGAAAAAAAAAAAACGCCAGTCCGAGTCCAGGTCGGCCACTTTAGCACCCTCGGAACTAGTTGCATTGCTTTCGTACCTGAGCGCCTTAAAAGAATATTAAAACGCCTTTTTCTATTACAGTAAACAGTGTATTATCCGAGAGTGAACCCTAATGTATAGTGAATATAGTGACAAATGTCAAGTAAACATACATAGGATATATTTAGGGCTACTTAACTAGGACTAAAGTTGCCGTCGGTCGAGCGCACGTGCGATTGTTGGCATTTTAAAGACAAAAATGCTTATTATGGGTGTTCCTTAAAAGATAGATATGTGATATCGCTACCTTTTTTGTAGGTCTTGTTAAGATCTACATTTACGTTGTACATTAATTTGGTATACAATATCTTGTATGGTTTACTCAGAGTAAGCTATTTAAGCGCCCTAAAAGCGTCTTTTTCCTGAATTGATTTACCATTACCGTTACTGCTTATTTCGTATGTTACTTTATTTTGCAAAATATACCATATAACCTGGCCAGATAACATATCTATGAATTAAAATAAAAGAACGCAAAACGTAAACGGACAGACAGACAGAGAGATGTTGAGTTTAGATAGAAGAAGATAAAGTAACATACAAAATAAGCAGTGAGATAATGGTGAAACAATTCGGAAAAAAGACGCTTTTGTGGCGCTTTAATGGCTTACGCTGTGTAAACCATAAGATATATATCAGATTAATGTTCTAGATAATCGTAGATATTAAAAAGGCCTACAAAAATAGTCAGCGATAACATATATCTATGTTCTAAGGATCACAATAAGCATTCTTGTCTTCCGTCTTTTGAGCGGGAGGCAGCACGATTGAAGCGTGCGCCTTAACCGACGGCATTCTGTAGTCCAGGAGTTTCTTGGCGGCTTGTCTCGATGACAGGGATGTATGTCCGTAGTTGCACATTTGTTTGCAGTCGAAAATGCGATGCAAAAAGTTGACCACGAGAATTTTATTGCAAAATCTACACCCACCACATACAAGTAATATCGTGAAGTTTACAAGTGTTTAGAAAACAGTGGATAACAAAAAAATAACTGAAAATTTAACCGTGAAGATATTTGATACAATGTTATTATTTGAAAACCGTATCGTAGTGATTAATGTATTAGATTTTTCCACAGACCGCGTATTCATTAAAGTCAGTTCAAATTATCATACACAATGATGGGCTGAATGCATTCGCACGGTGCCCGGTTATTGGGAAAAATATATTTCATGTTTATTGATTAGAAGGATAATAGTTTCGAAGAATGGATCATAATATTGGGGACTTTCAAGTTAGCTAAGTAACAGATCACTAGAAAATGGGTAGGCTATCGTTATTCTTACTTCCCGTACTTGACTATAGCTTGCCAGATTATTCGACGTACATGGTTATCGCTCCGCTCCTTAGGGTCGTGGCTTGAAATTATCTAGTGATTAAATACAGAAGTATGACATTTTCTAATACTTAGCACTCAGCTGAAAAATTTAAATTGAAAATAATATAATGTCTCCAAATATTATGATTGGAAGTTCAAATACATAGTTATCTAAAAAGTTAGAACATTCTTGCCGCGTACGTTAAAGTTGTGAAATAGGCTACCCAGCTCAGTTCTCACCCAGGACTTTTTACTGAAATACGCTCTCCTAGTTCGGGAACATACCAGTAATGTTGTAGTTTTCCATAGGTGTCGGTAACCGTTTACCAGCACACGAGTCATCTGCCCGTTTGTTACCGTTTACCATAATAAAGCATGTTTTCAATATCTTTTACAATATCACAATATTTTATAATGAGTTAGGTTATTAACTAGTAACTAACAATTATTATTATTTTTGCGAGCGGAACCGTGAGCACAGCTAGTATACATATATTTGTGTCTAGAAAGAACAAAGTTTTCTATCCCTAGCTTACAAACCAGTAATTTCTAAAATTGATTTCATTAATTATTATTAAAAATTTATCTGCAATTACAGTCGATCGAAATCCGAATCATCCGGTTAATCGGTACGTCACTAAAATAAACAATGAATTCTTATAAAAATCAGTCTCCTTCAGATATTAAAAGATTCAATGAAGCAACTATGCTGTGGTTTATATATTTCATTGGTAATGATTTTTTATTTACCTTTTTTAACATTTAATGTTTAAATCTTTTGTGTAGGTTTCACAAAACCTGATCTTATATAATGATATGTTACAAAATAATATAATTGTCAAACACTGACATTAGAATCGGTGATCAATCTGCAGACCGAATCCAGGCTGTAGTTTCATGACAGTGTCTCGCATACTGACGATTGACGGATATGTAAAGCGGGCAACGGGAACGACTGAGTTCGCCATCCTAACTTACAGCATGAGGACGGCTATTAAAAACCGTGACCTGATCGTTGTAGATACGATCTAGAAACACAACGCTCCACAGCTAAAGTCGCGAACTAACACAGTCTAAACACCTGCCGGGAACACACTTTGTATAAGTTAATAAGTGTGTTATAATTTGAACTAACTGTTTTTTTTTTTTTTTTTTTTTTTTTTTTTTTTTTTCGAACTGACTACACTGTTAGCCTGAGGGGCCCTGGAGCCTTTACGGCTTTTACAGCTTTACCGGGCTTGGGGGCGAGCGCTTAGGGCACTCAGCCACGAAAGCTAAGCAACAACATCCGAGGGTGCCAAAGTGGCCGGACCTCGGCTCGGACTGTTGCGCGTATGCAATTAAGTCGCGATCTGACTAATTCCCTATCCGTAATTCGATCTAAACTAACTATACATATATACATGTTTCTGCCCCCTGGGAGGAGGGAAGGAACATGTGTATGTGTATTTAGTGGTCTGAAATTTTTGTCTACTCTAACTAGGCAAAAAAAGAAAAAAAAAAGGTCCCTTACAGAACCTATGTATCTATGTGTGTTGTGCATGTATGTATAATGCAGTGTCATGTATGGCTGTGAAAGCTAGTGATTGTAGAGTCACTTGTATCGCGCGAGCGGCTGCTTGTCTCAAGGGCTCCATGCCGATGGATCGGACCTAGGCTTGAGTTGCCGCAGAGGAGGGCGGTCGTGGCGGGTGTGCGGGAGCGAAGTTAACCGTACGTCCCCTGCGGAGGGAACGGTGGTTTCGCGGGCGTGGGCGCGAGCACGCATATGTTGCGGGAGCGGACGCGTAGTAATTATTAGCTTTCTCAATGTCGTCGTCGGGATCGACAAAGAGATTTCGCGGACGGCGTTTATAACGTTTGGCAACGGGGATCGAGTTGTCTGGGACGTAGTTCAAGGTGGATTTTACGAGTGGGTTGGGGTGATTCGAAGCGCTATCGAAGTATCTCCTGGTGAGATATTTCACATAGGCTTCTATCGAGGGAAGCCTCATGTCCCTGTGGAGGTCCATGTTCCTAACGAAGGCTGGAGGGTCAAGCAGGCGACGGAGAAACCGATTTTGGACTCTTTGCATGCGGACAAAGTTATGTTTGGACATATGTGCGAACGCTGCGCAGCTATATGTCAAGATCGGACGGACGCACATCTTGTATAGTGTAAGCTTATGTCTTAAGGACATTTTGCTTACCGAACTGAGCAAGGGTCGCAAGCGGGAAAGGATCCAGACGGCCCTATTCCGGACTATAGTAACGTGTGCGTTGAAGTTAAGCTTCGAGTCGAGGGTGACACCTAGATATTTAGTCTTGGTGGCCCAAGGGATATTCCTACCGAATAATGAGAGGGGTCCTACCGTGCGTGGTAGTTTACATGTATGCGGTTCGAACATAATCGCGGCGCTCTTTACCGGATTAATAGCTATTCGCCACGTTCGAAACCACTCCCCGAGAGTGGTTACGGCACGTTGGACTGCGCAGGCGAGATTTTTTCTGTGTCTGTTTGACGCGTATATGACTGTGTCGTCAGCGTAGAGCCCTACCTCGACCCCGGGGGGCTTCGGGAGGTCGCTGACGTACAGATTGAAAAGGCAAGGCGCCAGAATGGAACCTTGCGGGACTCCTGAGCGTATAGGGTGGGCGGTAGATAGTACTCCTTCCACTCGGTAGTGAAAGGTGCGGTCGCGTAGAAAATCATGAACTAGGTGAACTAACCTATCCGGGATTTCTAGTTTATGTAGCTTGTGGACTAGTCCGGCATGCCAGACCTTATCGAAGGCCTTAGCTACGTCGAAAAAGACCGCAAGCGTACGGGCGGGGGCGATACTACTTTTGGCAAAGTTGCTCGTGATGTGCTCCGTGAGGCGGTGCACTTGATGTGTACACGAGTGTCGGGCGCGAAAACCGAACTGTTCGGGAGGGTATAGGTTTTTAATATCTATAACGGTTTTGAGACGGTTCAGAAGGAGCCGCTCGTAAAGTTTTCCTAGTGTGTTTAAAAGGCTGATCGGGCGATAGCTATCGGGAAGCGAAGCTTTTTTGCCGGGCTTGTGAATACCTATAACTATAGCTTTTTTCCAGACGGCTGGAAAATAGCAGTGGGCTATGGCTACATTGAAGATGCAGACCAAAAGAGCTATGAGGTGATCGGGAAGAAGTTTAAGTACTTCATTCCTGATACCGTCGGGGCCGGGGGACTTTCTAGGCTTAAGGCCTTTAATAACAGTACAAATCTCGTCATGCGTGACCGGAGTTAACGTTTCCGCGGGGGGAATCGACGTTAGTTCCTGAACGGCGGTCTCGATAGTTTCGATGTGGGCAGTGTCTACGTTGTCGCAGTTTGGGGAGCACTGGCTCTCCAAGCTTGCGGCAAGGCATTCTGCCTTATCGTCGCTATCGAACGCGGGTGGGAGATCGGGGCCTCTTTCGAGGGGCGGCATCAGGGCGGTAGCTTCTAACTTCAGAGAGCGGGCGAGGTTCCAGTAAGCCAGATGGGACGGCTTGAGACCCTCTAAGAGGTTATCCCACCGGTGACCTCTGTACTCGCTGATGCGAGTTCTAACCTCTCTCTGAAGTCGCCGTAACCTACGGGTGTTATCCCTCGTCGGATAAGAATCGTGTGCACGTGTCGCGGCGTTCTTTTCCGTGATTAACGCTCGTAAGCCGGGGGGGAGTATAAAACGGCGTTCGTTCGCCGCTTGCACCTCTCTCGAGGCCTCCCTTACGCCGGTTTGGAGGTAGTCGACCAGGGAATCGATTGCTAAGTCGGCGTCTGCTGTTGACTCTAATACGTCGGGGATCCTAGCTAGGCTGGACGGGGTCGCGTTATCGGATAGGTAGCGATTTAAGATCGCGTAGTCAACTACTTTGACTTTTGGCGGACTGGGGTCGAACGGTTGCCCGAGTTGTAAGATAACCGGGCGGTGATCGGAGTCTAGTTCGTGTACGACTTCTATAAGTCGTAACCGAAGTGAGACACCTTTGAGGAGGGCTATGTCAAGTACTGTCGGTTGACAATTATCTTGAAAGTGCGTGGGCTCTAGCGGTGCTATGACGTCAAAGCCGAGCACATCGCATAGTAGGTCGAGTATAACCCCGTTAGGGGTGTTACGCGAGTTGTTGAAATGGGTGTGACCGCTATTGAGGTCGCCTGCTATTATGACGGATTGACCGAGTGAAAGTAGCGCCTCCAGATCGGACTGAAGGAGTCTTTTACTCGGGGAGAGATATGCAGAGACAAGCGTGATTGACGGATGGCCAGTCATGCCTATTCTACAGACGGACACTTCCATATTGGTAAGTGCGGGGGGTCTATTGGCATGCAATAGAGGGAACGCTTGTAGTAGATGAGCGTGCCGCCTCCTCGGGTGGCACGGTCATTTCTGACTATATTGTAATTTGCTATCTTAGGGTCGCGCCTACTGGGTTTTAGAAGTGTTTCTTGTACTAGAAACACGTCTATCTCCCGTTCCCTAAGAAAGGTGGATACTAAGTCCCGTTGTGGAAGGAGGTTACGCGCGTTGAAAAAAGATATGTTTAGGCTTCTAGGCTTAATGCGAGCCATTTCTAGTTGGTGTGTTTAAAGCTGCAGCACGGGACACACGCTGGAGCGTGGCTGTCAGCTGGGGAAAGCGTTTGATTGCTTCAATCATGCCGTACTCAGTGCCGCACTGATCGTACGCTAGCACTTCTTGGTAGTCGTGCTCGAGAAGAAGCATGGCCATATAGTCGAGGCCGAAGCGTTGACTACATAGCGGGGAGGCCTGAGCCTTGGGAGGTTGCGGGCGGGGCCTGGGGCCCCATGCTGCCTGAGGGGCTCGCATGGGTGGAGGAGGCGCGCGGGGCGCGGGGGCGGCTGCCACCGGGGCGCTGGAGGCGCCCGGGAGGCTGGGGAAAGCCTCTGGCGTGAGCAGAGGCTTTGGCTGTCCTACTGCGGGACGTTCCCTCTGAGGAGGGGTGTGTCGCGTAGTGCGCATAGGGCGCGTAGGGCGCGTGGGGCGCGGGGCGCGGGGACAGCCGCGATAGTTCGCGGGGTGACCCGCGTTGCCGCATAGCACGCAACTCGGAGGGGTAGACGACTCCCGAGTGCGCGTGCACTCGCTCGTCGCGTGGTCCCCGAGGCACTTAACGCACCTGGGACGGAGATGGCAGTTGCGGGCCGAATGCCCATACATCCTAACATTAAAAATGGCTCTGCCCTCGGGGGTCAGTTCCAGGATGACTAGAACCATGTCGAGAGGTCTGTTTTTTGATTGTCCGCCGTGCATTCTGTGCACTTCGCGGACAGGGAGGGCTTTGGCTAAGAGGTCAATTTTGACCTCCTCGGGTGTGATTTCCACCGGAATGCGGCGGATTACAACCCGGAGGTGACGTTCTTCCTCCAGGGAGTATGTGAAGTATTCCAGGTTGCTGTCTCGGAGCAACCTGGTGAATTTACGGTGTTCGTCCGAGGTGGTCACTTGGACGCGGATACCGTTGGCCGTGCTACTGGCCTGGGTGTAGTGGATACGCATATCTCTCAGTTTTTCCGAGAGTTTCGTGCAGACCGACTTGTTCTGGACCGTGACGGGGGGCGGGCGACGCGCCTTTCTGCCGGCAAAGGTACCGGCAGGCGCTGAGGGCGCTGCGGAGCGGGGGGCGTGGCTATTAAGCTCGGTTCGCTGCGTTTTTTGGGGTCTCGACTGAGTCTCCGGAGACTCTGGGCGCGAGCGCGAGGCCCGTTTGGCGGGCTTGTTTTTTTGTACGAGGGTGAA
The DNA here is from genome assembly GCA_947532125.1 of Saturnia pavonia. Classification (NCBI taxonomy): domain Eukaryota; kingdom Metazoa; phylum Arthropoda; class Insecta; order Lepidoptera; family Saturniidae; genus Saturnia; species Saturnia pavonia. Next base: position 8,223,548 of record OX383923.1, read on the forward strand.
GCCCTCGTTGTCTGTTCGTATTGCCGTGTCCATTTCGATGGACTCGGGTTCCGGGTCCGGGCTAGCGGGAGAGTAGCTGTCGTTTGTTGCTACAAGCGACGGTGTCTCCGCTTCGGGGACTAGTGATGAAAATTGATTTTTCATCGGTAGCGCAGAGGGCGCTGGGGTCGGGGCTTGAATGCCCGAGGAACGTGAGCGCGACGATGGCCGTTTGTACGGCGTTTGACGGTGAGCGCGGGGTGCCGTTGAGCGGGAGCGCGGGACGGACTTCTTGTTCGTCGCGTGAGGCGCGGCGGGGTCGCTGGCGGGCTCGGTGCCCTGAGCGATGGCAATGGCAACGGCGGGTTGCTCGGCCACGATGGCCCTATTAAAGTCCGTCCAGAGCGACGGATGCAGGGTCGTTGCGAACGCTTTGAAGCGTTCGAGCTCAGATTGGTGTGCCATTCCGGCGGTGGCGGTTGGGCGGGCGGGGGTGAAGCTAAACCTCCCTGCCGGAGAGGCAGGGGGGTGCGCCGAGTGAATTTAAACGGCTATCCCGAGCCGTGTAAAGGGACCTGCGTGTCACGGTGTAATGACTCGCAGGAAAAGAACCTACCGGGCCCTACGTGGAGGTCCCTATCAAGCCCGAAGCAGAGAACGCAGCCGGTATAAATACCTAGCTACGCCCAAACAGACACTCGGGGATGGATGTGTAGCAGGATCGGAAGGGTGGGAAGGAGACACTCAGGGCTTGACTATGACTCTATCAAGGGCCAAGATTCCTGAGCCCGACCAAGTACTATCGTTTGCCTCTGAAGGAGCCACTTGCCTTCTGTTGACACCGAGAGGTTTCCGGCAAGCGACCACTAAAGTGTGGATTTCGTCGAATAGAAACAGACAGTTGCACTTAAAAGTGCAGTTTTTGTTTGTGTAGCGCTACACAATGGGTGCGAGCGAGACGGCGATACGCAGGTGCGGCGCAGGTGCGATGCAGGTGTGCAGCAATGCCGGTCGGTCGTAAAACTTCACAAAGGCGGCAGAGAGCAGTCGTAAACACGTCCGTTCCCGCCGGCGGTCGTGATCGGTCTCGAACTAACTGTGCCTGCCTCGCGTGGCCTACAGAATACCGTCGGTCGAGCGCACGAATCGTGCTGCCCCCGCTCAAAAGGCGAAAGAGAAAAATGCTTATTATGGGTGATCCTTAGAAGATAGATATATGCTTTTAAGATATACAATTATGGTGTACATTAATTTGATATATCTCTTATGGTTAATCAGCGCCCAAAAAAGCGTTTTTTTTCTGAATTGATTCATAATTATCGTCACTGCTTATTTCGTATGTTACTTCATGTAACAAAATACGATACTATAATCTGGCCAGATAACATAGCTATGAAATATAAAAAAATGTGCGCAGCAGTTCACACGTGCCAAAAGTAAAACATTCAGAAAAAAATTACAAAACATGTTCTTTAAAAATTATTTCTAAATATCCTAAATCAGCGGGATTATAACTATCGTCCACTCGCGCGTACTGCGTATGAAGTCTGGTCGTCTCACACCACTAGGGCAATCCGACGACGTACACGATCATGAAAATCAGGACTTGCATTAACTGTGCATAATGTAAATGTATTCTATCTCATTCTCTCGTAGACTAAATTCTATAGATGTGTATGGTTGTTTGTCTCTTTTTATTGACGCTTTCTTGTTTCATCGAGTTTCAAATCATAAAGATCCTTAAGAAATTTTCACTTTAAAAAAAACATATAAATCGGACAAGTGGTATTCGCGTGAAAAGAACATAAACGGCCAGACATAGTTTGAGAGAGAGAGACAGAGACGTTGAGTTTTATAATATGTATAGAAGAAGATATATTCTTAAATACATTCTTAATGTATTTTTGTAACGTTTGCGGAGTAAGACTGCAGTAAAATACTTAAATTCATAATTTTAAGTAATTTAACGCTTGGAGCACCATGAAACTTCTTAAAATAAAAGGTATAGCTAGCTCTCTTTCTCCTTCAAAATACGTTATTCTTCTCTCTTAGGTAACGAAATGTAGCTAAACGTGACGCGTCTTTGAAATTTCACTCTCAATTATCGTCCAATTACCGAAATAGCGCTTAAAAAGTTTCACTTAAGGAAAAAGGAGACCGAATATGTATATTTAAGTATATTTTATTGATGCTTTCTCAGGTTTAATCCTGCCTCAAGTTCTACCAAGCCCGAGTTTGGGTGTTGGCTACGATAGAATGAACGGCCGTATCAGCCTAAGGTATAGCTTAGTACCGAAGATCCCGGCGATCACGTCTGTGTCGGATTGCAATGAAGAGAAATCAAAATTAACTAACACTATTGATTTATTTAGTATTTTATGAATACGCAGCGTTTACCCGCAGCTTCGTTCCCGGATGTCTTCGAAACGACTCACACGCCATCTATTTTACAACAATGGTACTAATACAGAATCCTTCACGGGTGTGAGCTCTGACAAAAGCTAAAGCTTTCATAGCTAAAGTCGTAATACAATTACACAACAAAATATAAAATTCACCCATCTATAAAACGGTTATAAAATCCAGTTTTTACCCAAAACAAATTCTTCCCTTGCAAAAAGGTTTTGTCATTTTCTCCATTCGTCACAACAGAGTTAATAAATACTGTAATATTAAGGAAAGTAATTGATGGAATGTCAAGCACAAGGTCCAATCATGGCTTGAAACTTTACCACATCATAATACAGAGTAACTATTACAAGTAATTACATAAAATGCCCTTAAGCACACACCCACATACCACATACAAAATGTATTTACAAAGATACATCCTCTCTCACTCATAACATATATTCAAATATCACGCACGTACGAACAGTACTCATGATTTAAAACACAGATTAATACACACGAAAAACACTAATTCCCTCTGAATATTTGAGGATATTGTTAATCGTGTAGTCGAACCTTTCTGATACTGAGAGAGATCTGTCCACAAGACAGGTCTTTTGATCCTAGTGTGTAGATCAACAAGAATTGTTATGGTAACTACATGGTAACGATGGTAGTTGCTGGAGAGTGTTATATGTAGTCCAAATCAACTTTTGTAAGCCTAGGATTACTTATTTTGGAAATAAACATTTCTTATTATTTTTATTACACTTTCATCGCCATCGGGTGAATTATATACGAATGCATTGGAGACAAACAAAAATATTTCTTTTTTATAAATAATAGGCAGTCATAGGGACTGTCGACAGAAGTGAAAACTTATAACTTTGAATTATTTTCAAACGCCAATATACTCGTAAATACGAATATTTAAAATAATTAAAATAATGTTTTTTTTTTTAATTATTTAGTACTCTCACTATTGTACTGCACAGTGATCCTACAATGAAACAATTAAGATAATAATCAAACTCAAACACTATTTGAACAATGTACAGTATATACACAAACTTTTTACTTAATCCATTAAAATTTACTTGTAAAGGTATACACAGCACTAATGTTGCACAATACGTCACCTGTATAGCAACAGACATACTACTATTACGCATGTGACGCACGGTGACACGAACCCATAAGTTTTTCCTCTACCAAAAAGTGCTCAATGCGGCTAAAGAAGTTTTCAGTTCAAAAATACTAACAACGCGGCCCTACTTCGCACGAGTACTAGTAGCAGAGTAAAACTTATAATTTTATTGGTTTATGCGGCGCAGAGAAGCTGCCAAGCGGCACGATTTTTTCCGACATCTTCAACAATTATCGTCTCATTTCGGCCAATTTACACACAACTGTAATGAATTATACATCTAAACCTTCTTCATGAATCACTCCGTCCATTGATGAAAACCGTATGAAAATCTGTTCGGTAGTTTTTGAGTTTATTGCGTTCAGACAGACAGACGCGGCGGGAGACTTAATTTTATAATATATATAGATATAGATTTTAAGTACAGAAATTTAAGTGTTTTTTAAGGCTATAGTTTTTTTGTTGCGTCTAGTAGAGGGTAAAATTGTGAGCTGCGCGCGCGCATCATGTAACGATAGTGCGACATGAAGTTTCCCATCAATGATAATAATGTGAATTCATTTTATTCATTTAAAAAAGGGCTAATTATTATGGTTATTATAATGATTAAATTGTTTTATATTGTATATATTTATTTTAGCTGTGCCCGCGGCTCCGCTCGCATTGACTACAGAATGCAGTCGGTCCAGCGCACGCGCTAATTGTGCTGTCCAAAAATGCTTATTGTGGGTGATCCTTAGAAAATAGACATAATATATGCTAATGCTAACTTTTTTGTAGCTCTTTTTATTATCTGAAATTATGTAGTACATTAATTTGATATGGTTTACTCAGCATAAGTCATTTAAGCGCCTCAAAAGCGTCTTTTTTCCGAATTGATTCACCATTATTGTCACTGCTTATTTCATATGTTACTTCATGTAACAAAATATATCCTATAACCTGGCCAGATAACATACCTATGAACTAAAATAAGAATCATATAAATTGGATAAGTGGTTCTCACGTGATAAGAACATAAACGGACAGACAGACAGAGAGACGTTGATTTTTATAATATGTATAGTTATACTGGCTATTATAATGGTTTGTCTGTTTATATGTGCGGATTTAACTCAAAAACGGCTTGACCGATTCTTATGAAATTGTGTACACGGGAAGCTTGTGTCATTGGTCAAATTTCATGATGTCATGATGTTCTTTTTTTATCTCCCTATTTATCCAGTGAGTTTAGCAAGCCTAGCTGTACTGAAAAAATACGAGTACTTAAAAGCGATTTGTCAAAACATGAAATAGTCACTTGTATAGCTTTTACGTAAAGGTCTGTTTACACGTATTAAGTGGCGAAGTGATTAAATAAATATTAACTAAAATTTGTAAGTTAACGATTTAGTGGTTAAGTGAACAAGTAGAATTGGATCGAGCTTATTTCGCGCGTATTCCCCGGTAAGCGTGGCTTCCTAATATGTTAGTATTTTGTGAAATGCATAAAATGGAAGTGTTCTGCTTATAGGCTCTATTTTGTTACGATTTAAAAATAAAGAAAATTTATAAATAATGACAAAATACATGTAAAATACAACAGTCAAGTTTGTCGAAGAACATATTCGTCATGAAAGTTGGTGGAGTTTTCGATGATTCTATTAAATAAACAAGAAGCCATCAATGAGTACAAATGAGAGTAAATAAACAGCTATGTAACAATTAAGTTAATATTTACCTAAAAACGTGTAAACTTTCACCTAATTACAATGGACTTAATATTTAGTTAAAATTTAGTTAATCACTTCGCCATTTAATACGTGTAAACAGGCCATAAGTGATAAGAGCGGTTCCCTGTCTTAAAACAATAAATTTACGAAATAGTATTGTATTATATTAATCTACTAGTTGTGCGAATTTTGCGCCTCAAAAATACTTATCGTGGGTGCCTTAGAAGCTAGACATATGCTATCGCAGACTATTATTTTTAAGATCTACAATGATGTTCTACGTTAATTTGATACATCTCTTATGGTTTACTCAGCGTAAGTCATTTAAGCGCCTCAAAAGCGTATTTTTTCCGAATTGATTCACTCTTTATCGTCTCTGCTTATTTCGTATGTTACTTCATATAACAAAATATATCCTATAACCTGACCAGATAAGTTTTTAAGAGAAAAACAATGCAAATCGGATAAGTTGTTTTCGCGTGAAAAGAACATAAACAGACAGGCAGACAGAGAGACGTTGAGTTTTAAAATATGTATATAGAAGATACTAATATTGTAAAGTGCAAGATTGTTTAATTTTTTGGTGTTTCTTTGAGAATTGAAAAGTATTTTTTATTTTGTAGCCTTTTTATTGAAGAAGGTCATTAGGCTATATACCTTTCCTACAAAGATTTTTATTTTTATTTGGTGGCCAGTGTGCTCTGTGATCCACGCACTTATATAAGCAGACTACGAAGTGCTTGAAGGATGGTTCTAGCTCGAGTCCTCGCATTGTGAAGATCTCTGTTAATATAGAACCTAACATTGTTCAAGGCTACCTACTAAGTCGGAACCAGAAGAGAAGATTATTCTGGATGGAACTTGTCGGATCGCGAGGACGTTAAAGATCAATTATTAGGTCGACTACCGACAGCGATAACATCAGACATACGAGGCATGGGGTGTCTATATAGGGGAGGTTGGAGGCCACTGGGAGCAACCCCAAAAAAAACAGATGTTACTCTCACTTGGATTGTAGGAATGCTTGCACTTAACGCTGTTTACGCTCAGAACACCTGTGATTCCGTAACGACGGTGTCCAGGAGAATCGTGGTGTATCCGATAGTTTATTCTGATGTCTCTCTCTCTCTCTCTCTTTGACAAGTATATCTATCTTGCATACACTACATTAGAATGACATTAGTGCGAGCAGTGCCGCTAACTAAATCTATATTAATACATATTTCTGTAGTTGTCTGTATTTTTTTTCCAAGTTTTCTTATTGACAACCTATATAAAGGACACTGGACACGAATATGCCATTTATTTGTCTGTTTTTATGTCCGGATTTTACTCAAAAAGGGTTTGACTGATTTTTATGATTTTTTACACTCTTTCCTTTCTCAAATGATAAGCTATAAGAATTTACAAAAATACTTTTATAAATCGTAAAAAGATATCAAATCATTAAACTTTCATTAATTCTTAACCGATTTTGATAAAATTTTGAACACGGGAAGTGTATGTCATTCTATAATTGACAGGCTATCATTTCATCGTTTCAGCTGAAAGACGTCCACCGCTTGACATAGGTCTCCAGATGGCTATATGAATTGTAAATAGTAATAGGGATTGTAAAAACAAAATATACAACCTCTTTTTAAGAAAATTATACTAGGGAAGTACAGGTTATTGCTCAGTTGTCAGGCTATATGAATTGTCTGTAATATGATTAAAAAAGTAATAATAATACGCATTATAGAGCGGGTGTGGGCAGAAGGCTTATAAAAAGACAACCAGATCGAATGCAGAGCTGTAACTGACAAACTGACTTTATTTTATCGCGAAGACAATTTTATATGAATGTCCCATTTTTCTTATGACTAAGATTACGATGGGAACATTAAATATATTTTGAAGCAATGATGGCTGATTGGTAGCGTGTACGACTTCGCGTCGATTGACGTGAGTTCGAATCGCTGCAATGAGCCTGAGCTTTCGGTGAAGAAAAACATCGTGAGGAAACCATAGCATGGTGGTAGGGCGTTTTCTAATGCCCGCCTGACTAGCTACCACCCTCAAGTTGAAAATCTGCCGCCAAGCACCAATTGGTGTGTTCCGGCAGTTGCACTTGAGAGCCAGTCTTCCACTAGGTTTAGCGTGTTACTATCTTGGGCCACATCGTCACTTAACATCAGGTGAAATTGTGGCCACTACGCCAAACCTATAACGATAAAAAAAAAACATCGTGAGAAAACCATAGCATGGTGGTAAATCTTATTATAATGCCCGCCTGGCTAGCTACCACCCACAGGTTGAAAATTTGGCGCCAAGCGCCAAAATGTGTGTTCCAGTAGCTGCACTTGAAAGCCAGTCTTCCACTAGGTTTAGGGTGTTATCATCTTGGGCCACATCGTCACTTAACATCAGGTGAGATTGTGGCCACTACGCAAAACTTATAACGATAAAAAAAACATTACCCTTGATAAGCACATTAACCTACAGTTACAATACAAATACAAAAAAAAAACAACTATTAAGTTATTATAGATAACTATCTCAATACTAATAGGATACTGATTGCAGAAAAGCTACCGACATAACTCGGGGTGAGAATAATTAGAGATAGGGCACAGAGAAATCTCTATATAGAAGATCATAGTAAAATAATCTTGTGTTGAGTACCTGTGGTGAGTAGGATTCTAGAATTATTGGCAAAAAGTCGGCATCGTGCTTGATTAGTGATACATCTCACCTGGCGGACCTCACGCATGCTTAACTAACTAACTGCACACTTTAACATCCTTGTCGAAGTTTAATTTAAACGATATCAGTAAAGAAACCATGACTGTGTCAACTAAAAACATACAAAACTACGACAATTATATGAAAATATACGCTATTTCTGTTAAAATAATGTCTATTATCATGTGAAGTTGTATTTATATTGAAATTCATATATATTTCGTGAAGAAAACTTATAAATTGTTAGTTTCAAGTTTGATTTGCTTCAAGTCAAGTGCGTCAAGTTAAATAATATTTTCTTCATTATGTATAGGTATTTGTTTATTTTATTGTTTGGTAAGTCCATTAAATGAGTTTTTCAAAACGATAGCCAGTTTCTATGTTGTAGAGATTTTCAGAACAATTTTAACAAGTTTAACAATAAAACTACCCTTTGAGAATGCCTCGATGAAAAGCTAGACGAATAGAAGTATTGCAATGGTGGCACAGTGGTGGCGTGTACGACTTCGTGTCGATTGACGTAAGTTCGAATCCAGCAATGAGCCTGAGCTTTCGGTGAAGGAAAACATCGTGAGAAAACCATAGCATAGTGGTAGGACATTTTCTAATACCTGCCTGGCTAGCTACCACCCTCAAGTTGAAAATCTGTCGGCAAGCACCAATAGGTGCGTTCCGACAGCTACACTTGAGAGCCAGTGTTCCACTAGGCTTAGCATGTTATTAACTTGGCCCACATTGTTACTTATTATCAGGTGAGATTGTGGTCATTACGCCAAACCTATAACGATTAAAAAATATAAAAAAATCTAGAAAAATGAACTCCTTTCGAGAAGCAACGCTAGAATAGATAGGAAGTCTTAAAATAGCCCCAGTCACAGAGAAGTCGATGGGGTATAGGTTAGCGTGGTATTGGTATGTATGAAGAGGCATGAAAGTCATACAACTAGAAGAGTGTTAAGTATAAAGGTGGACAAATATAGGAGTAGAGCAAGACCGAAGATGGTATGAATTGAACGGCATAGAACCTTTGCCGTACCTTGCAGATGAGGAATAATCTTTCAGCCAAGGTGTTCTCTCCCTTCTATGATATTGGGTCCTTCAAACAAGGCGGCAACAGGCCGGGATGACATCCACGATTGCCGATGAAATTTTTGTCACCGAAGGTCGCCGTTGGTTGTGGACTGTACCGTCCTTACCATCAGTAAAAGAATTGTTATCTTGAATATTGTAATGAACACTACAGTAAAAAAAAACGCCCACACTCGCGACACCACCATTCCCGCAGCTAAGGACGGTTCGCTGCTGCACACCCGCCGTGTCCACCCCCCCCCCTCCCATAGCGACTCCAATCAAAATGTTAGATATAGTATAGTAAAATATAGTAGGACCAGAGACAAGGTAAATTGTCTCTGGTAGGACATAATTGTGTCCTATTAGATCACTACCTGGTGTAACACCCGCCACAATTTCGGCTTAATGTCTTCTGTGCTCACCATAAAACCCAGTGAATCTATAAAAGCCCTTCAGACCAAATCTTCTTTCACATTCATTGTAGAATGGGAAGTTTTTGAATACTATAACAATCACTTTAATTAATTGACTTATATACTGGGTTATATTTAATCTTCAGGACAACTACAGATTCCAGGATGGAGCCACGCAATGTACTACGTACTCCCGAGTCAAATGACCAATCCCAGTACTCCTCAACCTGTGATGTGGACAGGAAGCAACTGCCAAGATACCACCCAATACATACAGCCGTATCCAGTGACTCATCACTGTACTCAACCTTTGATGAGGACTGGAAGCAACTACCAAGATACCACCCAATATCAACCACCACAACCACCGACTTTTTACAAGACCAAGGAAGAAGGTACTATTCACTAATGACTTGCCTAAATGTCTCTTTATTTACAGAGAATATTGAATATAGAAGCAATGATGGCTCAGTGGTAGCGTGCGGTAACATCGCGTCGATGGACGTGAGTTCGAATCACTACATTGAGCCTGATCTTTGGTGAAGGAAAACATCGTGATGAAATCATAGCATGGTGGTAGGGCTTTTTCTAATGCCCGCTTAGCTAGGTACTACCCACAAAATTGAAAATCTGTCGGCAAGCACTGGGGGTGGAGGGCGAACGCACAAGTTTTTAAAAATTATTTTTAAGTTTTACCATTTTTTGCCACATTCTCATCAGATATTGATCAATAGGTCCCTCTAGCTCTAGTTCTGACTCTCAAGTTCAGCTGCTGGAACAACACCCCCATAAGTGCTTGGAGACACATTTTCAACTTGAGGATGGTAGCTTACCAGGAAGGTATTAGAAAATGCCCAAAGAACGCTGTCTATAGAGACCCAGGGGTCGCAACCCACAGTGGCCATTGGTAGTGACAACCAGATGGATTGGACTGTATAGTTGAAAGGTAGTGTTTATCAATAAAACGTCTTGTCTTTTTCTAATATTTCACTCGTTTTAATTGCTCGATTTCGCACGTGCGTAATCTTGTCTCATTTTAACGTGCCCATCTTTCTCTCGCTCTCTCGGTATATAGCACAGTTCTTTCTTTTTTACTCTGTAACTAAATATAAAATTTCCATCCTTTTTACTCACATCGCATCCAAAGAAATTTCACTTCGAAAGCTTAATAGTTCAAAATGAAATGCTGTTCTTTGGTAAACGCTGCTGGAATGATTTGGCTAAATCCTTTATTTAAACGTTATTAATAGTCCGCGATAGGTCGTACCGTGGTCGAGCGTAGTGGTACTGGAAAAGACAGAACAATGTTTGCGAGGCCAGCTGGTATTTTTTTTTATTCAACAGGTGATAATCCCAAATTATCCATACCTACAACAAGCGATCGACCGGAAGTGCCTACAAACGTGGAGCCTTCATTTCAACCCTCATCCCGGTCGCAGCTTAGTTCTTCCATAGCGAAGCGACTCCTCTCGTCTCTGCTGATCATGCCAGCGAATATAGCGGAAAAGCTTGCGTCAGGAGAAATGTCTTTCTGATCAATAAAATATTATGAAATAAAAATCTTTAGTTTTATTCTTATAGAAGCACTGTGTGTCGTCGTCGAGTGGTTTAGACCGGTGGAATATTATTTAGTCATTTAATTGGTAACCCTATCAGCTAACGGTGAAGGAAAAACATCGTGAGGAAACATGACCGCTCAAGAAATGTTCTTGTGGTACCCCTGTATATGGAGAAAATATAGAACTGTTGATTTCTGGGTAGTTGAAATCGCCAATACGTCGTGGGCCGGTGAGGCGTGGTGATTAATTAAGCCCGTGCATGTCCTTAGGAAAAGGCTTCATTACTCAGTATTGGCAATACATCGCCGCTCGTCGCTGTCATGTCGGCCTGCCTCTCGGCGGTTGGATATACACTGCCTAATCTCTAACGCGACAACAGTGCTGCCAGATGAAAAAACGTACTGGGCCCTAACAATTGTATGAAAATCACATTACAAAAAAGCGCTAGATTCAGCGCTAAACTACCTCGTTGTTTGCTAATATTTTTGCTAGTTCCTGCATGGAATTAGATAGGTAAATAACTTGAGTTCGTGATGATTAATACGTTAATTAGTTTCTGGCTAAGCTAAGCCTGTAAGTTCACTTATAATTGTGAACTACCACAGTAAATGAACATCTTGAAGAAATTAAATATTATTAACTGTGTATAAGACATTTTTTTTAAAGTGAATCTTTTATTCTATCGTCTCAAATTGTTTCGTTCATCTATCGCATGTCACATTACAGCTGGCTATGGAATGGGGATAAAGTGAAAGGCATATGGCAGATGATTAGATTATATTTATTATAAAATATGTAATATAACAACCTATCTATGATATTGAGTTATTCTACCTTAGTCGAAATCAATTTTTGAACTTAGTCTGTGTAATGTTAGTTCAAAACTAATACAGGAAACCTAAAACAGTCAAATAACTCAAATCACACTCACATTCATTCCCTCACACACACACACACACAACATTATTTATGCAAACATCATTCTAAATACATTCATACACACGGTACATATACGAAATGTAATATTACTACTACTTAATTGACACTTATATTCTAATATTTTAAAAATGTCAAAAAATGTGCTGTGAAGTTTTTATATAATAAATAAATAAATGAACAAACATTTCTTTTTTAATTATACACAAACACGTACAATTAAATAATTACGCAAGAGAAACAGTACAATTCAAAGCCCCGAAAACAAATCATGTATGTTATGTAAATAATACAAATTGTATTCTAGGGAATTTCCCCAGATACATACAATGAGCAAACAGATGTTCATAGACTATTTTTCGCTTGGATACTAGTCCTTTCGCCCTATCTTGCTTCTACGGCACAGAAAAATTTAGTTGATTTATAAAATCATAAAAAGCGCTAAATTATCCGCAACGCGCTAAAATTTTTATTCGCGCACTAGGTTCGTCAAAAAGCGCTAGATTTAGCGAAGAAAGCGTTAGAATGGCAACACTGTGCGATAAACCAAAAAAGATTTACTGTGAGGGGTTTATCACAACGTGTATGGTGGTCGGAGCCAGTCTGGTACAGTAGCCTATACTACCCCACTTATTACTGTATATACACCGCTTGCATGCATAAGCATATCACTATCGTGGGCGTCACACCCGGGGCCCAAGTCTACTAACAAAATAGTTTGTCGATAGAATCTCAATAGACATTTAATCACTAATTGGTATTCTCCTATTTGCTTACCATTCTATCGGAAATCCACTGACTCATTTGGTATTCTGCTCTACAATCGCATTTCAATGATATTTCGATAGCAACTCCATGGTAGGTAAAATGGTATTCTCTAAATATTTGACAGCTTTATCAATCGTACTTCTATGGCGTTTTGACTATTGAGTAGCCGTTGAACAACAACAGCGTTTCTAGTACGATTACTTGCACGTTTCATAAAAATAATACCAATTGATAGGCAACACCGACGGCAGATATTGCCATCCCACTGACACACTATCACAAGATTCTCTATATATATTATATATATATAGAGAATCTATTCTCTACGGCTCTAATAAAAGGAACAGCTATGGAACTTGGCACCCGTTAGATCTCAGCTCTTTTACCAGTGAGAACGACTATACCGAACGTCGTTTCTACCGAACTTGGACCATTTTTCATATTTATATTTTTGTCGGGATTCTGTTTACAACGGACAGTGTAAACTATTACACTGTACACTGTACTGCTATTAAAACAATATGCGTGTATTAATGTACAGATGTAATAATTTATACTTCTTTCGTGTAACCAAATGAATTGTATCCGGCGTACAAACAATATATTATTAACAAGAACAATAAAATAAAAAATGTGTGGTTTATGAGACCACGATGAAAGTGACACTTAAAAAAATATTGAAGACATGTGACATACATTCTTTAATAACACACATTAACATATACAATGTTCCGAATTTACGATTATAATCCTTGACTGCACGGCATAAAATTCAATTTTATTTGCGACAATGTCAGGTAATGCGTCATGCGATAGATGAACGAAAAATACTGGGGTGGTAGAATAAAAGTTTTACTTTAAAATTTTAGAAAACCCCGTCATAAGTAATTTATTCATTGAAACCATTCCAATGAGCCCAAACACGATATCTCTTATGTAAGTTGCTGAGGAGTTAAGTGTGCTGCAGATTCAGCTGTAGCATCAACTCAATATTACCATGTCCTTCTAATATTATTGAAGTGACAGAATATCAAATTTAGACTCGATTAGACCTGTGAAAGATGCTGTGAACACTCTCGATCAAGTCACCTCTCAAAATAAATAAGTAATAAGTCGGTTCAGGCGTTTGTGAGCTACGATGCCACAGATACACAGATACAAGCGTTAAACTTATAACACTCCTATTTTTGCCTCGGGGTTTAAAATAATTTTTAAAAAGATACCTTACTTAAATTAAAAGACATCCACAATTATAATACGCGACAGAAAGAAAACATAATTTTAACAAGAACTAGATTAGTAAAAACGTATAAACAGGGAATCAATTTAAAAATAAATATGTATAATAAAATACCAAACGACGTCATTAACCTACCGTACAATGAATTTATATTGCAATTAAAAAATACTTTGAAAGTAGACCTTATTACAATATTAAAGAGTATATGACCTCGAAAATAATAATAATAGAATAAGTAATCTTTAAGTAGGGTATTAATATTTGTTTATTTAAATATTTCATTATTATATTACATTTTTGACTATTTTTTGTGTTGTGTTATTGCATTTTATTAACGATTTCACTTAAAGCGAATGAATTGTAAATTGACATATCACGTAAAATTACCGTTATAATATGACAAATAAATAATTATGAATTATGTTGGAACGAAGTTCCTTATGGGGCGTTGCGGAGGGGTACCTAGCCGTCCGCAAAACGTCCGTAACCTTTAAAAAAAGAGATATTTTTATGTATAGTCTATGTATGATGGCTATACAGTGTCTAATGTATAGTGTAGAACATAATTAGGCTTAATTATTATTATTCATGTAAATAGCTGTTTCTTTGTATATTATTATTATATATTTTTATAAATCATTGTGAATAAAATAAAGGTGTTAAGATAATTTTGTATAGTAGTTTTTTTTTTGATAAAAAAATCATAATAAAAAATGGAAACCCCGAATAATTATTTTCTTTTTACCTCGAATAGAACTTGAAATTAATATTTTATAATAAAGAACTTCGTTCCTATCTGGTCTCCCACGACACCACACGGTTTTTTTTTATTTATTCAACGTTGAATTATGTTTACTCAATTAAAAATATTAAATTCGTTAAAATGATTTCATATTATTATCATTGATGTCTAATTTCATCATGTAGTACTCCTGTCATATGAAGCGCGCGTAGCTCACAATTTTACCTGACTACTAAACAAAACCTCAAACTTTGAAGGGTACACTTCAAAAAATGGCTTAAAAATGTAAATGAAATATAGCACATCACTTTGCAAAACGCCACGGGAAAAGTTCACTGTTGTACTGAAACCCCTCTCCCCTGTTTAGAAGCAAGTACCAAATCCGCTTTGAAAACGACACCCTCGCGATACCTCGGTGAACTTTTTATAACACGTTTAAATTATTCAAAATGAAACCGCGATGGGTTGAAACATAAGTTACTTTGGAAAGTGGCTTTTAGGGTTCCGTACCCAAGAATGAGCCTTGATGCTAAGCTTACGCTGTCCGTCCGCGTCCTACACTTAAAGAGCTGTATTTTTTTAACCGTAATATACATATCCGGTTAGAATCCGCCATTGATACATCATTTAAAAGAACAACGTGAGCAGCACCGTACACGTGATAGAAGTGAAACTTATTATAAAGGAAACGCGGATATCAACAGTGTATTAGATACAAAATATATAGCTCTCTGTCTATTTCTCTCTGTGTTATATCTTCCTTCTCTCTCATGTAACGAAAACGACCATGTATTGAAATTTCACTCTCAATTCTCGTCCAATTATCGAATAGCAGCCTAAGAAGTTACACTTCAAAAAATAAATAACATTTAGTGTGACTAACATTGTGTGTTACGCCATCGCAACGAATCACAATTGCTGACCGAGAGTAAACATGGAACCGAGTTCCGTTCACAGTCCCACGGTGCACCTGAGATCGAGTCAGCAATTTCGGTAGAAGAAACGTTGGGCAACCCGACTCCTTCCTTACTATATTTAAGTTTGTATTAATTATTAAACGTGACTGTGAGCCTAACATCGGCAGCAGTCACATCTTATAAGTTTTAGTCTAGTTTGTAATTTAAAATAAATTAAGCTTAAAGTAATTTTGGTTTAACTTGGATCCTCTGGCTCTGACCTTCGTAATTACAATAAGGTGGTTCGATGTGAGAATACCCTAGCTATCCTATCCGAATATCCTACCGACTGCGCCAAATCAGTGTTCCTGTAATTCTTGAAACTATTAACGCTACTCAAGCAACTTTATCATTATCGCCATTACTGAAGACGTCTCAAACATTATTAACTCCTATGGTTCCTACAAAATAGTCTATATTTAAGGAACATTACTCCATTCACAAACTTACATAAATCGGTGGGAATACAAACTTTATCTGTACCGGCTCAAGCCTCTTGCTTTATCACAATTTATCACAATTTTTTTTTAATATCTTGAAACCCAGTGATACAAGCACACTAATTCTCATCCTTTTAAACGATATACCAGCTTCAAAAAATCCAGTTCCTCCTCCATTGATACATTCTCCTGCTTCAATAATACTGACTTTATAGAACATCATACAGCCACGCAATACTTTAATCGTTATAGCCTTAAAATTCCCAATTGTTAATAAACCACCTTCACCTTATACAACACCTATCACTTTATTCTCTGATCTTGATATTAACCCGAATGATTATACAATTAAAGATTTGGTACCTGTCTCTGACACTAAAATTATTGATTCAAATATATCGATATCTACATTAAATTATTCGTCACCTATTTTAACGACTTCTGCAGATAGAACAGTACTATAACAATCAAAAGTAACTGCAACCAATTTTGAACCTGTTACTAATTATTTAACACCTCCTTCTAAATCTCTTTATCAAACATCGGTAACATGGTTACCTATTACTTATCCTAAAACGCGAATGAAAAATCTACTAAAAAACCTATTAAAACAAGTCCGTCATCAAGTCTAAATGCAATTTACTTAAACCCTAATTATCCTTAACCCAATAACCTCAAACAATCATAGATTTATACCCTTACACTCAAAGCAGAAAGCATTAATAACATATACACTTGATAAATCTTTCAAACCACCAAACCACATTTTATATAATACTGAAACAGATTTCCCACATCCTAAATTAATAGGGCAACTTCGACGACCTCATCATAATGGTTCTTCTTTATCTCTTTCAACTCAATTAATATTATTAGAAATATTAAACTTAACATCCAACAACATTATTAATATAGTTGCACCTGAAAAACCTAATTGAAATAAAATACCTGAACTCTACCAGAAAAATAGACCTTTTTTTTTCGAACAGACTATACTGTTAGCCTTAGGGGTCGTTGAGCCTTTACGGCTTTTACAGCTTTACGGGGCTTGGGGGCGAGCGCTTAAGGCACTCAGCCACGAAAGCTAAGCAACAACATCCGAGGGTGCCAAAGTGGCCGAACCTCGGCTCGGAATGTTGCGCATATGCAAACAAGTCGCGATCTGGCTAATTGCCTATCATTCGATCTAAACTAACTATACATATATACATGCTTCTTCACCCTGGGAGGAGGGAAGGAACATGTGTATAGGTATTTAGTGATCTGAAATTGTTTGTCTAATTATGCAAAAAAAAGAAAAAAAAGGTCCCTTACAGGTCCCTATGTACCTATGTGGTGTGCATGTGTGTATAATGCAGTGTCATGTGTGTCTGTGAAAGCTACTGAATGTAGAGTCACTGTATCGCGCGAGCGGCTGCTGGGCTCAAGGGCTGCATTCCGATGGATCGGACCTAGGCTTGAGTTGCCGCAGAGCAGGGCGTGGCGGGTGTGCGGGAGCGAAGTTAACCGTACGTCCCCTGCGGATAGAACGGCGGTTTCGCGGGCGTGGGCGCGAGCACCCATGTGTTACGGGAGCGGACGTGTAAAATGCGTTTGCTTTCTCTATGACGTCATCGGGATCGACAAGGAGATTTCCCGGACGGCGTTTACAACGTTGGACAACGGGGATCGAGTTAATTGCGATATAATTCGCGGTGGCTTTAACGAGCGGGTTGGGATGATTCGAAGCGCTATCGAAATATCTCCTAGTGAGATATTTCACATAGGCTTCTATCGAGGGGAGCTTCATGTCCCTGTGGAGGTCTATGTTCCTAACGAAGGCTGGAGGATCGAGAAGGCGACGGAGAAACCGATTTTGGACTCTTTGCATGCGGGCAAAGTTATGTTTGAACATATGTGCGAACGCGGCGCAGCCATATGTCAAGATCGGACGGACGCACATCTTGTACAATGTAAGCTTATGTCTTAAGGACATTTTGCTTACCGTACTGAGCAAGGGTCGCAAGCGCTAAAGGATACAGATGGCTCTATTCCGGACTATAGTGACGTGAGCGTTGAAGTTAAGCTTCGAGTCGAGGGTGACACCCAGATATTTAGTCTTGGTGGCCCAAGGGTCTTACCGTGCGTGGTAGCTTACATGTATGCGGTTCGAACATAATCGCGTCGCTCTTTACCGGATTAATGGCGATTCGCCATGTTCGAAACCACTTCCCGAGAGTGGGTACGGCACGTTGGACTGCGCAGGCGAGATTTTTCCTGTGTCTGTTTGACGCGTATATGACTGTGTCGTCAGCGTAGAGCCCTACCTCGACCCCCGGGGGGCTTCGGGAGGTCGCTGACGTACAGATTGAAAAGGCAAGGCGTCAGAATGGATGCCACTCGATAGTGGAAGGTGCGTTCGCTTAGGTAATCGCGGATTATATGTACTAGCCTATCCGGGACTTCTAATTGATGTAACTTGTGGACTAGTCCGGCGTGCCAGACCTTATCGAAGGCCTTAGCTACGTCGAAAAAGATCACAAGCGTACGGGCGGGGGCGATACTATTTTTGGCAAAGTTACTCGTGATGTGCTCCGTGAGGCGGTGCACTTGATGCGTACACGAGTATCGGGCGCGAGAAAAATTGACTTTCAATTAGTTTTCACTGCCAGCTTTATCCATTCCAGAATATTCAAATTCTATAAAATTTCCTCCAAATGGCAAAAAAAAATTCAAAGTCTATAACGGCATCAATTGTTACACCTCTAACTAATTCTGCGTTACTTATTCCATCCTCAAATATAATTTCAAGATCAAGAACATCTGTGTCTACTGGTCCATCTAAATTTATTACAAATTCATATCTATTATGGCCAGATAAAGATCTAGACAAAATAAAACTAGAAACACCCATACGTTCAGAGAAACAATATTTTAATAAGCGCTTTCCACCTTCATACTGCCCAATAAATGCTATATCTCCTACATTTCCTTTACCTAACTTTAGTGGAACAGCTGCCACACACATAATGTGAACTATAAATAACCATTATATACCAGCTTAAGAAGTAGTAACCTTCCAATTTCTGCTACCACAACACAGTTAAAGCCAGACACACAACCCTTTGATTATTTTCCTGAATTAAATACGGTATATATTAAATCTTCACAATTCTTACTTAGTTAGTGATTTAGGCTGTAAATATAAATTTATTTTGTAAGACTGATATTTTGTTTATTAAATAGAATTTATTATTACATTGTTTTTGTTATTTATTATATACACAATACATTCTGACGTTTGGTTCTAGCAGTGTTAACCCAATTATTTAATGAAATATAAATGAATTTTACAATTTAATTTCAATAGTATGACAGAATCATTCATGGGTGCTATCAAGCCTCCATGTGGTTGGGGAGAAACAGAAATTAGTTGTCATTGAATTTAACTAATACTTGCAACGTGTATCTATATGGGGAGCAAGTGTCTTGGTTGAGTTCAATGCCAAGAAAACTAGGTGTGCGCGTTTTCCTCAAAAAGTATCCGTTTTATCCCTCCCCACTCTTCAGAACGTGTCACTAGCAATGCCTGAGAACCTCAATATCCTAGGTATGGATATTCGTAGAGAACTTAACTCCAGGGATTACATCGGGAGTGTCATCTCTACTAAATCTCGGAAAATCGGAATCCTGAACAGGGTTTCGACGGTTTTTCACGCCCGTTCAGCTGTACCTTCTTTACAAGGCACATGTTAGACCGTGTATGAAATACTGTTCGCAACTCTGGGATGGATCTGCAAAGTACCTCCTCGACTGAACAAGTTGAAAAGACAGGCTGTTCGCATTGTTAATGATGCAAACGTTACCTAATGCATCGAACCGCTTCAGGTTCGCAGGAACATCGCCTCGCTGAGCATGTTCTACCGTCTGTATCATGGTGAGTGTTCTGAAGAGCTGATTAATCTAATTCCCTCTTCTCCTTTCCATAACAGAACACACACGCGCTGGGCTTCGGAATTACAGTTTTACGGTAGCCTCAGTATCGGCACGAACTAAAAAATTCTCTATGTCTTATCTTTTTCGTACCATGAAACTGTCTCCCGGCGCATATGTTTCCTCCTTCTTATGAAATCAGGTCCTTCAAGCGTAACATAAAGAGTTATTTATGCAGGCCGGCATAACAGCGGCGCCCACCGATGGATTTCGATCTCTCGATGGTCACTGTTGTGTTTGGATTATACCGTGCTTAACATCAGGGACAGAACAGTCAATGTGCAGAGCTATTATAAAAAAAGATATGTTGTATAGATTACTCGTTAGTAAAGCCAACTTAGTTGTGATAGTTTTCTTTTTATGTATACTACTGCTGTGAATTTTTTTACATATCTAAAACCAACCATTTATTATGTAGGGAGGACATTTGAGTCTATCAAAAATTTGAACTTTAAAGTTTATATTTCGCTAACGGATCCATGAATCGAAAAATGGTTTTCACAGACCCGCAATATTATTGAACGACTTATTCAACGAGACCCCACAACATGGGATGGAGTAGGTATCTCTTTAATGCGTTGACCTAGAAACTTGACTTTTTACAGTAATATGAGTCCATAGAACTTAGTACATATATGATATTAATTTTAACTTTATACCTCAAGACGTTTTCGAGAGAAAGGGTACGGTAGGGGTGTACATACGGAGAGACAGGCGGACAACGACGTGACCCTATAAAGGTTCCTTTTCTTTTCATTATGAGGTACGGAACCCTAAACAGTGCGCAGCAAACGTCTGCAAAGTGCGCATTTAAAAAGCATAAGATTCAGTGGCTCTGAATATCAAGTGTAGTGCAAAGCCCATTTGTTGAAAATATAGTTATTTTATAATAAAAAGAGGTAAATGTTTAAAACATTCGCGTGAACAGCAATAACTTGGCGGCGAGGGTCCGAGGAACACGATAGCAATTTTACTGTCGTGTTACATGCGACGTTCGTGCCGCAAACTTGTTTATATGATAACCTAAAATTGTACCTAGATTTTATAAACACGCCGTAAATCATTTTCTAAGTGGGTAATGTTTAGGCATGGAAATTATTGCTATTTAGATATAATAGCGTAGCAGTGAAATTACATTTTTCTATCGCTGCTATTTCACATGTGATAAGTAGAAAACTGTTATATGTTAAGAGAAAGAAAGAGGTGAAGGGTACTCTAAACCGATGAACATGCATGAAAAGATTGATGAATGTTGAGGAAGCGAAAGTTGTATGTCAGGATCGTAGCAAGTGGAAGGACGTGGTGTCTGCCTACCCCGTTGGTAAAGAGGCGTGATTTATTTATGTATGTATGTCAAGAGGAAGGTACACTTTATGAGACTTTATTTTTAAAGAGGCTTTAAGTATTTCGTAAGCAAACTTTCAATTTTTGGAGTTTATTCACAAATAAATTTATAAAAAAGCGTGTGTGCATTGTTAAAATAATGTTTTATATTTATTTATTTATTAACACGTTTTTATTCGCTTCACTTGTAACTAACTAGCAATGTAATAAAATCTTACAAGTCAATTTTAACTTACTTCTAATTGTCGTATTGAAATGAAACTTTGTATGTATATGTAGTTCCGATGACAACACTATAATTTGGTATCT
This sequence comes from Saturnia pavonia, assembly GCA_947532125.1. Lineage (NCBI taxonomy): Eukaryota > Metazoa > Arthropoda > Insecta > Lepidoptera > Saturniidae > Saturnia > Saturnia pavonia. Next base: position 8,245,251 of record OX383923.1, read on the forward strand.
TGGATTTGATCTGATAATGGAGCCAGCAGGTGAATAGTAGAACTCTTTATTGGTATAATAAGCTCAAACCATAGACTATAAACGCCACATAGTTCTATATGTCTATGTATATTTAAAAAAAAATATATACGCTCTTCCTTCTGTCAACGTCTTGTACAACCGGTGTTTTATTTAATCCTTTAGTACGTCTGTAATTTAATCTAGTTTAATCCAAGTTATTTCGATATCTATTAACAGGTTATGGGCCATTATTGATAAGATAATAACAAAATTAGTGTTCCACCGAAAAAGTTACGCGATTCAGTTAAATACTTAACCTCAACAGTGTAAATCCGCCGCGTTGTATTTTTTTTTCAACCATTTCAGCTCTTTTATAGTAAACCATGGTTTCACAAATATCAATGGGAACTATTGAAAAACTGATTGGCAGGGAAAACTATCCTACATGGAAATTTGCTGTGAAAAATTATTTGGAACATGAAGACTTATGGGAAACGATTGAACCGAGTGCAGACTACGTACAAGACAGTAAAAAGGATATAAAGGCAAGATCAAAAATAATACTTCTAATTGATCCGATTAACTACGTCCATGTACATGAGGCGTCTACGGCGAAACAGGTATGGTCAAAATTAGAAAATGTATTTGATGACTCCGGGCTCAGTAGAAAAGTAGGTTTATTACGAGATCTGATTTCAACGTCTTTGGATAACAGCTCTAGTGTTGAAGATTATATTAACAAGATGATGACAACAGCTCATAAGCTTAGGAATATAAATTTTGTAGTAGGAGATGAGTGGCTTGGTACTTTGCTGCTCGCTGGCCTCCCTGATGTCTACAAACCGATGATCATGGCTATTGAGAGCTCAGGTGTGTCAATCACTGCTGATTTTGTTAAAACAAAGCTGCTACAGGAAATAAAAGGAACAGAATCTTCAGCCTACTATGTAAAATATAATAAGTCTCAAAATATGTCAAAGTCTCATAAAGTTTCACCCGATAAATACCAAAAGAAAGGCCCACGTTGTTACAATTGTAATAAATATGGTCATTTCAGTAAAAACTGCTATTTTCAGAATAAAAAGAAAAACGATTCAGATAATAATACAAAAACAAATGGTTATTATGCTGCTTTCTCAGTTTCAGAAACATTAGACAAAAACAAATGGTATATTGACTCGGGAGCATCACTACATATGTGTAGAGAGAGAAAGTGGATGTACAATGTTTCTCCGTCAACAATAAATAGTATAAAGGTGGCAGATAACAAGACTGTGTCAGTGGAAGGTTATGGTAGTGTGGATTTGCAAATAAGAGACTCCGAAGGCAGACCTCAGACAATTCAGGTCAGAAATGTGCTGTATGTACCTTCTTTGACAACTAATTTACTTTCTGTAAGCCAGATGACAAAAAATGGTTGTGAGGTTATATTTGAGAAAGATTGTTGTAAAATTTATCAAGATAATAAATTGATTTTGACAGCTTTGCAATATAATAGTATGTATGTATTACAAGATTTTTCTGACACACAAGCATTGTTGTCAACAGTAGATGATCATGATATAAATTTATGGCATCTTAGGATGGGTCATCTTAACTTCACAGACATACAGAAAATAGTGGACAGTGCAGAAGGGGTACAATTATCCAAAAAAGGTAACCAGATTTGCACAACCTGTATAGAAGGTAAAATGAATAGATTACCGTTCAAAAATATTGGAACTAGGGCTTGTGAACCTCTCCAATTGATTCACACAGATTTATGTGGTCCGATGGAGACTAGTTCTATAGGTGGTGCCAAATACTATGTCACTTTTATAGATGATTTCAGTAGAAAAGTGTATGTATATTTTATGAAAAATAAATCTGATACATTAGAAAAGTTTAAGGAATTTAAAAACTTAGTAGAAAATGAGACTGAAAAAAGAATTAAGGTATTACGATCAGACAACGGTAAAGAATATATAAATAAAGAATTCAGATTATTCTTAGAGAAATTTGGCATAAAACATCAAACCACCGCTCCGTACACCCCAGAGCAGAATGGACTAGCTGAAAGAATGAATCGCACACTAGTAGAAAGAGCTAAATGTTTGATTCTGAATTCTAGGTTGGAAAAAGTTTTTTGGGCTGAAGCAGTATCTACAGCTGCTTACATCATTAATCGGTCACCAACCAGAGCTCTGGACTACAAGACGCCATATGAAAAGTGGTCAGGTGAGAAGCCAAATATTAAAAATATGAGAATTTTTGGTTGCGATGCCATGATTCATGTACCTAAAGAAAAGAGACAAAAATGGGACTCCAAAGCAGTCAAAATGTTATTTGTTGGTTATTGTGAGTACACAAAAGGTTACCGATTTTATGATAGAAAACAAAGAAAAATATACAAAAGTAGAGATGCTATTTTTCTTGAGCATACAGTTATGAATAACAGTGTCATTGTGCCACTATCAGAATTTCAGGAAAATGAAGCAGACTTGTCACAAACAGAACTTAGTTGCAGCGAGTCTCCTTCAGACACACCTGAGATTCCAAGTCTAGAAAACACAACTCTAACTGAGAATACAAAGAAAGAAGAATTATCTGAGGATGATGATAGTTACCACACTGATGATGCTGATGATGACTACATACCGGATAGAAAAATAAGTGATGTACCATCTCGTAAAATGATGCTGAGACCAAGAAATAAACATAATACCTACTTATGTGAAAGTTTAAATAGTTCAAAGCAAGCAATAGCTTTATTGGTAAAAGAGCCAGATACAATAGAAGAAGCTCTTTCTGGTCCAAACGCAAAAGAGTGGAAAATTGCCATGAACAATGAATATGAGTCGCTCCTGAAAAATAATACATGGTCATTAGTAACCCTACCAGAAAATAAGAGAGCTATTCCATGTAAATGGGTCTACAAAACGAAAACTGATGCTAATGGTGAGGTTGTACGATATAAAGCAAGACTGGTAATTAAAGGTTTCATACAGAAAAAGGGAACTGAATATAATGAGATATTTGCTCCAGTAGTTCGTCATACTTCAATAAGATATCTACTATCATTGGCTTGTAAGTACAATTTATTCATTGAACAAATGGATGCAGTTACAGCTTTTCTACAAGGGGATATTGACACAGAAATTTATATGATTCAACCTCCCTCATATGAATATGGAGAAGAAGTGTGTAAATTAAATAAATCCATTTATGGACTGAAGCAGGCAAGTCGACAATGGAATCTGAAACTTACATCTGTATTAAAGGACCTGGGAATGAAAAGTACATCTGTGGATCCGTGTATATACCACAAAACTTATGATGGAATTATTCTATTTATACTTATTTATGTCGATGACTTATTATTATTCTATAATAATGAACAAATAGGTATAGAAATGAAACAACAATTGAAATGTAGATTTGACATGAAAGAACTTGGTATTGTACATCATTTTGTTGGTTGGAGGATTAAACAAAATTTATCAAGAAATGAAATTTGCATTGATCAGGAGGCTTATATTGAAAAAATTCTACAAAGATTCAAAATGAGTGATTGTAATCCAGTTCATTTGCCATGCGACCCTAGCGTTAAATTAATTAGTACAGAAGATAAAAAGAATATACTAACAAACATACCATATCAAGAGGCAATCGGAAGCTTACTGTATTTATCCCAAGGAACTAGGCCAGACATTTGTTTCATAGTGAATAAACTGAGTAGCTTCAATAACAAACCAGAATGGCAACACTGGCTAGCACTTAAAAGAGTGCTACGTTATATAAAAGGAACTAAGGATTATAAATTGATATTTAGCCAAAACAATGAAGAGAAAAGAGTGTTTGGCTACTGTGATTCTGATTGGGCTTCAGATATTAATAGTCGGAGATCTTGCTCTGGCTACACTTTTCTGTTTCAGGGTGCAACAATTTCATGGTGTTCTAAACGTCAAAACACTGTTGCTATGTCTACGATGGAAGCAGAATATATGTCACTTGCGACTGCTACACAAGAAGCAATGTGGCTTAGATATTTGGAGTCCGAGTTACACAGTGATGTGACTTCACCCACTGTTATATATTGTGATAATCAAAGTACTATTAAATTTGCAGGTACAGAATCTTACTGTGCCCGCAGCAAGCACATAGATATCAGGTATCATTTTCTTCGAGAGAAAGTTACTAAAAAGGAGATAGAAGTTATATATGTTGGAACTCAAAATATGGTGGCTGATATCCTGACAAAATCCACTTCACAGATGAAGCTTGAAAAATGTTCAAGAGCTATGGGTTTGCGCTTAAAGGGGAGAATATTGGTATAATAAGCTCAAACCATAGACTATAAACGCCACATAGTTCTATATGTCTATGTATATTTAAAAAAAAATATATGCTCTTCCTTCTGTCAACGTCTTGTACAACCGGTGTTTTATTTAATCCTTTAGTACGTCTGTAATTTAATCTAGTTTAATCCAAGTTATTTCGATATCTATTAACACTCTTCAATGGTTACTAGTAAATCCCTGGAGTTTAGGCTCATATGATTTGTTTGACGAGTCCAATAGATTGGGCTTGGTGAAGATTGTGTGGTTATGGGGCCAGGAAGTGAATAATAGAACTCTTCAGTCGCTACTAGCAAACCTTTCGAGTTTGGGCTCATGTGATTTATTTTGACGAGTCCAATAGCTTGGTAAAGACGGTTTGGTGATAGATTCAGGAGGTGATAGTGGAACTCTTCAGTGGCTACTGTTAAATTCTTCTAGTTGGGCTCATATTTTGTTTTGACAAGTCATTCATTCATTATATATATTAAGAGATGCCTTTATTTACTCTTCTTGCCAATTGTAAATATTCTAAATTCCAAGACTAATTAACTATTCTAAGTTCTTGAGGAGTGAACTCCAGCAGCGCGGTGAAGCTGACACACACATTTTGTTTAACCTTTGAGTAAAAATAAGAAAATCGTGAACTCTTCTTTCTATCAAATGATAAAATGTAAGTTTTTTTTTACTTTTATAAAATATCAAAATGAATATTTTTAAGATTAAAATATTAGGTTTTCATATTAGGTTTTCAATTAAATATCAAAAAATTAAAAATTGATAATAATTATGGTTTCCTTATCACATCGGTACATTTAAAAAAGCTCTGTCCGCTTTGCCAGAAGTAACAAATATGTAAATAAATTTGTCAGTTATACCATAATAAAAATAGTATTATACGATGAAATCATTATTTCACGTGAAAAATAGCAGTAATTCATAAAATATTCCACACCTAGTAATGCTAAGGCTTGTGATAAAATACGCGAGCGGAAACAAGTGGGTTATAATAACTGTCACAGAATTATGTCGAGCGAATTAAAACACGATAAAAAGTATTGGCGAGTTTTCTTTGTAACTTTAGTATGTGTCATGGCGGCCTATGATCTTCTGATTTCATTTACAAAAAAAAACATATTATTTATAGGTATAACGTTGTGTCATGTGGCCCAAGATGGTAAGGCGCTAAGTCTGGAAGGACTAGCTCTCGAGTGCATCTGCCGAAACACACCTATTAAGTGCTTGGCGAGAAATTTTCAACTTGAGGATGGTAACTAGCCAGGAGGCTGTTATAAAATAACCTACTACTATGCTATAGTTTCATCACGATTTACTACTAAATGCAAACAAAACCAAATACCAGATTCGTCTTGCCCAATGTTCGGCGTGTTCATAGTAGTATCAAGATAGAAGGGAATTTACTAGGCTTAGTTGATAATACTGTCTTCTTGGGTATTTCGCTTGATTCAAAATTACAGTGGGGTCTGCATATTAAAACTATGGAAAGATTAAGTTCTGCTGCATTCGCAGTACGTAAGATACGCCAGTTAAAAGATATTGCAACTGCTCGGTTATTCTACTTCACTTACTTCCAAAGCATAATGTCTGAGGTAGCTGAGGTAGACACCATAGTCGTATTATAAAAGCGGGCAGTTCGAGCAATATTCAACATGTGACCTCGCGAATCACAGAGGAACAGGTTCCAGGAGTTTAATATCTTGACTTTGCCCTCCCAATATTCGTGATAGTTTGATGTATATTCGTAAAAACTTTGAAAAGTTTGATTTTCTCAATGACCAGCACAGTGTAAATTTAGACTTGTAAGACTAATAAAAGTTTATTAGGTAACAGTGTTAGGTTCTATAACAAGATCCCAACGCATATTACTAATTTGCCGGACAATCTGTTCAAGGAGCATGTCAAGCAAGTTTTACTGTCAAAAGGTTGTTATAGAGTGGATCATTGTAGGGGTGTTTGTCCGAACCGGTATTAGTATAGTAGTGTTCGACGAGGATCTAAATTGAATAAATTTATTTTTTCTTTTGATTTTGATGTTTTCCTTCACGCGGTGCTCGTAATCATTGTAGAGACTTGAACTGACGTCGATCGACACGATATCGTACACGCTGCCACTCAGCCATAACTTCTTGGGTAAAAAGGTGTAGTAATTAATTTAAATGCATCTGTTCAAAAATTTCTACATTAATTACACAATAGGTACAGCGTTTAAAAGAATGTCAAACAATAGCGAACATAAGTATCTAAATATTGTATTACAGCAGAGAAGATATTTTTTGCGAATTGATACAGTTAACATTTGCAATTACACTCACTCTTTGGTGATTAGTGATTACGAATGGAGTTTTTGACGGCATCTTAAAGTATTACATGGTGTTTTTTGTTATAATTGATAAACTTATGTTATTTGGCCCTATATTATGTAATTTTAATGGTAATTTACGTGATGTAGTTTTGTTATTGTGTGTGTGTTAAGTTATTTTTAATATCTAGAGTAATGTAGTAAATTAATTTAATATATGTCTTATGGTTTACTTAGCTAGGTCATTTAAGTGCCTTATAAGCGTATTTTTTCAGAATTGATTCACCATTATCGTCATTGCTTATTTCGTATGTTACTTTATGTAATAAAATATATCCTAAATATATATGTATAAACCTGGACAGTTAATATAGATATGAATTTTAAAAAGAGATGACAATCGGAGAAGTGGTTTTCCCGTGAAAGGAACATAAACGGACAGACAGATAGAGAGATGTTGAGTTCTATAATATGAATAGATATAGAAGATATAGACAACCAGGAACATGAATTTTAAGTTGCTACAAAAACTCTCTGGACAGTTTTAATAAGAGAGTTATATCTATGTTTGAAGATAGATAATTAGAAAAATATCCCATATATGTGACTTTGTCAGAATTGTGCAAAAACACTGTTATCATAAAATAAAAAGACGAAAAAGATGTTGAATGATATTATTATTTCATGATCCTGCTAAAAATGAAATATAAAATTATAAGGTGAAGTTTGTGGGTCATCCCTAAGAATATGTGTCCGGACTGGAGCTATCGTCGACAAATAATTTCTCCGGTCGAGAATATATAAAAAAACATTACCAGGTAATGTTCTAGCAAATTCCACATACGTACTCCGGGCACATACGGTTCCCGGGTGATATATTCGACTCAATATGATCCTGGAAGATCCAAATATGATTTATGTGCGCCATTAGGTCTAATAACATTCTTGGGAGCGAATTCGTCGACGTTAAGTTTACCTAAACATTTTTTTTACTTATACCTTTTGCTATGCTTTATGAAAAAACTAGCTGTGCCCGCGGTTCCGGTCGCGCATACTACAGAATGCCGTCGGTCGAGCGCACGTGCGCAAAAGACAACAGACAAACATGCTTATTGTGGGTAACCCTTAGAAGATAAGATATATGGTATCGCAGACTTTTTATAGGTATTTTTAAAGTCTACAATCATGTAGAACATTAACTTGATATACCTCTTATATTTTACTCAGCGTAAGCCATTTAAGCGCCCCAAGTGCGTCTTTTTTCTGAATTGTTTCACCATTATCGTCACTATTTCGTATATGACTTTATCTTACAAAATATACTCTATAACTTGACCAGATAACATAGCTATGTATTAAAATAAAAAAACATGTAAATCGGATAAGTGGTTTTCGCATGGAAAGAACATAAACGGACAGACAGCCAGAGAGACGTTGAGTCTTATATTATGTATAGAATAGATGATTGTACGAATATGGAATGAGCTTCCTGATTATGGTATGGAGTATGGAGTTCTTCAATCGGGAAATGAACTGGTTATAAAGGGTCGACAATGCGTATGTGATCATTCTTTTGCAACCGTCCACAGGCTGCAGGTAACCGCTTACCATCAGACGGACCACATGTTTGCACCATCGTGATAAAAAACTGTAGTTATGTACGCGCATTCTATGTTATACTTCTTTGAATAGTCACACTCGATAGTATGTGACGCATATTATCATACAAAAATCTTTTAAACTGTAATAGACGGGCAGTTCAAAATTTCTCAGAATGTAATATCCTAAAAAAGGGAAGAGTTCAATACTAAGGGTAGGTCCCTATACAAAAAACATGTTTTTCAACTGTTTCTTAGTCTATCGTAAAAACTGTAATACATACATACAAACGTCTAACGGGTAATAACAATCTATATATATATATGCATATAATAAAATTTAAGTGTCTGTTTGTAATGTCAAAATTGTTAACAGTTTTTTACTATATGCATATGTAAGTATACACTCGACCTATAACTACCCCACATTTTTAAAATTTTTGTCTGTCTGTCTGTGTGTCTGTCCGTCTGTCTGTCTGTCTGTTTGTTTCGGGTAATCTCCGAAACGGTTGGACCGATTTTGACGGAACTTTCACTGGCAGATAGCTGATTTTATAAGGAATGATAGCTGATTTTATAAGGAATACTTTAGGCTACTTTTATTTATTTTGTAATAATTAGGGTCCCACACAAAAATAAAAAACGTTTTTTAATAGTCCACGCGAGCGGAGCCGCGGACACTGCTAGTTAATAATAAATTTCGGCAAGCGTGATTCGGGCTCGCGCTAAAGTTTCCTACACACTATGCCGTCGGCTTAGGCACATGATGCCTACAATATAAACACATCCTACCCAAATTTCACAATTGTATTCTTAGTAGTTTGGGCTGGGCAATGATGAGTTAGTCAGAACATTGCCAAAGGGATAATAAATGGATTGCCTTGCTAGGATACGACAGTTATTATCGGTAATTATCGGTTTATTGATAAAAAATACAAATCTGTAATAGCACGTTGTAAAAAGTGTGGTCGTCGTGACGTACATGAAAATGTAGCTAGTGTTGATAAAACATCGATTAACTATCGAGTAATCGATAGTTGGGATAAAACTGTCGATAGTTTATTTCCAATTTACATAATACGGAGTATTTTTGTGATTACAAGAAAGATTAGAGCGAATGAAATTTTTCTTTTCGCTGTGGTTGCTCGACGGGCTCACTTACATTCTATAATACCAAACAATTTATAGTAAATCGATTAATTGATAGTTGATATTTATATATACAAAAGTAAAAAGTGTATAGGTAAAATAATATGTATGTACGTATTATATTATGAACATTTATTTATTTGTATTTTATTAATTTTGTCGTATATGCTATTTTAAACGTTACCATTCGAAAATGTGGACTGATATCGCTGATCTCATGTATTTTATTTGTATCTCCTTTAAAGCACACATTACAAGAATTAAATTTATAATATTGCTCATTTTTTAAATTAATTAATTAGTAGTGTGTTATTAATTATTTTACTTGAGTCGTTAAAATATTGTTTTCCCGCCGCACAATTTAATTGTAAACACTGCATGTGGGCGCTGGTTTGTATGAAAGTTGTATTACCCATATGCCTTACAATTTCTAATTACTATAATAAAACATTGAGAAATTATTCATTTCTGCCAATAAAAATATTCGTTAACTGATATAATTATAGATAATAATTATTATGCAAGCACATAAAATATTAGACGTACATGACATACGTCTCAAAAGTGAAGTACATACCGGTGTAAACAAAACACCATGTCGCTATGAACGTTAAGTAAATTTTAATGGAAGTTTCTTTTTCACCATTTAAAAATTGAATGATATTAATAAATATAATGTAAATATTCCTGCAGATTTTGAATTGATAACAAAATTATCTTCATAGCTCTACTTAAAAAGTACATTACTAAATTGATAACCGACTTTCATAGGCAATGTATTTTGAGCCAATAGTGGGAATATATGGTTAGTCACGTGGTTCATATTCACCAATAAAAGAGGAGGCCATCGTTTGTGTACCTTTTCACAGAGTTGTAAAACAGATTATGGTTTTTCTATGGAACGAGTGGTCTAATGACTTAAAAGCGCAAATGTGTATGAAATTCACGATTATTCTATCGAACATAAGGACGTTAATTCTAATAAATATTCGGTCAATCATAATATCCGGATTTGTAAACAATCGACGTTTTACCAACACTAGGCATAGCAATGCACGACAATTCACTCGTGAAAGTGATCCTGTGGCATCATCGACACCCCTCGCCCCGCACCGAGAACACGTCACAACATCTTAATATGAAGTAACCATCCGATAAACTGTAAGATAAAAACATATATAACCAAGCCGTGTGTGATAGCCCATTAAATTGTACGGCGAGCGATGTCTTTTTATATTAAAATAAAATATTATAACATCTTCTGTATAACATCTGTAACGCGAATTACGAAGGTCAGAGCCGGAGGTTCCAAGTTTAACCAAAATTACTTTAAACTTAATTTAATTAAAATTACAAACTAGACTAAAACTAATAAGATGTGACTGCTGCCGATGTTAGGCTGACAGTGAGGTTTAATAATTAATACAAACTTAAATATAGTAAGGAAGGAGTCGGGTTGCCCAACGTTTCTTCTACCGAAATTGCTGAATCGATGTCAGGTGCACCGTGGGACTGTGAACGGAATTCGGTTCCATGTTTAGTCTCGGTCAGCAATTGTGATTCGTTGCGATGGCGTAACACGCGCTTAAGAGATATAATATTAATAATTGTAGATTTTAAAAAGACCTATAAAAAGTTAGCGATAGCATATGCCTATCTTCTAAGTATCACCTATAATAAGCATTTTTAAGGCAACAAAACTTGCGCGTGCGCTCGACCTAACAACATTCTGTAGTCCAAACGAGCGAAACCGCGGGCACAGCTAGTAGGTATATATGAATCTTGTGTGCGTCTGTTAGTGATTCTATAACTTCTGAACAACTTTAACTGATTGAGCTCATAAGTATTCACGTAATATATGTTTTCGAGACAATGGGTTATAGATATGTTAGGATCCGATAGATGGCGATGTGATCGAGCCATTAACTACCGAAAAGCCGGCCCAGATAATATTACTATATAACTAATATTATTCTATTTTTTTTATTATTTTTAAGTATTATTTTTCGTTCATAACATATCTGTTCATAAACTATAAAATGAATGGTGAAAAAAAAAACTCTGGGGTTATTTCCCGAAGTCAACCGTTACACAATCAATACCATAATCCAATCACGTCAAGGGACTTCACCCTCGAAATTCACTTCAAAGGTGACGTCAAAAATTATTATGTCAAAATTTGGTAACCTTTTTTTTTTAAATAATAACCTTTATCAAATTGAATATCACGCTTGGGGTGTTAAGGGGTGTGTAAGGCCACGACACACGAACCCAGTCACCAATGAACACGGTACAGCCTGACGGAGATGAAACAGAAAAATAAGAGTACTAGGTAGTAGGGGAAAATGGGGTAATGGGAGTCACTTAAGCAAAAATCGATATAAATCTGAAGTTATTTGTTTCTGGTTAATTAAAAAAACATATTTTATTACTATAACTAATAATTTATCAAATTAAAGCAGTTTTTTAAATTTTTGGATAGTAATATACTTATAATTACACTTTATAAAAATAACGATTTTGATCACCATCGCCCTGACATGCGGGTAATTGTAGTCATCATATTAGACAATGAGAGTCAACACATCTTCAGCACTTGTCGTACGCATAACCTTTTGCTGAATCCATCGGAAGCAGTTAGCGTGTGCCCATAAACCACACGAAGTGTACCAGCGCGTTACCTTAACTCATTCTTGCAACTAAACTCATCACAAATCAAGGACCTACTTTGGATCGTCATTTTTATAGACATCACATATATTACAGAAACTTGTATCTAACTCTCAGGAGGAGTGTTTATCTTGAAGAACACGTCCCTTGGCCTTGCCTAAAGGTTTTTTGCTTTGCTGCGTTTTTTCTATTGGGGGTGGGGGTCAACTGACTCCCATTACCCCAAAATAGAAATGAAATTAAAAAAATCTAAATGAAAATAAATCGTTAAATATTTCATTAAAAATGTCTCACAAAAAGATTATTTAGTAATTTACTAAAATAAAAAGAAAAGTTATAATTAAAAAAATATTTAAATAAATATCTCATCTCTTATGTTATACACAGGAAAAATTATAATGAAATCGCGGCGGACAATAATATACCTTTTTGTCCAAACGTCACGTTACAATTAAAACGGTGATTAGATCTGGGTACCGGGTGTAGTATGCCCGATCATTTCGCTCGATATTCACTTGTCAACGTCTTTTAGTTTTCTTATTATTGTACTGACTACCATTGCCCGCTGACCCCCATTACCCGTTTCTCCCCTACCTATTATCGGATCTGACTTCAAATTTTTTTTTTATATACTACAAAGGTGGCAAACAGGCATACGGCCCGCCTGATGGTAAGCGGCTACCGTAGCCTATGAACGCCTGCAATACCATAGGTATCACATGCGCGTTGCCGACCTTGAACCCCCTACCTCAAGGAGCTCTGGAAACCCTACTCACCGAAGAAACACAACACTTGGTCATTTGGCTGCGATCTTCTGTAGGGAAGAGGTATTCCACCAGTCGGACTGCCCCAAGTAGAGAGAAATCTCCATAGAAATTTCTCTGTGCCCTACCTCTCTTCCAACCCACCCTTCCCCAAGGAGTTCTGGAAACCCTACTCACCGCAGAAATACAACACTAGGTCATTTGGCTGCGATCTTCTGTAGGGAGGAGGTATCCTACGGACTGCCCCTAGTATAGAGAAATCTCCAAAGAAATTTATATGTGCCCTACCTCTCTTAAACGAATATAGTGAAAACCCGAAGTGTCTTGAATCGAATTATCATGTTTCAACAAGTAGCGTATGTCCAGTCATCTACAGGTATATATCTATACTAACGTATACTAATAATATAATAAAGCGGAAAATGTTTTTTGTTTAATAATTGTTTATTTGTTTGTTTAACAAATAACTTGCTCTTCTTTGAAACTACCAGTCGGATTCGAAAAATTTTCTTTTTGTGTATGATAGCTAGATTCATGAGGCTATATGTAGCATTAAGCTATACCTCTTAGCTAGCCTTAAATATTGATTGCTGTTAAGTAAGTCGGAAAAATAGCGCACCCTAACTGCTTTACCCGCGTGCGCTGGCGTAATGATTAGTGATACGTAAATACAATGTTTTGCAAAAATATTGCTCCTTAGTACATCTAAGAAAAAATCCGCAATACCATATGCCTATCTCTTATAAATACGCAAAAATAAGGTATTATGTGACAAAAATTGAAAAATGATTTATGAGCATTATTATTAGGCATGGCATATTATAATTCTTACGAACGAAAGTTACTTCATCATCAATACAATTTTATGTAGATAAACTTTGCCCTTTATAGCTACGACTATAGGTGTAGTGGCGCGAACGAGCCGTGTGAGTTGTGACGCGTAACCCTGGCCGCCCAATAAATATATTGTCTATACTGAAGTATTATTAATCATCAATCAGCGATTTCTTTTAAATCATACGCGGGTGAAACAGGCACCAACCAGCTAGTATGTTAAATAAAACTAAGCTGTGAAACCGTGGGGTTTCACCTGTTTTAAATTTATTCGGCAAACTGTCCACGCTGCCGCCACTAACGCGCCCGTGTAGCGCTATCGTTGTTCCACTTCCCGTACTTACCTACAACCTGCCAGATTATTTGACGTTCATAGTTACTGCTCCGCTCCTTCGGGTCACAGCGTAAAGATATATAGCCTATACTATTCCTCATGAATCTGGCTATCATATACATTTTTCATATACATGACTTGTAGTTCCAGAGATTAGCGAGTTTAAACAAACAAACAAACTATTCAGATTTATTATATCATTATAGATGATTGAGATGATTGAAGTTTTCCGTTGTTGTCATATTTACTCGTGTTGTTCCTTGAACTGCAGGACGGTTTTTTCACAGTGGAAGCATGCTGGGCCCATAACCTATTAAAACCTGCTCATTTGATTTACGACTGACTTTATTGATATTTATACATTAGTTTAACAATAGGTTCAAAGGAGCGCATTACGCAAAAACTACTAGATAGATTTTTATCATTTTGTTGTTGTAATCCTTAGACATTAGGTACTTATAAAAAAAATCACGATATCTTCATTAAATAAAAGTAATTAAGGTTTTGAAAAAAGTACGATTTTTATAAGTACTACACGTACAGCGGTATTCATAAAATATACTTTTAATAGAATAAAAACTAAAGACGAAGTCGTGGGTATAAGCTAGGTTTAAATAATATTTCGTTTATATATTTGAGTTAAATTTATTCGAGTTACTCTCCATGGCGCACCCGTGTACCCTATATTTTAGGTTCCTCAACTTACCTACAGCTTGCCAGATTGCTTAACGTTCATGGTTACTGCTCCATTCCTTAGGGTCGTAACGTGAAGTTGTATAACCTATAACCTTTCTCAATAAATAGGTATAAAATACAAAAAGATGTTTTTCTAACTGGTAATTCCAGATATCAACGCGTTCAAACAATCTCTCCATTTTTAAATATAAGTAGACTAGTTGTGCTCGCGGTTTTCGAATGATTATATTATCACCAATCAATTTTAACAACGGTGTTATAATTATATATCTTTTGGAATCAAAAACGAATATTAGGTTCTTTATTTCATCACGCTTACACATATCCGGGTTAAGTAGTGACAATATATACGATAAAATATCATAAAATGATTTTTTAAATGAGTTCATAGCGAAGTCGTCTTTCAAGATCCAAATATTCTATTAAGACCTTAAGAAGGCTATTTTGAACGCTAAAACCCAATTGCGTGTTAAAAATACATCCCATTAATTTAGAATAGCCGTCAAGAAACGATTCAGTTTAGATTTTACTTTGCAATAATTTAAATATTTTACTCCATGTAAAAAGAGTCATCTCCAGACATAATTATCATAATGATCCACCTTATACATAAATATACCTTTTCACAGTAAAGTCTGCTTAACAAGGTCCTTGAATTTATTGTCCAACTTGTTGTGCTTAGGGATTCTATAGAATCTATCGAAATTACATAAAATACACTTATCGATGTTACTAAGTTTAAAACACTGGATTATTAATATACATTTATTTCTAGTATTAAAACTAAGCCGGTCATTTATAAAAAATATATGATAGAATAAAAAAATTAAAGATTCCACTGACCTGAATAAATAAAGGCCTTGTTAAAACACCGATTAAGTCAAACCAATAGAATTCCACCACTTTCAAACGTCTATATTGCATCTGCCATCTTGTTCCAATAGGCCAAACGCCTTAAAACGTAATTTAACACTAAAATTTACACTTAAAAACACTAAATTTTACACTAAACCGTTTAAATTATCGACTAGTATGTGTATTATTCTGTATAATTAGTGTTTTTCTGTAAGTTTCATACGATTTTCAGGGGTTTTTTATTGTGGAGCGACTGCGCGCGCTTTCACAAGACTACTGGGTGTTCGATACTGAGTACTCGATCTATTAAGATTTGGATACGTTATTTTGCGCGTGAACGAGACGGATGTATATCTCTTATCTCTTCTACCATTTTTATGAATAGGTACTATTATGTATGAATAAATAATGATATAGTGATGAGATTTCATTTTTATAAAGATCCAGATATACAAACATTAATTACAATTAGTTATCTCAAGACGGCTACGCCGTAGAATACCTCGTACCATATATTTGTATTTAACCATACGGCCCTCCTAATGGTAAGCGGATACCGTAGCCTATGGACGCTTTTAATACCATAGGTATCACTAAAGCGTTGCCGACCTTGAACCCCCTATCCCAAGAAGCTTTGGAAACCCTACTCACCACAAGAACACAACACATGTTTATTTGGCTGCGATCTTTTGTAGGGTAGAGGTATTCCACCAGTCGGGCTGTCCCAAGTAGGAAGAAATCTTCAAAGATATTTCTCTATGCCCTACCTCTTTTAGGCGTCTTCAAACGCGACACTACTAAGCGCGCCACTATTTGTTGTATGATGGTCGCGATCTAGTCCGTGACCTACAACCCAGCAAACGCAGAGAAACTTAAGACTTCAGAAAGTTTTTATAATATATTATAAAAACTTTTCATTTTAATATTAATGGAATATGCTGCTGAATTTACAAATCAAAACTAATTAAAATCTATTTTATCAAGTATCAGAGATAACATATTTGATCTTATGAATTACATTTAAACCGATTGTTTGTTGTTATTATTGTTACACTGTTGTGTTTACAGACGTCGCGTCGAACGATAATGGTTCGAACTCTAGAATGGACTCTGGCTTTTCATGAAAGAAATCATTGTTAAACTATAGCATAATAGCATAACACTTTGTTGTGTTTTTCCTGACCATGCTATACTTTCTGGCGACTTTGGGGTGCAGTTGTAATTTAACAGCGGATGAAAGGATGAAAGGAATATCTTTTTTTGGGGTTCCGAAGTCAAAAATGAACCCTTATACTTTCGTCATGTTCGTCGTGTCTCACAGATTCTTAGTACTAGAAAGCTGTAATTTGGTATAGGTACAAATATTAATCACGCCGAGAAAGTGCTAAAATAGGGATAAGTGATGAAGTAGGGATGAAATTTTACTTTTTTGTCTATCCCACTATGTGGGGTACCGTTGGAATAGCTATTAAAAAATATTGCGGGTTTGTGAATACTATTTTTCGGTTTTTAGGGTAGAGCTAGATAAATGGTTGTTTTGGATATGTGAAAAAATTCACGGCAGTATACAACGAACACATATAACGTACTACATACGAGTATAACGAAGTTAAAAGGAAAACTATCACAGCTAAGTAGACTTTACAAGTTAATGAGTAATAGTCGAACAACCTATAAAATGTACTTGGAGAAGTAATTTCGTACAAATTCAATTGAAAATTGCTTAAAGCTTAGAAGGGTCTAAGTCTGCTTATTGTGACGGGGAACTATGGTAACCTATAATACGCCTGGCCCGACACGCACTTTTTTACTTTATAGATCCTTACCAGATATTAAGTGTGGTGATGTGGCCAAAGACACGCTAACGTGGTAACACGCTAAGCTTAGAACGACTGGTACTCGAGTGCGCCTACCGAAACACAACTATAGATTGTCAACTTGAGGGTGATAGCTAAACAGGCGGCCATTAGAAAATGCCATGTTAAAATAACTTACGCTTTTAACTTTAATTAAAAATTACTGATAATTTACAAACTCTACTACCAAATCCGAACATAACTCTACTGAAAAGGACTGAAAAAATCTTAACTGGGATAATATGTTTCGTAAGCGCTGGAAGAAATACCGTATCCAATTTTCTCGCATTAAGGTGAAGGGTCGGATAGAGACAGGCGGAAGTGCGAGAGAGATAGATAACCCAATTTTTCCATTTCCACGGAAGTTGTATGAATCATATTTTTCATTTTTTTAATGATAATTAGTAAACCATCAGATTATATACCATTAATGGTTCAATATCGCGCGTAAGGGCACGGTCGAAGATTGAATCAGGACGACCCTATATATTTATATATGTAATGTAAGGTAATTTTGTAAACGAAAAGCATACGTCGTTCCATAATTGATAGACCATAAATGGTCTATAATACTTTTAGAAATCGTAAAAAAACATACATCCCATGATAATTGTACATGTGGATTACATGCCATTTGATAAATTATATAAATTGTCACTAAAAAATGTAAAGACAAGATTACCGGAGTAAAATACGCAATAAACGCGTGCAAGGTCGCGGATCACTAGTTAGACATATACTAGTAACCACCCGCAAGTTCGCCCACGTTATTCGATATATTCTATACATATTACTAGCTGTCCCTCGCGGCATCACCCGCGTATAATTTAACAGAAATCGCAGATTAATGATATGTAGTACTCTGTATAGACAATATTTTTATCAGGCGGCCAGGGTTATACGTCACAACTCACATGGATCGTTCGTGCCACTACACTTATAGTCATAGACACCAGCCGAGTGTTGAATTATTTTAATTTTACATTATCTCACAAACTATTCGTCCAAATAACATGCTATAAAGGGTAAAGTTTATCTATATAAAATTGTCTTGATGATGATTCGTTCGTAAAGATTAATATGACATGCCGAATAATAATGCTCATAAATCACTTTATGTATAAGAGATAGGCAAATGGTATCGTTGACTTTTTTTTAGTTGTACTAAGGAGCAATATTTTTCTAGAACATTGTATTTACATATCACTAACCATTACGCCAACCCACGCAGATAAAGCAGTTCGGGTGCGCTATTTATTCCGACTTACTTAACAAAAATCAATATTGAATGCTAGCTGAGAGGTGCTGCCTAATTCTAGATAGCCTATACTATTCCACGTGAATTTGGCAATCATATACAAAATAATTTTTCGAATTCGACTGTTAAGTTCCAAGATTAGCATATTTAAATACAGAAAACAACTCTACCGTTTTATTATATTACTATAAATAATAAAAAATGCTTTTGGACAACACAGGAATACATCATTATGCATCCATAGCATGATGGTAGGGCATTTCCTAATGCTCGACTGGTTAGCTACCATACTCAAGTTGAAAATCTGTCGCCAAGCACCTAAAGGTACAATTTGTAAAGGTCCTACAATTTAACTTAAGGGCCAACCCATTATTGTTATCAGGGCGTTTCCATCAGTGACCTCATTGTCACGTAACATCAAAATTTAGTTTCCTAAAACGTTTGCGTGTAACATAATAAAAAAATAAAATAAACTTATTTGTATAAAGGGACGTACTTAGGATTTAAAAAACTATCACTTCTTTTATGCGGTTTATAAAAAAATTATGAGAATGAATTTTTGAATAGCGCGTATACATTTTAACAAAAAGTGTTATACGAGTACTATGAAGTTTTTTGGTAATTGTGTTGTTTTGTTGTGCTGAAAATATTGTTATTTTTTAAAATGCTGTATCAGCGCCATCGATTAATAAATTACAATCAATCAATTATAATTTGTAACCCTTTTATTTATATTTCCAATAAAATAATTTCTCGTAAATTAAAAATCATTTCGAACACGTCAAACAATTATAAACCCGGACATAGACACTTTTTTTTTCAAGAATGGCATATTTATTAAAAAAAAGAAAGACATTAAAATCAGTCCACCCTTAATGTCGCGGTGTAATTATATTAGGGCGAGATTAGAACACGAGTCCCGCTGTGGGACTTATTTGTGTAACCGACTGTACATAGATACAGTCACGTTCGTATATCGTAATCCGTAAAAACGCCAGGAAGGCTTTTTTAAAGTGAAAAACTGTTATTCTATCGCCTCAGATTTTTTAGTTCGTCTATCGCATGTCGCATTACATTACATTGTCGCAAATAAAATTGAATTTTATACCGTGCAGTCAAGGATTATAATGGTTAATTCGGAACAAAGCATGTCGCATTAAATTACATTGTAGCAAATGAAATTGAATTTTATGCCGTGCAGTCAAGGATTATAATCGTAAATTTGGAACATTGTATACGGTAATGTGTGTTATTAAAATTTTACTTGCATCATGGTTTCATAAAAACACACATTTTTTTTTTAAGAAACAATGATTTGGTTGTATATTAGGAAATAGTAACTAATACTAGGCAAAGCTAAGCCTAGCGTCGGTTTAAACGGACGGGACGTGACTGACTGGGATGGGAACGTGAAGAAGCTAGCGTATAGCTTAAAACAGTGACAGGACAGAGTCTAGGTCCTAGACTCTAGGATGACGTAGCCATCAGGCTATGCATTTTAGGGGTATAATAGTACGACTTATTATCCGGCCAATCGGTAATCTGCTTTGTTACTTGCTTATAAAATCTGACATTATTGTATAATTATTATTTATTGAAGTGAAACTTCTAATGCGACTTCCAACGCGTTAAACGTTTAACGCACATTATCGGTCTCTCCTCTTTGTGTGAGCCAGAGCGAGATATCAAATGTCGGTGTGTATGTATATTGCACACTGTTCAAATAAAATATAAAATATCTTTTAAAATGAAATTTCACTTCTATCGTGTGTGAATCGCACACACACCTTTTTTTTTTTTTTATTGATCAGTAGCTGGGTTTTGCGTGAATTAGGCTACCCTCTCAGCTAGCCTTAAATATTGATTTTTATTTAGTAAGTCGGACGAAACCGCGCATCCGAACTGCTTTGTCAACGTCCACTGGCGTAATGGTTAGTGATACGTAAATGCAATGTTCTACAAAAATATTGCTACTAAGTACATGTAAAAGAGTCTGCAATACTATATGCCTATATCTTATACATAAGGCACAGTAAGGTATTTTGGGTTTTCTTTTTTTATTGTAAATTGAAAAGTGATTTATGTGCATTAGTATTAGGCATGGCATATTAATCCTTACGAACGAAAACTTCATCATCAAGACAATTATATGTAGACAAACTTTGCCCTTTATAGCATGTTATTTGCACGAATAGTTTGTGAGATAATGTAAAATTAAAATAAGTCAACACTCGGCTCGGCTCTATGACTATAGGTGTAGTGGCACGAACGAGCAGTGTGAGTTGTGACGCTAACCCCTTGCCGCCCGATAAAAATATTGTCTATACTGAATTATCATAAATGAACAATCAGCGATTTCTTTTAAATTATACGCAGGTGAAACCGCGGGCACAGCTAGTTAAAAATAAAACTGTCAGGCGATTTTAGAGATCACCTGTGTTTAAAATTTAGCCCGCTATAAAATCCTGAGTAGATCTCTGTTTCGACGCTGTCTGAAATGAAACGAAGCTGACGTCAGAATCTAGTGCGTAATAAATAAAGTTTATAATTAAATGTGAAGCGTTTTGTACGTGATTGTAATTTAAATGTTTTTCGACGAGGGTCCAATAAAGGGGGACCTTTTATGTAATCTCTTATGAGTGACACCTGACTGATATAGGTGACGTACAAATATATTTAAAATACTTTCAAGCTCTGCTAATTTACAGCAATCCGACTTCTAGTACATTGTATATAATAATTACAGTTCTGGCAAAAATTACTTTCAAGAGTTTAAAAAAACTAAAAACACGCTTTAATTAGGCACTAAAAATTATAAAACTTCTTGGTCTTATTCTTATTATAACATTTATTATAACATAGGTCTTATTATAACATCTCGTTACAAGCTCAATATATTTAACTTGTCAAAACGAATCATATGAGCTTATACTTGAGCGGTTTACTAGTAGCCATTGATGTGTTCCACTATCCTACTCCCGGCTCCATTTTCAGATCAGCTCCAAGATACCAAATTATAGTGTTGTCATCCGAACTACATATACATACAAAGTTTCGTTTCGATTCGACTATTAGAAGTAGGTTAACATTGACTTCTAAGATTTTATCATATTGTTAGTTAATTAGTTAGTTAGTTACAAGTGAAACTAACATAAGCGTGTTAAAAAATTGCTTTCGACCACGGTTTCGTTTTTAGGTAGAATTTACACTTAACCTAAACTATTGTCGGTTTTAATCGGGTGAGAACAGCGTCACTCTATACCTATAATGTTATATATAGTTCCAGAGAGTTGCGCGTTTAAACAAACAAACAAAAAAATCTTCAGCTTTATTATATTATAGACTAGTTGTGCCCGCGGCTCCGCTCGCGTACACTACAGAATTTCGTCGGTCGAGCGCACGCGCGATTCGTGCTGCCTCCGCTCAAAAGGCGGAAGACAAAAAAGTTTATTGTGGGTGATCCTTAGAAGATAGATATATGCTGTCGCTGACTTTTTACGATCTACAATTATGTAGTACATTAATTTGATTTATCTCGTATGGTTTACTCAGCTTATGCCATTTAAGCGTCCCAAATCAGTATTTTTTGCGAATTGATTCACCATTATCGTCACTGATTGTTTCATATGTATGTTACTTTATCTTACTAAATATATCTTATAACCTGGCTAGATAACATAGCTATAAATTAAATTTTACAGCTTTACCGGGCTTGGGGTCGAGCGCTTAAGGCACTCAGCCACGAAAGCTAAGCAATAACATCCGAGGGTGCCAAAGTGGCCGAACCTCGGATCGGACTGTTGCGCGTATGCAATTAAGTCGCGATCTGACTAATTTCCTATCCGTAATTCGATCTAAACTAACTATACATATATACATGTTTCTTCCCCCTGGGAGGAGGGAAGGAACATGTGTATGTGTATTTAGTGGTCTGAATTTTTTTGTCTAATCTAACTAGGCAAAAAAAGAAAAAATAAAGGTCCCATACAGAACCTTTGTACCTGTGTGTTGTGCATGTGTGTATAATGCAATGTCATGTGTGTCTGTGATAGCTAGCGAGTGTAGAGTCACTGTATCGCGCGAGCGGCTGCTTGGCTCAAAGGCTCCATACCGATGGATCGGACCTAGGCTTGAGTTGCCGCGGAGGAGGGCGGTCAGGGCGGGTGTGCGAGAGCGAAGTTAACCGTACGTACCCCTGCGGAGAGAACGGTGGTTTCGCAGGCGTTGGCGCGAGCACGCATATGTTGCGGGAGCGGACGCGTAAAACTTGTTAGCTTTCTCGATGTCGTCGTCGGGATCGACAAAGAGATTTCGCGGACGGCATTTATAACGTTTGGCAACGAGGATCGAGTTGTCTGGGACGTAGTTCACGGTGGATTTTACGAGCGGGTTGGGATGATTCGAAGCGCTATCGAAGTATCTCCTGGTGAGATATTTCACATAGGCTTCTATCAAAGGAAGCCTCATGCCCCTGTGGAGGTCCATGTTCCTAACGAAGGCTGGAGGGTCGAGCAGGCGACGGAGAAACCGATTTTGGACTCTTTGCATGCGGGCAAAGTCATGTTTGGACATATGTGCGAACGCGGCGCAGCTATATGTCAAGATCGGACGGACGCACATCTTGTACAATGTAAGCTTATGTCTTAAGGACATTTTGCTTACCGAACTGAGCAAGGGTCGCAAGCGGGAAAGGATCCAGACGGCCCTATTCTGGACTATAGTAACGTGTGCGTTGAAGTTAAGCTTCGAGTCGAGGGTGACACCCAGATATTTAGTCTTGATAGCCCAGGGGATATTCCTACCGAATAATGAGAGGGGTCCTACCGTGCGTCGTAATTTACATGTATGCGGTTCCAAAATAATCGCGGCGCTCTTTACCGGATTAATGGCTATTCGCTACGTTCGAAACCACTACCCGAGAGTGGTTACGGCACGTTGGACTGCGCAGGCGAGATTTTTTCTGTGTCTGTTAGACGCGTATATGACTGTGTCGTCAGCGTAGAGCCCTACCTCGACCCCGGGGGGCTTCGGGAGGTCGCTGGCTTACAGATTGGAAAGGCAAGGCGCCAGAATGGAACCTTGCGGGACGCCTAAGCGTATAGGCTGGGCGGTAGATAGTACTCCTTCCACTCGGTAGTGGAAGGTGCGGTCGCGTAGAAAATTGTGAACTAGATCAACTAACCTATTCGGGACTTCTAATTGATGTAGCTTGTGGAGAAGTCCGGCATGCCAGACCTTATCAAAGGCCTTAGCTACGTCGAAAAAGACCGCAAGCGTACGGGCGGGGGCGATACTACTTTTGGCAAAGTTGCTCGTGATGTGCTCCGTGAGGCGGTGCACTTGATGTGTACACGAGTGTCGAGCAAGAAAACCGAACTGTTCGAGAGGGTATAGATTTTTAACATCTCTAACGGTTTTGAGACGGTTCAGAAGGAGCCGCTCGTAAAGTTTCCCTAGTGTATTTAAAAGGCTGATAGGGCGATAGCTATCGGGAAGCGAAGCTTTTTTGCCGGGCTTATGAATACCTACAACTATAGCTTTTTTCCAGACGGCTGGAAAATAGCAGTGGGCTATGGCTACATTGAAGATGCAGACCAAAGGAGTCGGTGGTGCCGTTGAGCGGGACCGCGAGCCGGATTTTTTCGCGGTGGGGACGCGGGAGGTCCCGGGGACCTGTACGAACGCGGGTGCGGGGTGCGGGGCCCCGGCTATCTCGTTGAACCTCGCGAGAAGATCGTGATCCCTGAGGAACTTGAACACAAGTTCATTAAATTTTGCTTGGTCTGCCATTCCGGCGGTGGCGGTTGGGCGGGTGGGGCTGAAGTCAAACCTCCCTGCCGGAGAGGCAGGGGGTGCGCCGACTGAATTTAAACGGCTATCCCGTGCCGTGCAAAGGGACCTGCGGGTCACGGTGCAATGACTCGCAGGAAAAGAACCTACCGAGCCCTACGTGGAGGTCCCTATCAATCCCGAGGCAGAGAACGCAGCCAGTATAAATACCTAGCTACGCCCAATTAGACACTCGGGGATGGATGTGTAGCAGGATAGGTAGGGTGGGAAGGAGACACTTGGGGCTTGACTATGACTCTATCAAAGGCCAAGATTCCCAAGCCCGTCCGAGTTTACCGTTTACCTCTGAAGGAGGTAACCGGCGGGCGCTTGGGGCACGCTCCGCTTGCCTTCGTTAGCACCGAGAGGTTTCTGGCAAACGACCACTAAAGTGTGGATTTCGTTCATTAGAAACGGTTTCACTTAAAAGTGCAGTTGGCGTTCGTGTAACGTACTGAAAAGTACGTGACACGAAAGGTGCGAGCGAGACGGCGATAGTGTGCGACGAGTACGGCGATACTGGCGCGCAGCAAAACCGGTCGGGCGTAGAAGGTCACGAAGGCGGCAGAGAGCGGTCGCAAACACGTCCGTTCCCGCTGGCGGTCGTGTTCGGAATCCCAGTCGATCGCCGGATTGTTTTAAAGACAAAAATGCTTATTGTGGATTATCCTTAGAAGATAGACATTTGCTATCGCTGACCTTTTTGTAAGTCTTCTTAAGATATACAGTTATGTAGTAAATTAATTTGATATATCTCTTATGGCTTACTCAGCGTAAACCATTTAAGCGCCCCAAAAGTGATATTTTTGTAATTGATTCACCATTATAGTCGCTGCTTATTTCGTATGTTACTTTATCTTCCAAAATATATCCTAGAACCTGGCCAGATGATAACATATCTATGAATTAGAATGAAAAACATGTAAATCAGTTAAGTGGTCCTCGCGTGAAAAGAACATAAACGGACAGACAGATAGAGAGACGTTGAATTTTATAATATGTATATATAGAAGATATATAGATAAAAGAAAGAAGAAATTAATATCATTCTGTATGATTATGCGTAACAATTACATACTTTTATTATAAAGAGATAAATTTGTGTTTGTTTGTCGCAGGTAATCTCTGGAACTACTGATCCGATTCTAAATATTCAGACACTAATAAGGTAGCTACATTATCCCCGAGTCATATATTCATTGTTTTTTATTAAATTATATATTAGCATACACAGAAGAGATGTATATAAAGAAGTAAGGTCAATAACTAAAAATGTATAAATTTAAAAGATAATGTTTAAAAAGCAAGTCTAGTTACATAATTTTTTAAATTCTTTACAAGTTTTAGCCAGAATCTCACCTGATGTTGTGTCCATGTGGCCCATGATGAATGTTAAGCCTAGTTAGGAAACTAGTTCTTAAGTGCAGCTGCCGGAACACACCTATTGGTGCTTGGCGACAGATTTTCAACTGGATGCTGGTAGACAGCCAACCGAACATTTAAAAATACTCTATCACAATGCTATGGTTTCATCATGATGTTTGCTTCACCGAAAGCTCAGGCTCATTTCGGGGATTCGAATTCACGTCGACCAACGCGGTGTCCGTACACACTACCACTAAGCCATCATTGCTTTAGAACTACATCTCGTATATAAACAACAAAAATACATACAATAAAAGTTTGGCACAACATACCTTATTATGGCTTATGTATAATTGATGGGCATTTGGTATCACGGACTTTTATTTAGATGTACTAAGGAGCAATATTTTTGTAGAACATTGTATTTACGTATCGCTAACCATTGCGTCAGCGCACGCGGATAAAGCAGTTAGGGTGCGCTATTTATTCCGACCTACTTAAGAAAAATCAATATTTAAGGCTAGCTGAGAGGTGTAGCATAAAGCTAAATAGCCTTTACTATTCCTCATGAATCTGTTTACAAAAATAATTTTTCGAATCCGAATGACAAACAAACAAACAATTAAAAAATACCTTCTTTATTATATTAGTATACATATAGAAAAATATTTTAAAATAAGATTAAAAAAAAACAGTTGTTAATAGTCTTTTTTTTCTAATAATCTAATAACAAAAATAAAAAAGACTCCATAAATTATATTATTAAAAAAAGACTTAATATTTAAGTGTATTTACAAATACTACAAGAAAATTAGAAACATTAAAAAAAATACAAACTTTATTTTACATTTTATTCTTGTCTTCTTATTAATTTCGAAAATAATCGATTTTATTACGAAATTAAAAAAAATGTAATCAGTTACAATGCATCGGATAAGTGTATTTAATTGAATATTATCCTCCGTGTAACGTAGATATAAACATGATACAGTCGTTTTGTTGCAGTTCATAATCGAGTTCGCCGGATAACTCCCAGTCTGCGTCATTGATCAGCACCAAGATACCTGGACGGACAGACTCGCCCTGTGAAATGTAAAAAATATTATTATAGAGTGAATTTTAACGCGTATCGTTGTTAACAAATAGTCAATATTTTGTCGTGGTTTTTTTAAACGAGAATAAGGTAAATATATATTTTATTGTACATCTGACATTCAACAGTGTTTTGTGCGCGCGTACAATGGTGAATGGTAAACTTTAAAGAAACCGAGTAAAATGATAACACTAACGCTATTTCACCAGGCACCATCTCACGGCCGTCTCTCCGCCATCGCGCGCGTCCATTGGTCAGATCAAATAGCGTGCGCTCATTGGTCAGATCAAATAGCGCGCGCTCATTGGTCAAATCAATTAGCGCGCGCTTCCCCGGTTTTTTTATAACAATTTTCCGTCCCTTTTCCAAAATCACTACCACAAAAAATATTCAGAAACCGAAAGGAAAGACTTTACACACCAAAAATAGAACTGGTGATTTTCTCGGTGTTTGAAATTGCCAATACATCGTGGGCTGGCCTGTTGATTAAGGCCATACTTTCTCTTAGCAAGATGCCTTTGTCCAGCAGTGAAACACTTACATGCTGATATTATTATTTTATTTCTATATAGCTGTGCCCGTGGCGACGCTCATTTGAACTACTAAAAAAGGTTTTATTTTTATTTTTTGTGTGGAACCCTATTTTTCTAAAATCAAAGTAGCCTAAGTTATACCCTATAACATCAGCTATCTATCAGTAAGAATAATAAAAGATTTTTTGATAATTGTGTTAGGTTCTACAATAAACTTCCTAAGAACATTACGGATTTACCAGATAACAAGTTAAAGAATCATGTTTAATTAAGTTCTATTGTCAAAGGGTATGACGGGACTTAATTACTGTGATTTCTGAAAGGAATTCTCTCACTGTATTATATATAACCACTAAAAAATTATAATAACATAATAGTAAACTAATAAATTAAATAATTTTAAAATGATATTAAGTACTATAAAAAAACAATTTAGAAAAAGTTTCTTGTTGGTTCTTTTCGACACCTGGGATTATTGTCCAAACCGGTAGTAGTGTATTGATATTCCCCTCGTAGTCCCTAACCAAAATGGAATCAAATATTTTTCTATAAAGTATTATATAAATAAACTGACACTTAAGGAAACATTAGTCTGTTTAAAGAACCCATAAGTAACTCAAGCTTCAGTGAAACTCATTTCTGTAAGAACATCCCACCTGTAAAAACAGTTCAGGCCTCTCTCTCAGCAAATTATCTTTGATCCAAATGAGGAGCTCTCGTATCCTCCATTTGTTATTCTGGCAATCTGGCAAGTATTTTTTCAGTGCTGGCAACTCTACTTCATGCTTTTTTATTTTATCAAACAAAAGTTCTGCCCCACCTCCAAATTGTATATTTAGTTTTAATGTCTCAGCCATTGTAATAATACACTGCAAAAAATTTATTTATTTCTGCTTCTGTACTACCTTTTAATTTAGTTTTTGGTGCCAGAACACACATATATGTGCTTGACGACAGATTTTTTAACTTGAGAGGGGCTTTAGAAAATGCCCTACCACCATGCTATGGTTTCATTGTGATGTTTTCCTTCATAGAAAGCTTAGGCTAATTGCAGGGATTCAAACTGATATTGATCAACATGGTGTCCATATCTACATGAGCCATGAATGCTTCACCCATCATCAGTTTTTTATAATTAAAAATACATCACTTTAAAATTGGTCCAATTTATACAAGGTATTTAAAAGTATGTTTTTTTTATATAGGAGCTTGGCAAACTTATTGCATCTGATACTAAGCACAGTATAGTCGATAAACAATAATGAGCACCGTGAGGTCAGTCCATTGCCGATTATCGCTATAATGGCCTGTAAGCCTCTCACAACTGAATATAAACAGGCTGATCCTAAAGGAGAGTAACTGTTAATGGTTTATTACCTTGTGTATAGTGGTCACGACATAGTCGGGAAGAGATCTCTATAATCCCACTTAATTACTTGATATACGTCAAAGCTTGCCATTATCGCGGGTGTTAAGTACACCTGGTTTATATAGTGGTCGTATTCCAATCGGAAAAACTACCGCATCCTACCACCCAGCAGTTTAAACTATTAAAACGTGTACCGGCTATTTTTCATAGATTAAGGTATAATAATTTAAAATAAGAACATTGTATCACAACAATATCCTGATAAAAAGAAGTCTTTCAAATGAAAAAAATATTATGGTGTTTTAGCAATTTAGATTTACCTGTTAAATACTTTATAAACATATATTTTGTATTTAGTAATGGGAATATTTATATGCTTCAGTAAACTCGTGTCTACAAATTAAAGATTACTTTTATTATGAATTTGAGGTTATCTGTATGTATACATTGGAAATGTCAATCAAAGTAATGTTGCTAGGACTGTTGATAAATATCGATATATCGAAACATCGATATTATTACTTAGAAATATCGGTATTTATTACTAATACTTATTTGGACGATATATTGATAGTCCGCTATTGAAACATAGATATCGACGCTTGATATTTTTTTATATAAGTTCATATTTTTCATTTTATCTCGCCAATTATTAAAACTACAACATCATTGTAAACCTAATCTGCTGTACTTTATTTACACTATATTATATTTTTCTCTTTTAGTTTATTTACTTGCTTACTTATCCTAAAACGAAATGTAATTTGGATATAAAAAAAATCCATAATCTGATACCTTAAATGTACTTTACCCACTGTTGTTTTCTTGTTGTTGTTAAAATATTAATACATCGAGGATCCGATATTTAAAAATATATCAACAGCTCTAGTGTTTGCCAGTTACATAGCTTTAGTAAAGGTCACTGAGTTCAATCTTCTGAGTTAGTCGCCAGGTCTGGCAGCCATAGGTAAGCCATGACAGTATGCAAGTGTTGAAGACCGTTCTTTTTTCCGAGATGGACAGATTTGTTTTTTATGATTTCATTTAAAGATAAGTATCTCTGCCAGGTGTTGTTCACGCGCCTTTTTACTTCTTTAGTCAATAAGTTTTTGATAGATATAATTTCACCCGGGTATATATTTTCTGTTACTCATTAACAGTATGAATTATGAACTGTGTAAATTATTTTCGAGCCTATATATTCGATATATCGAAATATTGCTTCGATATATTGTTTCGATATATCAAACTTCGATATTGATATATTCAAAAATATCGATATATCAAGAATCCGATATTTAACAAAAATATTCAGCCCTAATATGCAGCCATCAATTTAAGCTATACTTTTTTTTAAATCTTATACATTTTTAGTAAATTTGCGCAAAAGAATTGGCCACAAGATTTATCTGGTCGCTCCACTATTATAACTTTAAATTATTTTTATTACTGACATATGGGGATTGTAAAAAATAAAACATGGATATATATGAGATCTTATTTATTACTTTTTTTAATTTTAATTTCCATTTACATTTGTTTTATGTCATCTGTTGTCTGAAGTTGTACCTTTAACATATAGGTAAATTATTCATCAAAAGTTTAAAACGTTTTTATTATTCGTTATTTTTTTCTGTTTATGATATAAAAAAGACTTCATACTAAAATGTATTTACAAAATAATAATACAAGAAAATTTGAAACATTTAAAAAATACAAATTTTATTTAACATTTTATTCTTGTCTTCTTATTAACTTACTATTCAATAAAACTTTGTCACCAAATACCTTATTGTGGTTTATGTACGAGTATAAGAGATAGGCATATGGTATCGCGGACTTTTTTTTATATGTACTAAGGAGCAATATTTTTGTAGAACATTGTATTTACGTATCACTAACCATTGCGTCAGCGCACGCGGATAAAGCAGTTCGGGTGCGTTATTTGTTCTGACTGACAAGAATCAATATTTAGGGCTAGCTGAGAGGTGTAGCCTAATGCTAGATAGACTTAATTATTTTTCGTGAATTTGTCTATCATATACAATAATAATTTTTGAAGTCCGACTGGTAGCTCCGGATATTAGCATGTTTAAAAAAAACAACTCTTCCACTTTATTATAATAAGTTATAATAAGTATAGATAGAGTATGTATGTATAGTAGATGGATATAAATAAAACAACTCATATAAAAACTGAAACATTTATTATTTAACAGTAAAGTGTCGGATGTCTCTGTACTTCGTTTTTTATCGGTTCGCTCATTACCGGTAATTTCTTTGCTATGAAAAATCTGGAAATATAAACAGACATTACTAATTAAACAACAGTCGCCGATGGAAAACAGTTTCATGTGAGTATAGAACGTAGTTTTAGTATAGTATAGATCAGAAATCGGTTCAATAAGACTAGACCAAAAACGGAATACACTAGTGCGTATTATTATGATTTTCTTCGTTATACGAGTTATATCCAATAACAGTACATGTAACCACAATTAAACACGTCTACTATATATTACATTAAAAACCTTACGATTTTGCAAAAATAAGCGAGATTTGTTTTGGTAACGACTTACATAGGCCGATAACACATAAGAAAGTGATCTCATATACCTGCCTCGTTCTAACATAAGCTTATACTATTCTCTTTCTCTTTCCAGTTGATGATTTACATAAAATCTATGGTGTAGACTTTGTTAGTAAATAAACCGGTCAACTCCGATCAAGCAACGATCTGTTTATTGGTTATGTTCCGATACCGGTAAAATGTTTTATTAACCCGGTATAATATTACGAACCGGTTCTAGACGATGTTTACAAAAATGACAATTAGGAAAATTCTCTATGCCCTATCTTTCATAAAGCAGTCTTTTCTTACGGAAAGCGGCAGTTTTTTTACCCTGATCTTATGCCAGTGGATGAGTAATCAACAGATGTTACCTGAGCGTGTCTCTGACTGAAGTCGGGAAGTAAGGTTCGTTAATGACTGAAGCCAAAGTGTAGTAGCACGACGGGAGGGACCATCGGATCTTACAATTCTTTCTTTCAGACTGTAACAAAAAACAAATACAACTAATTATTATGTTACTAGCTGGGCCAGCAGACGTTGTTTTGCATTTTCCGGTAGTTAATGTCTCGACTACAGCGCCATCTATCGGATCCTAACATACCTATAAACGATCATCTCGATAAAACAAATATATCATGTGAATATGAGTTCAATCCATCGAGTTGTTCAGAAGTTATAGAATCACAAACACACACACAAGACTTTTTGTATATAAGATAAGCTGTAGTGACCATTTAACATCAGATGGACTGCAAATCTGTTTGCTATATCATAACATAAAAAACTTATATAATAATATCTACTCAGAGTATACATGTTCATGTTTTAAAAATGTTGTACTGTTTCAGAAAACTGAAGAAGTATTAGTGACGTTACTCCTCGGGTTTTGTAATAAAACCGACGGCTGATCCCCTTGAGGAGTAGCCGAGTTTGTACTAATGTTCCACCACCTTGACAATTACCTTTATAAGCCCAAGACCAGCAAGCAAGGCGTCCGCTAACGGCCAGCAGTACTGCAAACGCTGATCGCTCACCATCCTCTGGTACAGGAGTCTCGAGACATTCTCCGCTAGGTCACTACCTTTGGAAAGACCAGAGGTGCTTAAAACTGCTTCTACGTAAGACTGCACCAAATCTGTTGAATCTTCTATCGACTGAAATAAAATTAAGAAACCATGGGTCAATGGTAGCCTGCTTGGACACACTGGTGAGGAAAAACATCTTCATGAAATTATTGCATGTTTCTGATGAAGAATTAAGGGGGATATGAGATTGTAAAGCAAAATCAGTTAGTTAACATTGTCTAAAACATTGTCCAGAATATAATCCGTTACCTGAAGATATGTGTCTATGACATCCGCAGCTCTCTCGCCAAGCCTTTCCAAGTTCTCTATCGTCGGCTCCTTCAGGAATCTTTCTACGTCGGATCCCACTTCTGACGCGCCTGTTATATAAATAATAATAAAAATCTATAACATACATATTAATTTATCTAATTAAGTACTTTAATACACACAAGCAGTTTTTTTCTTTGCCCTTATGCCCGCCACATAGGGCAAAGATATAAAAAAATTCTATAATCTGATACCTTAAATGTACTTTACCCACTGTTGTTTTCTTGTTGTTGTTAAAATATTAATACATCGAGGATCCGATATTTAAAAAAACATCAACAGCTCTAGTGTTTGCCAGTTACATAGCTTTAGTAGTAGTAGTTGGCTGAGTTAGTAGCCAGGTCTGGCAGCCATAGGTAAGGCATGACAGTATGCAAGTGTTGAAGACCGTTCTTTTTTCAGATTTGTTTTTCATGATTATATATAAGTATCTCTGCCAGGTGTTGTTCACGCGCCTTTTTACTTCTTTAGTCAATAAGTTTTTGATAGATATAATTTGAGAACTGAGGATCGACGTAGATATCGGTGGCGTGTGGAGAACATAGAGCCTACCGATATAACTGTACAAAATCGAATCACTACGATATATCGTTGTGTACGACGGGCTTTACGAGCTTTATTCCATGTTATCACACAGAGCGCGTCCACTAAGATCAAAAACAGTGACAATGACACAAAAAAATTGTGTGCAGTAGTTCACGAGTTTCAGAAGTGAAACCATCAGAAAAAAATATGTACTTGTAATAATTTTTTTAATCAATGGGGTTCGAACTATCGACCACTCGTGTGTACTGCGTATGAAGTCTGATCGTCTCACACCACTAGGCCAATCCGACGACGATCACAATCATGAAAATCAGGACTTGCATTAACCGTACATGATGTAAATGTATTCTATCTCATTCTCTCGTAGACTAAATCCTATAGGTGTTTATGGTTGTTTCTTTTGCGTTTCACCGAGTTTCAAATCACAACGGTGCTAAAGAAGATTTCACTTCAAAAACAATTCTGACATCAAAAGAAGCCAGCGAGAGAGACTCAACCAAGTTCCCCTAGTATTTTGATTATTTGAAGAGTCATTTCAATACCGCAATACCTTAGAGAGTACATCATTTTTTTATATTTCAGTACATAATATATTTTTTCTTTTCTATAATTACACCTGAACTGTTGTACAAATGGGCCATCAATCGTAACAAATCAAAACTTAGAAGCAATCTAACTCTTACAGTTGTGTAGGTTTATTTAGGAATTCAAAGAGAGGCAGGGCACAGAGAAATTTCTCTGGGAGATTTCTCTCTACTTGGAGCAGTCCGACTGGTGGAATACCTTCACCCTACAGAAGATCCCAGTCATATAACCTTGTGTTGTGTTCCTGCGGTGAGTAGGGTTTCCAGAGCTCTTTGAGGTAGGGGGATTCAATGTATCACAAACGTCCATAGGCTATAATTGACACTTACTGTCATAGAGGCCCTATCATTGTTTGCTATCTTTGTTGCATATTAAAAAAAGCTAACTGGATTGATTCCCTCAGACATGAACAGTGATCATAAAGGCAGAAACAAATAAGCTGTTGAAAATTCACATTTTTTATATCCGAACATCATGATTTTGCATATTCAATACATCTAACCTATAAAAATCAAAAATATTGTCCGTTTACAATCTAGCGACAGTTTACAATCTGAGTAGATTGTTTATAAACTAACGGTAAATTAATTGTAAGTATTCGTATGTTTGAACGGATTTAACTAAAAATCTATATGTAAAATTTTAATGAATCTTTTTTTATAGACGGTAAATAGATATGTGGTGGACCGGATAGGTGGTGTTGTGGTTGAGCTTTTGAACACTATGAAATTGTATAGTCGTAAAACGTACCTGAAGTGTCGAGGGTGATCTCCTTGACGTCGACACAGGTGTCATAGTGCTGCGCGTCCTCCGTCGCGCTGTCCTCTGAATCATCAGTGTCGTCTGTATTGGACCCGTCCGTTGATGCGCCATCATCGTCGACCTCCTCTTCTGAATCTGTCACATCTGGAAAGTAATATAAAATAAAATAATATAAAAAACGAATTCTTTTTTTTTTTTTTTTTTTTTCGAACTGACTACACTGTTAGCCTGAGGGGCCCTGGAGCCTTTACGGCTTTTACAGCTTTACCGGGCTTGGGGGCGAGCGCTTAGGGCACTCAGCCACGAAAGCTAAGCAACAACATCCGAGGGTGCCAAAGTGGCCGGACCTCGGCTCGGACTGTTGCGCGTATGCAATTAAGTCGCGATCTGACTAATTCCCTATCCGTAATTCGATCTAAACTAACTATACATATATACATGTTTCTGCCCCCTGGGAGGAGGGAAGGAACATGTGTATGTGTATTTAGTGGTCTGAAAATTTTTGTCTATTCTAACTAGGCAAAAAAAGAAAAAAAAAAAAAGGTCCCTTACAGAACCTATGTACCTATGTGTGTTGTGCATGTGTGTATAATGCAGTGTCATGTATGGCTGTGAAAGCTAGTGATTGTGCAGTCACTTGTATCGCGCGAGCGGCTGCTTGGCTCAAGGGCTCCATGCCGATGGATCGGACCTAGGCTTGAGTTGCCGCAGAGGAGGGCGGTCGTGGCGGGTGTGCGGGAGCGAAGTTAACCGTACGTCCCCTGCGGAGGGAACGGTGGTTTCGCGGGCGTGGGCGCGAGCACGCATATGTTGCGGGAGCGGACGCGTAGTAATTATTAGCTTTCTCGATGTCGTCGTCGGGATCGACAAAGAGATTTCGCGGACGGCGTTTATAACGTTTGGCAACGGGGATCGAGTTGTCTGGGACGTAGTTCACGGTGGATTTTACGAGCGGGTTGGGGTGATTCGAAGCGCTATCGAAGTATCTCCTGGTGAGATATTTCACATAGGCTTCTATCGAGGGAAGCCTCATGTCCCTGTGGAGGTCCATGTTCCTAACGAAGGCTGGAGGGTCAAGCAGGCGACGGAGAAACCGATTTTGGACTCTTTGCATGCGGACAAAGTTATGTTTGGACATATGTGCGAACGCTGCGCAGCTATATGTCAAGATCGGACGGACGCACATCTTGTATAGTGTAAGCTTATGTCTTAAGGACATTTTGCTTACCGAACTGAGCAGGGGTCACAAGCGGGAAAGGATCCAGACGGCCCTATTCCGGACTATAGTAACGTGTGCGTTGAAGTTAAGCTTCGAGTCGAGGGTGACACCCAGATATTTAGTCTTGGTGGCCCAAGGGATATTCCTACCGAATAATGAGAGGGGTCCTACCGTGCGTGGTAGTTTACATGTATGCGGTTCGAACATAATCGCGGCGCTCTTTACCGGATTAATAGCTATTCGCCACGTTCGAAACCACTCCCCGAGAGTGGTTACGGCACGTTGGACTGCGCAGGCGAGATTTTTTCTGTGTCTGTTTGACGCGTATATGACTGTGTCGTCAGCGTAGAGCCCTACCTCGACCCCGGGGGGCTTCGGGAGGTCGCTGACGTACAGATTGAAAAGGCAAGGCGCCAGTATGGAACCTTGCGGGACGCCTGAGCGTATAGGGTGGGCGATAGATAGTACTCCTTCCACTCGGTAGTGAAAGGTGCGGTCGCGTAGAAAATCATGAACTAGGTGAACTAACCTATCCGGGACTTCTAAATGGTGAAGCTTGTGGACCAGTCCGGCGTGCCAGACCTTATCGAAGGCCTTGGCTACGTCGAAAAAGACCGCAAGCGTGCGGGCGGGAGCGATATTGCTCTTGGCGAAGTTACTCGTGATGTGCTCCGTGAGGCGGTGCACTTGATGTGTACACGAGTGACGGGCGCGAAAACCGAATTGTTCGGGCGGGTATAAATTCTTGTCGTCTATAACGACCTTGAGACGGTTCAGAAGGATCCGCTCATAGAGTTTCCCTAGAGTGTTTAGGAGACTGATCGGGCGATAGCTATCGGGAAGCGAAGCTTTTTTGCCGGGCTTGCGAATACCTATAACTATAGCTTTTTTCCAGACGGCTGGAAAATAGCAGTGGGCTATGGCTGCATTGAAGATGCAGACCAAAAGAGCTATGAGGTGATCAGGAAGAAGTTTGAGTACTTCATTCCTGATACCATCAGGACCGGGAGATTTCCTAGGCTTAAGGCCTTTAATGATAGAACAGACCTCATCTGGCGTGACCGGGGTTAACGTTTCCGCGGGGGGAATCAGCGTGAGTTCCTGAACGGCGGTCTCGATAGTTTCGATGTGGGCAGTGTCTACGTTGTCGCAGTTTGGGGAGCACTGGCTCTCCAAGCTTGCGGCAAGGCATTCTGCCTTATCGTCGCTGTCGAACGCGAGTGGGAGATCGGGGCCCCTTTCGAGGGGCGGCATCTGGGCGGAAGCTTCTAACTTCAGAGAGCGGGCGAGGTTCCAGTAAGCCAGATGGGACGAATTCGTTGTTGCCCGTCACAATGTGCAATCTTAGGGGGGCTTCAAATTTTCCTTTTTATTTACTATTACTCATTTTGTATAGTCTAATTAGTTGTAACAGTTTTCCTTTTAACTTCGTTCTATATACTACTGTCGTCAATTTTTTCACATATCTAAAACAAGCAATAAGCTGGCGGCAGGAGGGGGGGAGGGACACTTGATTCTAATAAAAATAACACTCTAAAGCATAATAGTTCGCAAAAGTATGACTGAATTAAAAGAATAGGCCCTATCCAACAACAACCCACACAAATTTTTCATAACATTTTCACTTTTATTATGTAAATTTATAACCTTTTATTATAAATTAATACGTATGTAAATAATATAAAAATAATAAATTAAAAAGGTTCGATTTTCGGAACGCAATCGATTACGCTCAGATAACAAATGGTTACAAACAGTCACAGCACTACTACACTAAAGCCGAATGACATGACTTCGGAGTTTTTGGCGGCATCTCAAACTGTCATGTAGTGGTATTTATTTGTTATTCATAAATTTGCGTTATTTGGCCCTGTATTGTGTAATTTAAATGACATTTTGCATAATAAAACTTGATTATTATGCACAAGTGGGATCGGAAATGATAACATGGATCATGAAATTTGAGATGCCACAAAAACTCCCTAGAGAGTTCTAACAAGGGAGCCGCCATCTTGTTAATTACACAAATTGTCAGAATATGAACTAAAAACTATATACACTCGATAATGGCAGTAATGGTCTTCAATAAAGAAGACCGATTGCCGGTTTAGGAAGAAAAAGAAGAAGACATAACTTTGTTTCAACGCTCCTCTGTGTTGTTCAATAAAGGATAAATATATATTTCAGAGAACTTGCCAATAGTGTTAAAGAATTATTTTACTAAAACAAACACCATAGTTTGTTGTCATCATAAGCTTTTGAAAATAATCTCAGAGTTTACGTTTTTGTATTATGTTAGAACGTCTCAACAATGTTAGTTCGTGATGAACAACGAAAAATGACAAAAGTGACCTATTATTTCATGACAGGTCATGACATGCGCGAGGATGAGTGGACTATATGGGAATTGTTAATTCAGTAATGTTACGTAGATAAGGTGACACAAGATTTTAAATGTACCTCCGAAGACCAAATAAAAATTATACATTTGTGAATCGATGCGATAATGGGGAACAATATATGTAGGATAGGTAAGGTCCTCACTCGTGGTCCAAGCTGACGATGGCTTCTTTTTCCTAATGCTCGGAGCGATACGTCCGATCGACCAATGACCATAAGAGACATTATTGAGCCGGAATGAACGACAACATGTGGTAGGAAAGTGGATGAAGCGGGACGGGGGGTGGATTTTAAGGGTGGGACATTAGCACGTCGATTCACAAACACGATAAATAGACGCAAGCATTAGGTATAATCTTCAACCATTGTTCTAACAAGATAGTGGTTAAGCCGAGTACTTATTTTCAATAATTCAAGCGCCTGAAACGTTGCAGTGAAATTCAACCTTGAAATGTTTTAATAAAGAAGTTTCACTTCAATAACAATAATACCATAGATGGAATCAAGAACGTTCTAGAAACTATGCGGGATACTTACATTCATTGTCGCTTCCATCGCCATCGCTGAGCTCCGCTGAGGCGCCCAGCTTCTCTTTCATCCTCTTCACGTTTCCTGCATCTCCTAAACTGTTTCCTGGTACATTCAAACTCTTCAATTAGTAACTCTTTTTTTATCAGTATGGGCCGAGCTTTGTGGGAGGACTGGCTCTCAAGTGCAGCTGCCAGAACCTATTGGTGCTTGGCGATAGATTTTCAACTTGAGGGTGGTAGCTAGTCAGGCGGGCATTGCAAAAGCCCTACCACCATGCTATGGTTTCCTCACGATGTTTTCCTTCACTGAAACCTCGGCACCACTGCAGGGATTCGAAATCACATCGATCAATACGGTGTTGTACACGTTATCACTGGGCCGTCATTGATTTAAAACGGTAGAAGTATTGTAAATAGTTCGATATATAGTATTACATACATCAACTGTAATGCAATTGTTAGACATTAGAAAAACTCCTACCACCATGCTACGGTTACACCACTCGTAGACAAGCAACATTTGGATTATTCAAAAAAGGAGTATTAATGTTACTGACCAGCGAGCACGACACGGGAGAGCCTCTCGCCGCTGTCCGGCAGCTGGGTGATGGCTTCCACCACCTCCATGCAAGCGTCCCTGCCGATCTCGTTGTGGCTTAAATCTAATGACTGGAAAAGTTTTTTTTTTAAATTAATAACTCTTTAAATTATCACTCAAGTGTTTTTTTTTCTGTGTGTCAACGTCTTATATAACTTATATTTATTACCAAAATTATTAATGATTCAAATATTATTTTAAATCTAATGTATTTCAGACTATTGACGAAATATAGACAAAGGTTAAAAATTAATGTTTTCGTAAAAAAGGCTCATGAAATTATTGATTCTAAATAACCGAGTTATGGAATAAATTAAATGATCATATTCATGTTTTAATGATTTATCACTTATTTTGTATGGTACATATAAGTAAAACGTACATAGAAGTTTTGTTTATAAATTGGACTAACATCTTTTTTATTTATTTATTTATAAAAATTTAATGCTCACCTCGAGAAGTATTGAATTGTCCTTGAAGGCTTTAGCGAGCGCGAGCGCACCCTTACTCTTCAACAGGCAGTCACCAAAGTTGATCGATTTTAGATTTCTCAAACTGTAAATAAAGAAATAAATATACAAATAATATTTCACACGTCCCACGGTTTTACTTGTACTTTTTACTAGTAAGGCGGGCATTAGAAAAAGCCCTACCACCATGCTATGGTTTCCTCACGATGTTTTCCTGCACCTAAAGCTCAGGCTCATTGCAGGGATTCGAACTCACGTCAATCGATACGAAGTCGTACACATACTACCACTGAGCCATTATTGCTTCAAAGCTTGCCAGATTGCTTGACTTTCACGGTTACTACTGCGCTCCTTAGGAACGTAGCGTAAAATAATATATCCTAAAACCTTCCAACTTCCTCAATACATCTATATCTTCTATACATATTATAAAACTCAATTTCTCTCTGTCTGTCTGTCCGTTTATGTTCTTTTCACACGAAGACAACTAATGCGATTTACATGTTTATTTTAATTCATAGCTATGTTATCTGGCCAGGTTATAGGATATATTTTGTAAGATAAAGTAAATAACAAAATAAGCAATGAAAATAATGGTGAATCGATTTGGAAAGACGCTTTTGAAAGAGCACTTAAATGGTTATGCTGAGTAAACCATACGAGATATATCAAATTAATGTATCAAATAATTGTCGATCTTAAAAAGATCTACATAAAGCCAGCGATAGCATATGTCTATCTTCTAAGGAAAACCCACAATAAGCATTTTGACAGTATTGTGTAGTTCACGCGAGCGGAGACGCGGACACAGCAGTAAAGTTATACAGGGTGTTAGGAGACCGCTCCCGAAAACGAAGACAGACGGTACTACTAAAGACACCTTTAATGGCACGGAAAAAAAATCGATCCTGATTAAAAAAAAACATATTATTAAAACGTTTTATTAGCATTATTTACGCTCCATCATGTTCGTACAGCTAAATGAAACGATAGTTACATAAATAACACATTACTTTACAAAAAAAAAAAAACCAGCAATGGAAACACAAATTCATAAACAGCTGATGCTCGAAGCAACAAACTCGTCCGGACGCCGGCGCCCAAATACTAAACATAATAATCAACCCCGCCAAAACAAACCGCTCCTTTTGCGAATGCCCGCGGGCGTTTTGATCATTTCCACAGATCAATAAAGCGTAGACATTCCCAACTTTTATTTTATAAGCTTAGTTATCCCTACTGACTGGTCTTTTTTTGGAAGTTAGAAGTTATAACTAGTTACTACAAAAATGATATTAGAATATTAAATTAACCTAATTAGATACTCACGTACACAACTATAAAAACTACTTAATCTTTATCTTTGATTTTGTACTAGAAATTAAAAATGAAATGGTACAGAATAATTTGATAGTTAAAATTAATTGCAATTATGATCGACAGTTAATTAATATATCAGAATGAATTTAAAATAGTATTCTTATACTTTATGTTAACAGACTTTCCGTTTTTAGTCCGTCCAGTACCATAATTTGAAAACAGGTAGGTAACTAGGTAACTAACTAAAATTACTTGCAATTTTTATTGTGAACGTCGGTGAACTTTTATGGTGCCTGCAAATTTTATACCTACAAAGTTTTAAATTTTGGGGTGCGCGGTATCAAAGCCGCGCCGCCGCCACTCGGCGCCGGCGCCCTGGCGAGTTTGTTACTCCCAGCATCAGCTGTTTATGAATTTGCGTTTCCATTGTTGGTTATTTTTTTGTAATGTGTTTTTTTTTATGAAACTATCGTTTCATTTAGCTGTACTAACATGATGGAGCGTAAATAATGCTAATAAAACGTTATAAAAATATGTTTTTTTTTTTTAATCAGGATCAATTTTTTTTTCTGTGCCATGTTCAAAGGTGTTATTAGTGCTATCGTCTGTCTTCGTTTTCGGGAGCGGTCTCCTAACACCCTGTATAGCCTATATCTTTCGAACTTCCTCGACAGATAGTCTATATAACGCAAAAAAATTCAAATGCACACAGATTTGTGCATTCATACAAACAAACAATCGTTTGTTTTATAATATTAATAATATAAGATAGCCAGCTCGTTAACCAACCAAAGAGCATAAAATAGTTCCACTATGGTCCCACCATCACCTAAAGTGGACTATGGGGGAGGAGAGCGAGCGAGGAGGGGCTGGCAATCACAAGGCCCTGAAGATAGTTTAAGGTACTTTATTAAAAAGCCTATTATAGAATCCGAGACCCTGTACGTTTGCAGTATCAGTCGATATATATATATATATATATATATATATATCTAGTAATTACATTGAGCGCTAGGGATCTACACCTCGTGGCCACCATACACGTGGTGATAATCCCGTAACAATGACTTTCGACTTTCAATGTGTCAACCAGTGTATGTCCAGCTGACGAAAGGCTTGTAAACCTGCGACAACGGCGATCGTCGATGGATTGCTGATCTCTCAATGGCCGCCATTGAGATGATTTGGATTGTACAGTAACTAGGCTATGAAAGAATAAAAAATGACTAAAATCTACTTTGCGTATCAGAAATGTCGCATTGCACATGAAAAAGTCAATAAAAAAGTTCTCAGTGTGTATTGCCAACGGTGAACTATGGCACTAAAACATGCTCACTATGGGTTTCATAGGAAAACTCAAGGTCACTCAAAGGCCAATATAAAAAGCTATGCTAGGAGTTTCTTTCGTGATCAAATCAGGAATGAGGAGATCCGCATAGGAACCAAAGTAACTGACAGAACTCTAAGAACTGCTAGACTTAAGTGGCAATGGGACGAGACACGTTGCTCGTAGGACGGAAGGCCGATAGCCGATACAGCGTGGGCAGACCTGGTAACAGTTGCGGGAACCTGCTGGATACAGACAGCGCAGGACCACTCATTGTGGCGACTTCGTCCGTGAGAAATTTCGTAAACGAAAAACAGCGAAAATAAAAGATATCACGGTGTTCTAAAATTTACAATCGGCGATTTAACCATGTTTCGTGCTTTGTGAATGTCTCCGATTCCAGGGACGTGGTGTTGGTACTCACGGTTAGCCGTCAGCCTTGACTCACCCTCACTACTTTCGATCGATCGACATTCTGCCATATGTATACGCTATGAATTTAACCTAATACTACGACGCTCCCTACAAGTTTCTGGGGCGTGTCAACTTTTTCTTAGTATCTCGTTCAGCAGAAAATCTCACTTAACGGTCTTCCCGTTTCCCGTGAACAAACGGCTCTCACTATTATTTAGAGCAATGGAATACTGAGAAAATCCCATTCACTTTCTTTCTATCAGGCATTTAAATTTCATTTTAATCCAAATCATAATGCAATGTATAAATAACCTTTGAAAATAAAGTAAAATCATTTCAAATATTAACTGATATTATCCAGAAGGTACAAGGGTTTAGTAGTAGTTCAATATAAAAATTTAAGGTTTTGAAATCAGTTATTAAAATCAACAGTGGATGTATCACAGCTGAAATGATGATGCTGCCTTAAAAATTGTCCTTGGAATTTTACTCAGATTGCTAATAAAAAATTACAGTTGACTTAAACAAATAAAGGTGAAATATAATAGCTTACCAAGGCAGAACACTTGCTATAGCCTCAGCTCCTTTAGAGCCAATGGTGTTGTCGTTCAAATTGATACTTGTCAGTCCAGGGTTACGTTTGAAAGCCTGCGACAAAGCGGATATACCCACGTGGTATATACCATTCTGTGGCATAGCTACCTCTTCCAGTGTCCCCATTTCCTATAAATCAAATAAAATATTCGTTCGCCCGTCTCTAATAACCAAGCGTGTTTACGCCCACGCTCGCGTAATCACCACTCGCTTCGCAGGGGGCGGCCGGCTAATTTCGCTCCCGCTCACATGTCACGACGACACACATGTCTCCTGCAGCGACTAGAGCCTAAGTCCGATCCTCCGGTATGGAGCCCTCAAGCCAGCTGCTCGCGCGATTCACTGACACTGCTACCAACACACACCCTCATTTCACACCTGCACTTCACACAGGTACATAGGAGTAGACTAAGATACAGATGTAATCATAAGATCAGAAGTATGAATCAGATGTCAATTATGTCATCATCATAGAGTTAAATTAGTATTAACCGAGTTCCTGATTATTGTATGAAGTCTTTGAAGAATAATAACGGTTGAATTTGGGTGAACGTGTTGTTATTTCGACCCGCCAGCGCACAGTCCATCGATATCCGGGGAGTAGAGCGCACTTTGGTTTGCGGTAGCTTACCGTCCGTTGGGTTTACGTCTGTTTCGGTACTGTGCAGGGTTATCCGTTGCGCCGCGCCGCGCTATCGAGTGCAGGCCCTATACAGTGCACGGGCTGTTCTATAGGTGTGGTGCTACGTCTCCCCGTTTCTT
Source organism: Saturnia pavonia (assembly GCA_947532125.1). Classification (NCBI taxonomy): domain Eukaryota; kingdom Metazoa; phylum Arthropoda; class Insecta; order Lepidoptera; family Saturniidae; genus Saturnia; species Saturnia pavonia. Next base: position 8,289,583 of record OX383923.1, read on the forward strand.
TGTCGGTGCGTCCCGTCGGTGTTTCGCGTTAGTTTTACGTACATCCTACTGTTTATTACAATACACAATACTGTGAAATATTATATTACAAAACAAATATTTATAAAATTCCTGATATTGTTTACATGCCGACAGTGTGGCAACCAAATTCGGAATGGGCGACACCGGCCAGTGTACAGACAGACAAAAAGACGTTGTGTTTTATAATATGGTATAGATTATTTAATTACGTCAATAAATATTTACGTTAATTTTTCCTCCTATATTAAATTTTTTTATCGTAATTTATGGGCGTACTATTGGGTTCCGCATATAAAAACTTTAGCGGGAATATAAGTTCTGCTTGCATTCGCAGTATGTAAGATACGCTAGTTAACAGATATTGCAATTACTCGTGTTTAGGCCAATTGTTTCGATTTGTTCATTTTATTGATTATATAGTGAATGAAATCGGACTCTCCGACATCTTTTGACATGTGTCCTTCCTATTGGGGTATTGGGTAACGACGCGTGCGTTCAGAATGCAACAATAACGCTCGCTGGCTGAGGAGGCGACGCGTACGCTCAGCGCTGACACTCTCAGCGCCGACTAATCAGCGTTATTTAGAAACACTTCATAATAATACATACATATTGTCTTAACAGCGCAGACGGTCAGCGTGAGAAGAATACCAAGCGTTTGGCCACAATCTCGGCTCGAATAAATTTAATACAGATTAAACATTGTTTTTCTCAATTAACTATACTGTTCGCCTTAAAGGCTCTAGAGCCATTAATCTTTGAAAGCTCCACCGGGCTTGGGGGCGAGTGCGGAAGACACTCAGCCGCGAAAGCTAGGCAACAAGCTCCAAGGGTGCCAAAGTGGCCAAACCTCGGCTTGGGCTGTTGCCGTTGTTCCAAATAAGTCGCTATATGACTAATTCCCTATCCGTAAAATTCGATCCAACTAGCTATACATATTATTCATAGTTCTGCCTTCTGGGAAGAAGGAAGATACATGCGCGTATGTATTTAGTAATTTGGCAATTTCGTCCAACTCAAACTTGCCAAGAAAAGGAGAAAAATGTCCCATAGGAAACCTATGTACTTATGTGGTGTGCATGAGTGTACAATGCATTGTAATTAATGTATGTTGGTAGCTAGTGAGTGTAGAGTCAGTGTATCTTGCGAGCGGCTGCTTGTCTCAAGGGCTCCATGCCGATGGATCGGACCTAGGCTTGAGTTGCCGCAGAGGAGCGGAGGAGCGGAGGAGAGGAGGAGAGGAGGGCGGTCGTGGCGGGTGTGCGGGAGCGAAGTTAACCGTACGTCCCCTGCGGAGGGCACGGTGGTTTCGCGGGCGTGGGCGCAATCACGCATATGTTGAAGATACGGACGGGTATAGCGCGTGAATTCGTCATCGTGGTCGATAAAAACACGATTAAAATTGCTGGGTACAGCTAGTATAACATAAGTCACCTATATGATACATACTAAAGGGTGACTCACCTTGAAGACTTCAGCTAATGCTTTGGCACCATCATTCTCTAGTCGATTGCGTCCCGCTATGAATATTTTCAAACGCCGTCGACGTTGAGCTAGCGCTGTGGCTAGCAACCTTCCACCAGATATACCTAAACCGTTATTATTCAGTCTCAGTTCCTGAAAACCCAGAAAATAATTAATGAAATAAAGAAAGTGATGGCATCCGAATGATAACCACCTCCTTAACCCCAGTAGGATATTGAGCTAAAGGACCTGTTCGGGCCTAACCTCTGAATAAGACACCCGGCCTCACGGTCAGCCTCCAGAATGTCCTTACCCTAATGTGGAAGCGTGCTAAAAATAGGCCGTGGGGGTAAGCAGACTGACCGGTTAAATCCAGAAACAAAAACATATACCAACATTATTCACCCAGAGGACAAGACGAACTCGGAGAATCAGGCCAGTATATATTAATGTATAGAATGTGAGGTTTAGCGTAAGTGTATGAAATATGCTTTGTGTTACCCGACCTGGAGCCAACACAGCCCAGGCAAAACACTTTAAATACAGCCACTTCTACTTCCAATCAAATATTACAACACACTACTGGAAACCCGGGTCCAGCCGGGTGCGTGGGATTTTACACAACACTCTTTAACAATAATATCTCGAAAGTAAGGTAGGTCAGGCGATACGAAACGCGTTTTAACTCACGCGCGGTCTGACTCAGTCTCAAAACACCCTACTCAGAACCGGGGTCCAGCGGGTGTGTGCGATTTTTTACACACAAAGCAATAACGTCGAAAATCTGCACGCATTTTTTTATTTTTCTCTGAAATGTTCTAGCACCCAGAAATGCAACAATACATTTTCACTTCTTAATTATTTTTTAACATGAAGTATCAATGTCAAGTATCAGGGCCTTCGTCTGCACGTTCCATACGTTAATTATAATTGAAAATATTTAAATCATTTTCTTATTTTAGTATTTTTCGATCTGACTAATCTGTTAGCCATCCTGCCGCCTGCCTGCCGCCGCCTGCAGCCTCAGGCGGCTTTTACAGCTTCACCCGGGCTTGGATGTTTGTTAGTACACACTCATCAATCAATACTATAGAATTTTATTGGAGGCATAGATTTATTGCAGTGAATTAGGCCTTACAACCATACTATATATATTTATATACCTCACGAAGTATGAAAGTAAGGGAATAGAGATACTGTAGAGAAATCACCTATGCTGTTAACATATAACATGCTGTCTTTCCCCCAGGGAATTTAATGTCGTTATAGACTATCTTTCACTAATTATATAACTAAATATGCAAATATAATTGTGATATAGTTTATTTAAGTTTTAAGTGAATTGTACTGTGAAATGCTGTACTAACTTTATAATCAGTAAAAATGATTTGCAAATTATAATGCAAATTGCATGAACGATAGGCATTCCCCTTTCTGAAAAATATTATTTAATAGTTTATAAGGTTTCATGCTCTCATATTACCTCCAGTTCACCGCAGACATCACTTTGCAGTAACTTTGCAAGCCCTTGAACACCTATAGGTCCAAATGCATTGTCGCTGAGATCTAAGATAGTAAGTCGAGCTCCAGCTGTGATCATACCATCTCCTAGCGCACTCTGCAATATAAATAAACTGAAAATTTGAGAAACCCCGACACAACTAACCCTCTTTCATTGAGACCATTCCTCAAGAACCCAAATATGATATCTCTGCTGTAAGTTGGTAAGAAGTTAGGTATCCTGGAGATTTCAGATAAAGTTGCAGCACGTAATGTCTTCAAGCGTATCATGAAGAGATATTTATGCAGGCCGGCATGACAGCGGCGACCGTCGATTGATTTCGATCTCTCGGTGGTTGACGTATTTGAATTGTACTGTGCTTATCCTCAAAGACAGTAAAATCAATGTGGTGAGCTATTATAAAAAAAGAATGTTCTTCTTATATCATTGTAATAACAGAATGCCAAAATTTCAACTCAATCTGACCTGTGGAATATGCTCACATTCATTTATCAAATAGAAAAGAGATGATCTTCAAATGGCTGAACTGGTTTTCTTGAATCATAACTAAGAACAACCTTGACTAGGTCAGAATCAGTTGAGCCATTTGAGAGCTAAGATTCCACAGACACACATACACATCTGTAAACTAAAAGGTATCTACACAGATAAAGTTAAACTTATAAAACACCCTGTATGCAAGAATTCAAGTAATAAGGTATAATACTTCAAACTTCAAAATTTTTATGCCCTGAGCTAACAACATGTTGAGGTAGCCATCAATGAAAACAATCTGAATTCATTTTACTGCATTTTTAAAATGAAAACTTCTTTAGCACCATTATGATTTGGAACTCGATGAATTTTGAATCCGACTGATAGTTAAAGAAATTAGTGGTTAACGGCATTGGACCTTTGACTTCAAAGATACACCAGGGAACTCCTCAAAAGCAATGATGGCTCAGTGGTAGCATGTACGACTTTGCGTCGATTGACGTGAGTTCAAATCTGTGCAATGAGCTTGAGCTTTCGGTGAAGGAAAACATGGTGGTAGGGTACTTTCAAAACCCCGCCTGGCAAGCTACCACTCTCAAGTAGAAAATCTGTTGCCAAGCACTTGAGAGCCAGTTCTGCCACTATGCTTAGTGTGTTACCATTTAGGGACACATTATCATTAAATATTAGGTGAAATTGTAGCCAAAGAATAAAACTTAATGTAATTTTTAAAAAATCTAAATTAGTAGTACATAAATACATCCACAAAATTTTATAAATAAAAATGAATTTACCAATGCAGGCGGTATCTCAGTTTTCATTCGTCCTGTAAACATGTCAGAAAACCTAGCCACCTTCAGCTCCGGATGATTCTCCAGAGCTTTGGCTATAGCCAGTGCAGCATTCACACCTAATGTGTTGCCAGTTAACGTGAGGTAACTCAAATTCTGGCATTTGTTTATTGCATCTATTATAGGTTGAGCTGGAATTAATAAAAATGGGAACACAATTTCACATATGGCCATTTTTTTTTTAACAAAGGTTGTAATCATTCCTCTGGATAACCTGATGGTAAGCGACTATCAAATCCTGTGGATGCTTGTAAAATACCATAGGTATGACTAGCATGTTGCTGACAATTTCTTAAATCCAACACTGGAAACATCATAAAAAACCATTCCGAGATTGTAGAAAAAGTATTATCCCATCAATCAATGTTACTTTCTATAAATATACTCAAACTATTTTTAACTATATGATGGTCAAAATAGTCAAGTGATTGAACCAGTAGAACTTTTTGTTATGTTTCAAGAATTCATATTAAATATATTTTATTTAATTATGACACTAAGAAGGCACTTACTTATGAATGTCAACACACCACTAATTCAAATTAAATATATTTTATTTAATTATGGCCCTAAGAAGGCACCTATGAATGTCAACACACTACTACCGGTTCGGTAAATATCCTAGTCATTGAGAAGAATGGGCAAGAAACTACATGAAATTATCAACTTCTTTATAATTGTTTTTAAATTTATGATTTTTAATGGATGAATAAAAAGAGAATTCTACCAGACATCACCACCATTCACTAATGAACCACCCTATAATATCCTTTAGGCAATAAAACTTGGTTAACATGATTCTTGAACTTATTATACGGCAAATCGATAATGTGCTTAGGAAGCTCATTATAGAACCTAACAATTACCTAAAAAATATGTATTACTCTTACTAAGACTAAAAGATGTAATGACTATTTTATATTTACTTGTAGTATTAAAATTAAGCCTGTCATCTACATTTGTTTTTTTTTCAATTATACATTAAATTACCACAGACGTATTGGGAGGCCAAAGTTAAGATACTAAGTTCTTGACACTTGTTCTTCAGTGATTTGCGAGGTCCCATGTCCCAAGGTTATTTGAATTTGCATTTATTTAAGGGAAATTAATAGCGTGAGGTTAACTGGACAGACAAGAATTCACTTTGGCCGGATTTCAAACCCAAACGGTATATAATATCTAATTATTTCAGTGTACTGTAATTAATGTATGAGAAACTTATCATTTATTATACATAAATGAAATTTATGGTTATGCGTCGAAATAGCTTACCATCTTTTTCAGAATCCAATTTTAGTGATTTTCCAGAATAATCTACACCGCTTTCAGATCGTGAAAGCTCGTGAAGAACTGCGTTGAACGTGTTTAGGTCAAAATTAGCCATTATTACTTAATAATAATCAATATAAAATAAAATATATTACAAAAAGCGCTCAACGGATTTTTAAGTTATTTTGTATAACAGCTTCTAGTGATGCGAATTAGGGATGACAATCTGCAATTAATTAATCAATAAATCATTTTTTTCCCAAAAATCGATTGTTTTAATCGATACTTGAACTAAATTGAACCAGTGAACAAATATTTCAACCTAGAAAATCGAGTTTCAACTTTTGACAATCATCGGCCAGTGTTATCGGAACGTGGGAAAACGTAAGCGCTATGCAACCACCAATAAGTGTGTAAGGGAGAGAACTTAATTTCACACACATTACAAGTTCGTCTCGTAACTTGGTATGTGTATGAAGTAAATAATAAATATAATAAACGTTCTGAATTTACGATTATAATCCTTGAGTGTACGGCATAAAATTCACTTTTATTTTTATAGTATCATAATTCATTTCATTTTCATGTCATTCTCTATGGTGTCATTTATAAATTATCATACAATAAAAACAGAAAATTACCAAACAGCAGAATAACGACAATTTATTTAAAATAATAAATTTGTGAAATAATTTTTATCTATACCTTTCTATGTTTTTCTATACCTGATACTTTAGTATGGCATTAAAAAACTTAGCTTGTTTATAAATGATAAAAGATTGATTACTACATTAACAACAACAACAACAAAAACTACTACTTTTGAATACCATAGTAAGAAAAATGCTAATCGAAATAGAAATCGATTTTTGGAAAAGAATCATTATCCCTAGATGAGATGGAAAACTCAAAAAACTATAAAGTCCTGCGTCCACTAGCCTCGCAGAATAATGCAGAGTCGAATCCTATACATTTACTATGACACTGCGTCCTGAGAAGAATTTTTCTGAGGAGATTCGATTCTACTCGGTGCGCCTCAAATGGACGCGAGCTAGCAGATGCGCGCCGACGTAAATTTACAAGCTTGACAACATTTAGTAGTTTTTTTTTACATTTTTTGGAGATTTAGGCCTATTTGATTGACTGAATTGAATTAGATAGTATTAGGTCACAATGCCTAAATAGAATTTAGTAGGTAATAAATACCTAATTATAAATTGGCTATATGTTATATTCAACATTAATAAGTTTAAATAGTTTAAAAAACTAAAAACACGCTTTAACTACGCACTAAAAATTATAAAGCTTTGTAGTCTTATAATAACGTCTCGTTACCAAGCCTAATCTATTTGACTTGTCAAAACGAATGATATGAGCCTAAACCCTAGGGGTTTGCTAGTAGCCACTAAAGAGTTTGCCATGCTTGAGTTGCCGTAGGAGATGGAGGTCTTGGCGAATGTGCAAGAGCGAAGTTTACCGCCCGCCCCTTACGGAGGGACGGACTGACACATTTGCCTCTGCTGAAATTGGTTTATCCAGAGTAGTTGAATGGCTCCATAATAACCTACTGACCTTAAATGTTGACAAGACTAATTACATAGCGTTCTTCCTTCGTCCATACGGTATCCCTCGTCTCAACAACTATTAAAGTTCATAGTTGTACACTCCCTCCTTCAATATGCAATACATGTCCAAATATTGAAAAAGTAACTCAGCTTAAGTACTCGGGTATTACCTTAGATGAATGTATGACTTGGTCACCTCATATCAATCTCTTTTCTACGAGAGTAAAAAATTGATTTGGTTCTTTAAACAACTGCGATGTGTTACTAAACCAGAACCTGAAAATAGTTTATATTGCTATTTGTCAATCTGTTATTACTTACGGTATATCAGTGTGGGGTGGAGCTCATAAATCGCACCTAATTTCATTGGAAAGGGCCTAGCGATCAGTCTTAAAGGTTATGTATTTCAAACCATTCTGCTTTCTTGCTCAAGAACTTTACAAATGTGGTCAAGTTCTCAGCGTGCGCCAACTCCTTATTGCCAGTACGATTATACGTCACCACCCCAAAGTTTTGTTTGATCTAGAACTCATCTCAACCAAGCGTAGAATCGATATAGTTTGCAAAACCCAAAAGTTCCGAACTAGTTTTACAAATCATCAAAACATTTTCCTTGCACCATACTTGTATAACTTGATTAATAAAAAAATCTTATATATTCCCTTAATACCCGTATATTAAAACAAAAACTAAAAAATTGGTTGTCAAATCTAAACTAGGTACTTGGATACTGAACTTTTACTACATATTGTTAAATAATATTAATTTTATTTACAAATATTTTGCCTAACCCTATTCGTATTTTTCATGGTTAATACTGTGTATCTGGTAGGTACATAGTTCTTTTTTGGTGTTTCGAAGCACTCTATGAATTGTTACATACACACTCACATCACACTTATACACATACAAACACACATACACACAAAACACTTCTCCTTTTATATATATGTTGTTCTATGTAACTATTTTTATTATAAAATATGATTTTTTATAACCAGAGGAAGGGCACTGGAATCCGGGACACAAAATTATTTTTAACCGGATCCTCTGAACCCTCATAGCTGTACCTAATGTAATATTTAATAAATTAATAAATGGCTACCTAATGATATTAGTCATACTTGGTTCCATTCTCACACATTATGGACTATTTTATAATTTATGTTATTATTAATGTACCGAGATAATATAAAAACTATGTACATATATGTCGAAAAAATATCGGTACCATGAATGTAAAATTATGTTATAGATATTGTCTTCCTGTCTATGCCTACATGTGTCAAATTGTCAACAATGTCAACTCAAGACTCAAGTCACACTCAATTGTCAAATAAATGTCAGAGACGTCAGAGTCAGACACTCGCGTGGACACTTGTGCTAATGTCGATGGTGTTGTGCCTCTTGAAGTACTTACCTATAATAATTAATTATTCGTAATAACTCAGAGTTCGTTCGGGAAAACTACCGACCGACGAGACGGTGTGAATCGTTGCTGTACGTGACTTTCCAGCGGTTAGCAATGGCGGGTGGGTATATCATAAGTTTAAATAAGTCCTTTCACTCGCCGCATAAAAATTTACGAACGTAGAATGTCTAAAATACACTTTACCTTTATCTGATTGTTAGAGATATTTATCTTCTCTTATGATGGGCAGTTATGATAAAAACCCTGGTTTTAGTCTATAAGTAGATGTTTGTTTTACACGTTCTTGCATTTTCGATAAGTTAACCTTTGATCTAACATTTTACAGAATAATGCCCTATCTAATTAGTTTACGTTAACTCAATGGTATACAATATGGCCATAAAGTATTCGAGGTCATTACTTGACTTTTTAATCAGTTGAAATAACTTTTTAAATAGTGAATATGTATAAGACAGTTTTAGTTAAATAAATAAAATGTTTTTTATTAAAAAAAAAACGATTGGTTGGAAGTTTTTGGCGGGAACTTGCTTAGTCATATAACTATATTTTCAAAATTTAAAAGTTAGGTCTATTTTAAAGTATTTTCTGTAAAAATCTTGTATTTCTATCCTATTTCAAGTTTCTCTACAGTTAGGGACTCTGAGATAGATTTATACTTAGACGTGACTTAAATGCAAACTAACACAATGCTTAACTCTTCTAAAAAAAATTGAAATGAATAGTAAAAAGAGAAGATTCTATTGTATTGTCTAGGTTGTTATTTTTATAAAAACTTATTGATGTGCAAATCATCATTATGCATTTAAGTATTAAACATTGAAGAACATAAGAACCACAGCATAGGATAGAATAAAGTTATAATTAACATAACATGACAGATCAAGATCCCTGTAAAAACTCTATAAATAAACTTTCTTCACTGAATAATGCTACTGAGATGCCACTTATCAATAAAATCAAACATAATGTGAAGAGACATGTTAGCAGGCCGGCATCAGAGTGACGACTATCAATTGATTGTAAATCCCACGGTAGTCACCAATATTATTGGTTTGCACTGTGCTCATCATCAGGTACAGAGTAGTCACTTTGCAGGGTTACGATTTAAAAAAAAAACATCAGTGAGATTTTTATCTTCATTTCACTAATTGTAAGACACTTCATCTAAGTCTACTTTTTAGTATAAAAGAAATTGTATTCAAATTCCAAGAAGTGATGAATTCATTAAATGAATGTAGTTTTTATATTGGCCTATATTATTCACACTAAATATTTCTTATGTAAAATCAATAAATATTATCAAGTCAGCATTGTGTAAATTGTTGGTTGATATATATTAATACTTTGTTCTAACATATTTATCATTGCACAGCTCAAACTACTAAGGATAAAAAAGTCAAATTTGGAGAGGATGTTGATTGTATATGTTTTATGAAGGCATAGGCGCCAGAAAAAGGGTGCAAGTACAAGAGGATGCACTAGCACTCCCCCGTTGAGAAAGAAAGTACATAGACAAGATTATGAATTATGATTTATATAAATAAAGTTTCTGTTTGAATAAAAACTGAAGGAATCTAGGTTGGTGTCCAAATTTGTACAATGCTTGTATAATTTATACATATTAAAAAAGCTCAACGTCTCTCTGTCCGTTTATGTTAATTTCATGCAAAAACCACTAATCTGATTTACATAGTTTTTCCTTTAATTCATAGTTATGTTATCTGGCCAGGTTATAGAATGTATATTATAAGATAAAGTAATATACAAAATAAGTAGTGACGATAATGGTGAATTGATTCGGAAAAAGACGCATTTGGAGCGCTTAAATGGCTTATGCTGAGTAAACCATAAGAAATATATTAAATTAAGTACCACATAATTTTAGATCTTAAAAATACCTACAAAAAAGTCGACGATAGCAAATGTCTATTTTGTAAGGGTCACCCACAAAAAGCATTTTTGTTTATGGTCTTTTGAGCGGGAGCAGCACAATTTGTGCGTGCGTTCGACCGACGGCATCCTCTAGTCCACACAAGCGGAGTCGCGGGCACATCTAGTAGGCTATAAAAAGAAAAAATAAATTTTCAAATCTGACTGGTAGTTCCAGAAATTTACGCATGAAAACACACAAAAAAGAATTTTTTTAGCTTTAAATTATTGGTATAGATTATTACAAGGTGAAATACAACATTGTTGAGATAATAAAAAGGTACATGCTTTACAACACATATACGATATTGTATATAGAAGTACTTCAAGTAGGTACCTTGTTATTCAAGTATCAAACAATATTGTGTAAGAATAAATTTGAATAATTACTGTGCATTTTAGACTTTGTAATTTTAATGCAAATGTAAAGTTTGTAAAAGCCGATTCAAAGTAAAAGATTGATATGAATACATGCATAAATCATGCCTCTTTCCCAACAGGGTGGGTAGAGACCACGTCCTTCCACTTGCTACGATCCTGACAAACAACTTACGCTTCCTCAACATTCATCAATCTTTTCATGCATTTTCGTCTGTTTAAAGTACTCTTGACCTGACCTTTCTTCAAAACGTTCCCGATTTGATCATGGAACCTTCGTCTAAACCTTCCTCTTCTAACGTTCCCAATTACACTCATCTTATAAATCTGTCCAGTCAATCTTCTATCATTCATCCTCTTTACATGCCCAAACCATCTAAGCATTCCTTTCTCAATCCGTGTCACTATATCTTCTTTCATTCCACAACATTCTCTTATTACACTATTTCTTATCCTGTCACTCAGTTCCACTCCTATCATACTTCTTAGCACCCTCATTTCTAGTGCATTTATTCTACTTTCATATTTTCTCTCACACTGAAAAAATATTGATATGAATACATTAAAAATAAAATGTAATCTCAAAGTACAAAACACATGTTGTTTCTCAAAGATGTTTTTTTCCTGGCAACGCAATATCTCCGTTAATTCTTCATTAAAATTAATGATTCAAACGTTATTTTAAAGCGAATGTGTTCCCTACTACTGATGGAATATATACGAATAGTTTAAAATGAATTTTATCGTTAATTTGGGCACCATCTATTAACAATAAGTTTAAATACCATGACAGCTGTTTATTTACATTTCTTCTTCTTATTCCTAACTTGGCAACTGGTCCTCCTTATTGAAGACCAATACTGCCATTATCGACTTTATATATTTTCCAGTGTTATGACGATTTGTGTATCCAATCCTGTTTGATAATAATTGATGAATAAGTAATCCTTATTAGAACTTTCTAGAGAGTTTTTGTGGCAACTCAGAATTCATGATCCATGTTATTATTTGCAATTCTCTACACTTGTGCACTATAACCAAACTTTTTGACAGTTTGAGATCCCGCCAAAAATTCTTATTTACATTTCATAATGTGCGAAATATTCCTTTAGACATGAAAAGCATGTTATAATTAAATTAAATTTTAGAAGTATAAGTGGTAACTAAATTCAAGGTCGCACGGAGCCGTCTTTCTGTACCCATCTATTTTGTGGTTTGCTTGTAAACACATACTTGCACACGAGCAGTTACAAATGAGTGCTCTTCAATTTAAATTAGAGATGCGCCGAATATGAGTTCAATCGAATACGAATATTCCTTCAAAAATGTATCGAACCGAACATTTGGTTCATTTTAATAGCTTTAGAATTACAAAAGTATTTGAATGAGAATTTATTAAAACGCCATTTGAGTTCTTTCACATGGTGGCTAAACACCAAGCAACAAATGGCTGAACTTTAACCACCCTTTTTTTTAATATACACTTGATTCATCTTAATGTCAAGTTTACGACACGAATCAATGATGATGATAAGTTGATGAATATGATAGAATAGTGAATTTTATTACCTAAACACTGTATTTTGTTAGATCAAAGAAGGTATGTTTTAAATAAAACTTGAATAATGTTGATTTATTTATTTATTTTATGAATATATGGACCGTTTATTTTGAAAGTGGTGTAAGTCCATTTTCTTTTGTTTCGAGAAAATTAAAGGTTACTATATTTGTTCATTTAAAAATACAGGCAAATCATATGAGGTCTGGTATTGTTTCTATTGTTTTATCAACATTTCATTTGTTTATATAAATTTGTTTTTGGCTAATTAGACTACGACAACACATATTTATGTGCTGTAAATGGACTTACACCACTTTCAAAATTAGACAATTGTAAAAATCGTTTAATTTCAATTTAAAAAAATCAAATATCGCTTACAATATACTTCATTTTAATATAATTTTGTTTACAAATACATACGCATAACAACACATAAAATTTTATTTTAGACAGCAATTACATTGTTATTACAAGATACTGATTATCTACTACTACTGATTATTTATCTGGATTTCCTGATGCTAGAATTTTATCCTCTTGTAATGCCTTTCTTGATAATTCAGCATTTTGCAAGTGAACGTCATGTCTATCTACAAGAATCATTTTTTCGTCGTCATCAGTTGTAGTCATAATTTTCATGTTTAGCGTCTCATGAAGCGTAACTTAAAATCTCGTTTAAAGATTTTCCTGTATGTCCATTCATTAACTGAGCTCAAGTTGTTTTCCTTGCATTTTTCCAAATATAAACTGTACATTTTTATTATATTTAATTCCGATTTAAAAACATTCGTTCTGGATTTTGCGATCGTGTGTAATGACTTTCAAATGCCGGAAAGCTTTTTATGTGGCCTATCACTGTATTTGTCAGTGGTTCCTAGTAAGCTTCTGCAAGAGCCATCCATTTTTCCACGCATGTCATTCGGATTGTTCTCATGAGATTTTAGGATACGATCAATTCATCCAGTAGATATTTGGAAAGTATTAATAAAAAACTTCTTACATACTAAAATGCTTCCACCAGAAGTGACTAGGTAAAATTTATAACACATATACTGTTTTAGTGCACGAATTATTTCTAGGCCGTCTTCCATTGACAGATTTTCGTTGAACACTACCATATAAAAATACATTTTGCTTATGCTTTGCTTTGATGAAGGTTCTACCTCTATAATTCTTCTTCTCTTCGTTCGATTCGTTAATTTGTTGTTCCTAGCGGAATTATTTTCATCCTCTGAATCTAAGATTATTCTTCTGTTTATATTCATGGGCTTTATGTCTGTGTGAATTTATTTATAATTAAATATTTGCAGTTGTTTAAGATAATAGCAGTTTACCATTGGTTCTTACCTATATCACTATCTGATGTTAATATGAAGTTAGCCATTTTAACAAAAAAATAGAATAACTAACCTAAATTAGCACCCATTGACACGTAATATCACACGTAATCCTATAAATATTATAAGTCTGAAAGTTTGTAAGTTTTTTTTTTTGGGTAAAGGTATCGCCAAAAGTACGTAATAGATTGGTTTCAAATTTAATACACAGCTAGAGTATGAATTGGAATAGTACATAGGCTACATTTTATTTAAAAATTCAACTCCTAAATAATATAAAATTAGAAAAATCGTAATAGGATTGCGGTGCTACTGTTGTTTTTTTTAATTCGCCAAAATACGGGCAAAGATACGGAGTTATACAGCCTTGTCGTATTTATTTTCTTCTCACAGGTTATGTGCTGTACATTTTCTAATACATTTCTCTAATTTTTTAATATCTATCTTTTAACTTAAGAGTAGTGAAACACGGAGGGGAAACAATGCAAATCGTTAGCGGGTGAAACCACGGGACACAGGTAGTATAAAATAAATTAAAAATAACGAAACACTGATCGGCATCCATCTGCTATGCCACCTACCTCTGTCAATTGGACTTACACCACTTTCATAATCGATGATTATGCAATTCCATTTACCGACCGATTTTAAGTTGTACAAAACATGGGATTTTTTTAAGAAATTAAACACGGACAAGTTATATATAAAAAAATACAATAAATTAAGCATGAATTACGTGATAGCTCAGTTTTCTCAAAAATGGACTTACACCACTTTCAAAATAAACGGTCCATATGTTAGTTACACAATGTAGTGTTTGTTTCATTTACAAATACTACCTATGTACGGTTCTCAAAATAAAGCCTATTCAACACATGTAAATCTTAAAACACTGTTTAAATGCTTGCTAATTATTCAGCAAACTAACCGAATACGAACATAAAAAATACGCAGAACATACCGAATACGATTATTCAGCCGAATATTCGGCACATCTCTAATTCAAATGTATATTACCTTGCAAAATAATCTATAGAATTTTCTGATAACGGAGAAAATGATTGATTTGATAGCATTTCTTAATTTGCTAAAGTCATTTACACAATATATGTACCATGAAGTGAAGCGTTATGCATGGGCACAGCCAGGTATAGGTAACAGGGTAGCTGTCTGCCCCCCCCCCCCAGCATGGTGTCTGTAAGAGCGTTGTAATAGTACGGATGTGAAAAGTTTACCAGTAAACGTTTTTTTTATAATAGCACATTGACTGAACTGTCCCTGATGGTAAGCACAGTACAATCCAAATACAACGGCGAACACCGAGAGATCGAAATCTATCGGCGGTCGCCGTTGTCATGCCGGCCTGCATAAATATGTCTTCATATTACGCTTGAAAAACCCGATGTCATAAGGAGGGAACACATTGGCCGGGAGATCGTTCCATAATTTCATGGTACGACAAAGATAAGACAGAGAACTCAGTCGAGCAGGTACTTTGCGGATCCATCCCAGAGGTGCGAACAGTATTTAATACACGGTCTAACTTGTGCCTTGTAGACAAGATAGAGTTGACCGGGCGTGAAAAATCGTCACACCCTGTTCAGGATATCGAGTCTCCGAGATGTAGTAGATATGACACTCCCGATGTAATACTTAGAGTTCAGGTCGCTGCGAATATCCACACCTAGGATATTGAGGCTCTCACGCATTGCTAGTGAGACGTTGTAAAGAGTGGGGAGGGGAGAAAATTTAGACTTTTTTGAGGAAAACGCGCACACCCGAGTTATCTTGGCATTGAACTCAACCAAGTTACTTGCTCCCCATATAGGTACGCGGTGCTAAGTATTGGTTAAGTTCAATAACAAGTTCCTCCCGTCTCTTTTTTTTTCTCTCCGACATGAAGGCTTGCTATCATAGCACCCATGAATGGTCCTGTCATCTGCATAGCAATGAGTATGTATGACTTAGAGGTAACATATCATTGATATGCAGAAGAAACAGAGTGGGCGAAAGCACAGAGCTTTTAGGAACTACAGCGTTTTTCGACATGAAAAGCGAATCACATCCTTCTAATGAATTCTGCGTTCATGTCGAAAGCCGGAGATCCAGTTGCAGGAGTTGTCTGGGAGTCCATAAGCCTGAAGTTTAGAGAGAGTGCCAGACCCTATCAAAAGCCTTCGCTATGTCAAGATTTATCGCCAGAGCCTCGCCATGCTTATCAATTGCCTCCCCCAGCGGTGCAGTACATACGCCAGAAGATCACCCGTTGATTGATTCTGGCGAAAGCCATATTGACGATCATCAATCAAAGAGTGATCTTCTAGATGACGGAGAAGCTGGGTGTTGATGACTCGTTCCATGAACTTGCACAACACTGCTCCCCCTTATGATATTGGCAGCAGGCCGGAATAACGGCCACGACTAACGATGGACTAACATCAGGTTCTACAGAGTCAACGCCAAGTTTAGTATTTAAAAAAACATAGCATTACTTTACCTTGCCTACCCCTCTATGGCGTTAATCTTTACTACTATTTATAAAGAGGAAACATTCGTGTTTGTATATAAGGGGGTAATCTGGGGTGACTGGGATGGGAACGTGAAGAAGCTAGCGTATAGCTTGAAACAGTGACAGGACAGAGTCTAGGTCCTAGACTCTAGGATGACGTAGCCATCAGGCCATGCATTTTAGGGGTATAATAGTACGACTTATTATCCGGCCAATCGGTAATCTGCTTTGTTACTTGCTTATTATTGCTAACATTATTGTATAATTATTATTTATTGAAGTGAAACTTCTAATGCGACTTCCAACGCGTTAAACGTTAAACGTTTAACGCACATTAACGGTCTCTCCTCTTTGTGTGAGCCAGAGCGAGAGAGCAATATATTATCGGTTTCTCCTCTTTGTGTGAGCCAGTGTGAGAGAGTAAATGTCGGTGTGTATGTATAATGCACACTGTTTAAATAAAATAGAATATGTCTTTTAAAATAAGTTTCACTTCTATCGTGTGTGAATCGCACACACACCGTTTTTTGTTTGTTTGTTTAAACACGCTAATCTCAGAAACTACCAGTCGGATTCGAAAAATTCTTTTTGTATATGATAACCAGTTTCATTAGGAAAAGTATAGGCTGTATAACTTCAGGCTACGCAACTTAGGAGCGGAGCAGTAACTATGGACGTCAAGCTTTTTTTTTTTTTTTTTCGAACTGACTTCACTGTTAGCCTGAGGGGCCCTGGAGCCTTTACGGCTTTTACAGCTTTACCGGGCTTGGGGGCGAGCGTTTGACGCGTATATGACTGTATCGTCAGCGTAGAGCCCTACCTCGACCCCGGGGGGCTTCGGGAGGTCGCTGACGTACAGATTGAAAAGGCAAGGCGCCAGAATGGAACCTTGCGGGACGCCTGAGCGTATAGGGTGGGCGGTAGATAGTACTCCTTCCACTCGGTAGTGAAAGGTGCGGTCGCGTAGAAAATCAAGAACCAGGTGAACTAACCTATCCGGGATTTCTAGTTTATGTAGCTTGTGGACTAGTCCGGCATGCCAGACCTTATCGAAGGCCTTAGCTACGTCGAAAAAGACCGCAAGCGTACGGGCGGGGGCGATACTACTTTTGGCAAAGTTGCTCGTGATGTGCTCCGTGAGGCGGTGCACTTGATGTGTACACGAGTGACGGGCGCGAAAACCGAACTGTTCGGGAGGGTATAGGTTTTTAATATCTATAACGGTTTTGAGACGGTTCAGAAGGAGCCGCTCGTAAAGTTTTCCTAGTGTGTTTAAAAGGCTGATCGGGCGATAATGAACGTCAAGCAATCTTGCAAGCTGTAGGAAAGTACGTGAAGTGGAACAACGATATAGGGCTCCTGAGTGCGTTGGAGGCTGCACCGTGTTGATTATGTCGAATAAATTCAACACGGGTGAAACCGTGGGACACAGCTAGTAGTAAATATTTTGTATTGTTACAGGTGCAAATCCGTTCGAAAATCTACTCAAGACAATTGTAATAAATGGCACATCTTATAAATATTACGATTTAAGCGCTCTAGGACCTAAATATGGTAAGTTTTAACTATTATTTATTTATTAGTAAGCATCGAAATAACTGTACCACAGATAACTAATGCTAGCAGAATATGATACGTATTTTTTTAAACCACTATATTAAGTGACGATGTGGCCCAGAACACGCTAAGCTCTAAGCTGCTGGAATACACCTATAAGATGCTCAGCCACAGATTTACAACTTGAGGGTGGTAGCTAGCCAGGCGGGCATTAGAAAAAGCCCTACCAACATGCTATAGTTTCAGAACTCAGAACTCGCGCGTACAAAACTGGTAGTTACACCGCGAGGCCAATTCGATAATGATTGTAGTGGAAAAGAAGGACTTACATTAACCGATGGCATTTTTTTAACGTTCATTGTTTATTAAATTTGTTTTGTGATTAAATGTTAATGTTAATTATATTGTCTGTCGCTATCATAATTATCTCTTTCAACCAATCGACTGTTTTCAAGAATTTTACTATGTTGTTACCTTTAAACCACTTTGTGTATACATTATGTAACGAAGTTATTTGTTATATGTGACTTTGCGTGAGAGTATTGGTATTAGATCAGACGAACATCGTGCGCGGCCGGATGTATAACACTTCCTCAGGCGTTCGGACGGGGCCCCTCAAGGTGGTCTCGCAAAATACGCGCGCGTTCAATAATTAAGTGGTTTGTCTGTTATTTTTTATGGTACATATACCTATTTAAAATTGACATCGATGTGTTCTTTATGAATTGGACTAACTGATATTTAAATAATATTTTACTTGGTTTAAGTTATTTTTAGTAACTTCTATTCTGACAGGGAGGAAGCGGGTTGGGGGCAGGTGTCCCCGACCGCACATTAGATTATTATATTATTGCGTAAATTATTATTTATTATTATTATTAAAGTGTATAAAACCATTATAAGAACTGTCTTGATGTATGGATCTGAGTGCTGGGCAAAGAAAGAGAGGGATGAAAGATGATTACATGTGCCAGAGATGCGAATTTCTAACATGGATGTTTGGTGTAACTAGAATGGACAAAATCAGGAATAAGTATATTAGAGGAAGTCTTAAAATAGCTCCAGTCACAGAGAAGTTATAGAGAAGTTACAGAGAAGTTATAGATTAGTTATAGATTAGAGAGGTGTTATAGATTAGCGTGGTATGGACATGTCATGAGGAGGGATGAATTTTATATAAGTAGAAAAATGTTAAGTATGAAGGTGGATGGATATATGAGTAGAGGAAGACCGAAGAAGGTATGGATGGACTGTGTGAATAATGATATGCGTATAAAAGGGGTCAATACTAAGGTGATAGTTAATAGAGTAGAGTGGAAGAGAAAAACCTGTTGTGACGACCCTACTTAAGTGGGATAAGGGTAAGAAGAAGATTATTATTTTATAATTGGGTATTTGAATGTTTTTTTTTTGTGATAAATGGAAATATCATATATAAGTTTTATAACAAACTATTTTTATTTCAAAAGCAATATTTCGAAATAAAAATTAATGTTTGAGTTTTTTTTATCTCTAATCATTTTGTGGAGAGAGGAGTACACAATTTTTTTTTTCTTACACTGAGGTCAAAAATAATTGAAAGGTTATTTACGTAATACACTACGTAAAACTTGAATTACTTGTATATATATATTTAATAGTGTTATTATCTAAAAACTATAAACTCTTAAAATAATTAATATCACAGATAAAGGTTCAAAGGTTATTCGACCCCAATTATCGTATCACTACGTCATATGGGATTTTTCGGGTACTTGTTCGCTACTGGATTGCTAACCGACACTCTCATCTGGTTTTTATGTGATGATCTGCTGGAAAACATTGAAATGGTAATCTCAGAAGTGGGATTGGCTCTCATTTACACAACGTTAAATTATTTTTGTCGATCTATCCAGAGATGTGCAATTCCGGAGTCATTTCGAGAGCAAGGCTAAGTTGGCAGCTAAAATGCTGGGTATTCTCAATCGGTCCAAGCAGTACTTCACATCAAGGCAACGGCTTGTACTATATAAAGCGCAAGTACAACTTCACATGGAGTACTGCTCACACTTATGAGCCGGTGCTCCTGCATATCAGCTTTCTCCTCTTTACTCCGTGCAAAGGCAGCACGCCTTTATCGATGATCCTAAGCTAACATGCGGTCTAGACAGCTTACAACTTCGCAGAGACTTCGGTTCTCTTTGTATCTTTTACCGCATGTACAATGGAGAATGCTCTGAGGAACTTTTTGATATGGTGCCCTCATCACCGTTCCAAACTCGTACTTTCCGCCGTTGGCTGGCTGCTCATCCTCACACTCTAAAACCTAGCCGAAACGCGACAACAGTAAGGTTCTCTAGAACCTTAGGGTTGTGGAATGCGTTACCCAGCATAGTTTTCCCCCAAGGCTATGACATGGGGCTCTTCAAAATGGGGTTGAAATACAGTCTCCAAGGTCAGCAACAGGGCTGTAATGCCCCTGGTGTTGCAGTTGTGCATAGACGACGGATCCATTTACCATTAAAAAAAATATTTACAATCTCGGTAAAATTAATTCACATTATTACCATTGATAATTTGCTAATTTCATCATGTCGCACTTTCCTTAACATGATTCGCGCGCAGCTTTCAAGTTTACCCCGTACTAACGCGACGAAAGAAATATAACTTAAAAAAAATGTTTTTTTAATGACTTATTTATAACTTACAAAACATTAAAAAACTTGGAAGCATTAAATTATTAATAACAAGCAACCAGTTTACAATGCCGATTGCTTCATAAACCCCCACATGATACATCGAGTTCCGGTCACATAACTAAGTACATATTTTGATTGAATATCAATCCGGAATGCGACACGCCTAAGCGTGCCTAACTACCCATGGTAATTAGGATTGTCGGAACACTCTCCAACAGATCGTCTGCCGTACAGCATCAGGGTACTACTGGAGTCTTGCGTGCGGAACTGCGACAATTTCCAAGTGTTGGAGAAGGACGTCCAGAATGTGCTCAACTGGGAAGACAATCAGACAGTCGACGAGGGTGTTGAAATAGCTTTCAAACCGGCCAGAGTTATTCTACAGGTAGTTTGACTTATACTATAATCTAAATCTCAATCTTATACTATAGAATTAATTTCATAATTATTTATTTATTTATTGTCACATCAACGACACATTCAAAAAATTTCGAATTAACAATTAATCATTCACAAGTTACGAACTATGTGAAATGTATCTTTACAGATGTGCACATCTTATTATTATATGCCGCAGCACGACGACAACAAAAACAAATTACAAATATCAAATTTTAAATTAAGTAAGTGAATAACACGTTCGCGACAAATTAAACAGCGTATAATTGATATACTCGTAATTTAGAACGAAAATTCAATAATGAGCAATAAAAGATGTCAATATCGGCATCATTATTGTTAACTTCGTTGCATAATTCTTTAAGACGATTCAGAGGTGAACAGATGTTAATTCTGAAATGTGGTTTAGAAAAGATTGTTTGAATTCGAAATCTTGGAGTAATACATCAGGGACTATAATATCTCTATTAACAAGCTTATGTAAAAGAACAAGGTCGAAAATCTTACGTCTATTTCGCAGTGATATAAGTTTAAAGTGCTTTAACCGAGTATTGAAGATGATTATTGATGAAAGATAATGAGTTATTACTCAACTATATCATAAATAGGTAAAAAAAAATGTATCACATATCGTTTTTCGAAAACATCTAGCGGTGAATCAAATTTGTAAAATATTCTATTGTCGTTTATAACTATATTTGGATTAGAGAGCTTCTGTACCACTTGGTCCATTGTAACGTCTGCCACAACGTCTTGATCAAATCTAAATATTTGCCCTTTATCATCACAGAGTTTAAAAAATATGACCCATCATCTTCATCAATCTTATCAATAACGCTCACATATCTATATTCCATATTTCCACTGAACAATTTGACGACGATATAATCACCAGAATTAAATGCCTTTTCTATAGTAGGGCGGAGGTATTCCACCAGTCGGGCTGACCCATGTAGAGAGAAGTCTACAAAGAAATTTCTCTGGGCCCTACCTCTCTTTGTACTCGCCCTTACCCAATAAGCTCTGGTAATAGAAAATGCCCCTATAAACATTCCATGGAACATAACTATGTTTTACTTCGCTGAACGTTCAATCTCAGCCATATTATGAGACTCGAATGTAAGTCAATTGACGTGGTATCCAAACGCACCGTCTTTAATCTACCCTATTTTAATATTTATCACCTATAATCCGAGAGTAGAAAACTTTTTAAAAATTGTTTTAAACACTTTATATTTTCAAAATAATGTGCGTTAATTAATATTTATTGGTATACATTAAGTAAACTATAAGAGATATATATCAAATTAATGCACTACATAATTGTAAATCTTAAAAAGACTTACAAAAAAAGTCAGCGATAGTTAGTATATGTCGATCTGCTAAGGATCACCGACCATAAGCATTTATGTCTTTAAAATAAACGGCGGCCGACCACCGTGGGTTGAAGCGGGGGCAGTACGATTTGCACGTACGCTCATCTGACGGCATTCTTTAGTCCATGCGAGCGGAGCCGCGAGCACAGCTAGTTTAATAATAATATTTAAATCTGCAAAATGCATAAGCCCAGCCTTAAATTATTAATACACTGTCTTACAGACAATAAACTTACATGTGAGAATAAATATTAAGCAAATTTCGTGGTAATTTAATCCAAGCCGTATAGCGCCATTAGCATACTCTTGGAAAATAAAAATACATACGTTTTAATTTGTTGTTTTTATTAAAAATTACATAAAATAATTTGGATTAATTTCGCATCGTTTCATACATCACAGAATATTTTACATAATATATATTTTGTAATATATTTTGTTATGTAATATTTTATATTTATATAAGAATATTTTACATTTATTTTATACTAGCGACCCGCCCCGGCTTCGCACGGGTGCAATGCTGATACTAAATGTACCTACCTACCACAGAATGTCCTTATAAACAACATTTACAGCTTTTTTGTCATTAGACAATACAAACATGTTTTGTTTAGAGGTTACTAATGAAAGAGCGACATATAATTGACCATGGTATATAGGGCTGGTACCGCCGCACTTCCCTACATTTTAAATCTGTAATATCTTCGGGAATATTCATTTAAATTACATGCTGTAAAGGGCTATATTGATCTATATTAAATGAACAATGTTATTAAGGTACTTAATTGGATAAGGATTAATGCTGTATTGCTTAAAATCACTTCGTAAATAAGCCATTTTTTCCCATAAAATGTAAAGGATAAAAAATTGTTATTGTGGGTTATCCTTAAGAGATAGACATATACCATCGCGGACTTTTTTGTTGACCTTTTTAAGATGTACAATACTGTAGTACATTATTTTGATTTATCTCGTGGGGTTCAGCCAGCGTTTGCAATGTAAGCGCAAAAAATGTGTTTATTTACGACATCACTTAGAAACATTTAGTTATTATACATATAAACCTTCCTCTTGAATCACTCTATCTACTACAAAAAACCGCTTCAAAATCCGTTACGTAGTTTTAAAGATTTAAGCATACATAGGGACGGACAGATTATAGCGACTTTGTTTTATATTATGTAATGATTACAGAATTAACTATATATGCATTCTTTTTTTATATGTATATAACATAAACGCAATTTATAGATCATACAAATGTCCAAACATGTAAAAATGTACCTTCAGATTATAAACTACAATCATACCAAATTTCATCGAATTCGGTTCAGTAGGTTCTGCGTGATTGGCTTACAAACTAACAGACAGACATACAAAAATTTCAAAAACTGTCTAAACGGGTTCTGTCCATGATTCTTAACTCCTCCGTAGTATTTTTTTCTCAAATATTTGTACTTAAATTAGTAATTTAAATCTATACAATACTATACTATAATATAATAAAGCGGAAGTTTTTTGTTTGTTTGTTTAAACACGAGAACCTCTAAAACTACCAGTCGGATTCGAAAAATTATTTTTGTATATGATAGCCAGATTCACGAGGAATAGCATAGGCATTAGGCTTCACATCTCAGCTAGCCTCAAATATAGATTTTTGTTAAGTAAGTCGGAAGAAACAGCACACCCGAACTGCTTTATCCGCGTGCGCTGGCGTAATGGTTAGTGATACGTAAATACAATGTTCTACAAAAATATTACTCCTTAGTACATCTAAAAAAAGGCCGCGATACCATATGCCTATCTCTTATATATAAGCCATAAGGTATTTTGTGACAAAAAGTTATTGAAAGTATAAAAGTGATTTATGAGCATTATTATTAGGCATGGCATATTAAACCTTACGAACGAAAGTTATTACATTATCAAGACAATTTTATGTAGATAAACTTTGCCCTTCCTAGTATATTATTTAGACGCATAGTTTGTGAGACAATGGAAACTTAAAATAAATCAACACTCTGGTCGGGTCTATGACTATAGGTGTAGTGGCGCGAACGAGCCCGTGAGTTGTGGCCATGACTGCTTGATAAAAATATTGTCTATATTGAGATATTATAAATCATCGATTTATTTTAAATTATACGCTGGTGATACCACGGGACAGCTAGTAAAATATATGTTACAAAAACGCGGTATTACGTTCATGTGACCGCGCGTGACGTCATCATTCAATAAATAAAATTAAAAGTTAAAAGTATTATGTGCAAAGTTGAGTTTACTAGAATTTCAGTTGAAAGTTATGACACTCGTTTAAAGTCACTATTCCTAAACTTAGTAATATAATTATAGAGTCACTTGTTACAAGATAACCTAATAAGAAAACCCTCAACTGTATATGTATATAAATATTGTACGATGACGACAAGATTTCGGATTGGCATGTCCAATCACGTGCCTCCCAGGCAATAAGTCTTAGTTTTCTCGAGGGCAAATAAAATAAATGTACAATTCTTTTTCCTGTTTTGTATTTTATAAGCTTTTTATCAATGAACCATTATGATAGGCTTACTTACTTATTTCCTCACTTTTCTATTATAATATTAGTCTATAAGCCATCCCAAAATTATATAATAAATAAAATATTATCAACTCGCCGACTGTAATTGTTTAATCAGGATCTGACGGGAGTACCGGCTGTGGTGGACTTTGCAGCGATGCGAGATGCAGTCAAGGAGTTAGGTGGTGACCCTCAAAAGATCAACCCTATATGCCCGGCGGACTTGGTGATCGACCACTCAGTCCAGGTGGACTTCGCAAGGACGTGAGTATCTAATTTTTGCAGCTATACATATTGTAAGTAATTTTAACGAAAACTATTGAACTAAACAACTCGCTGTCAGAAAGAATAACCCTTTTTACACACTATATAAACAAAACTACGCTATCTGTCTCCTTCTTTCACGTAGACAAACGGCACGTGTAAAAGGAACAGCACGAGACGCTAACTAGTATATGTGTTATTCTGTTTGTTTGAAGTGAAACGTCTGTGGCGGCGATTCTTAATTGGACGAGTACTGAGCAATTTCTAGGATGCGTCACGTTTAGGCACATTTCGTTAGATGAGAGAGAAGAAAGATATAACGTGGAGAGTAAGAAAGACAGCTATACATTGTATATGTAATACACAGTTTAAGCTATCCGCGTCTCTCTTTTTAAGAAGTTTCACTTCTATCACGTGTACGTTACTGCACGAGCCATTTTTTTATGAATTAATGTTTTATTAGTTACATTTAATTATTTTATTCTTTACTAGCTGTGCCCGCGTGGACTATTAAAAAGGTTTTTAATTTTTTGTGCGGAATCCTAATTATTTTTCTAAAATAATGGTAGCCTAAGTTATTCCTTATAACATCGGCTATCTGCCAGTGAAAGTCCCGTCAAAATAGGTCCAAATGTTTTGGAGATGACCCGGAACAAACAGACACACAAACAAACATTTAAAAAAATTGTTTTTATAGGTAGCGTATATACTTTCATATGGATTAAGTAAAAATGTATTATTTTGACATTACAAACAGGCACTTCAATTTTATTATATGTATATAGACAGGTTCAGACAATCTAACCTGACGTTAAGTGACGATGTGACCCAAGATGGTAACACAACAAACACACTAAACCTAGTGTAAGACTGGCTCTCAAGTGCAGCTGCCGAAACACACCTATTGGTGCTTGGCGATAGTTCAACTTGAGGGTGGTAGCTAGCCAGGCGGGCATTAGAAAAAGCCCTACCACCACGCTATGGTTTCTTCATGTGAAAATCATAAACCATTTCGATAGTGGATAAATTGGAAGTCTGTATCCGAACGCCAATTGATGTGTTCTAACAAATTTATTTGAGAACCAGTCCCACTTCTGATAAATACTGATCTATACATATTATAAAACTCAACGTCTCTCGGTCTGTCTGTTCGTTTATGTTCTTTTCATTTATATGTTTCGATTTATATGTTTTTATTTTAATTCATAGCTATGTTATCTGGCCACGTTATATGATATATTTTGTTAGATAAAGTAACATATGAAATAAGCAGTGACGATAATGGTGAATCAATTTGTAAAAAAGACGCTTAAATGGCTTACGCTAAGTAAACCGTACGAGATATATCAAAGTAATCTTCTACATAATTATAGATATTAAAAATACCTCCAAAAATGGCCAGCGATAGCATACATCTATCTTCTAAGGATCACCCACAATAAGCATTGTTGTCTTATGTTTTTTGACCGAGGGCAGAACGGTTCGCGCGTAAGGTAGAATAATAGAAAATATTTTCATATTTCACGACTTCAATTATAATCTTTATCGAAGCAAAATATCTAGTTTACATAATGTTTTTTTTTTTCTTTTCAGACCTGATGCCTTGAACAAGAACCAAGAATTGGAATTCGAGAGGAACAAGGAGAGATTCCAGTTTTTAAAGGTATTTTTTATGATATTAGACTTGTGATGTTAGGACACTTTTAAAATCTCTGGGTTTATAGAATAGTCCTCTCTTTTTCTCTTTGTTCAAATACATATCTTACGTCCTTTTCGTGTGTTACGTTGCAGTAAATTCGTACCTTGGTATTTTACTCTCATTGCGACCAAAGAAAGTTCCACTTAAGAATGTTCAGTAACCGATTATTGATGTCCCATCAAATAGAATAAGTTGAAAATTTTACCTTATGAGGGAGAGAATAAGAGTTTTCTGAAAAAAAAAACATGACTGACACTCGAAAGGAAATTTTTATCAATTACAAATTGTTCATCCATTGAGATTAAAAAAAAAATGGTTGGTTTTCGATTGTATAGAAATATCTGGTTATTATAATAGCACTGGCACTAATACATCTATGATTCACACAAGACATCATTGTCATATCACAAGTACTCACTACACACATTCACTCACAATATACGCGTATAAGCGAGGGCAGATAGTATCTCTGTTAAAATTAATTATTATTTATAAACTATTTCTAACAATACCTTAGATAATAATAACCAATTTGTGAAATCCTGTTTTAGCTTAATTTGTTGACTAAGTTAATTTGTAAGAGCATTTATAAGCTGTAGGATTTCTTTATAAATAAATAATAAATTATAATTTTTGAAAAAGGTGACCATTAATGCAGGCCGGCATGACAGCAGCGACCACCGATGGATTTCGATCTCTCGGTGGTCGCCGTTGTATTTGGCTGGTACTGTTCTTACCATCAGGGACAGAACAGTCATGTGCCGAGCTACTATAAAAAAATCGATTGATGAAGGGATGAAGGACGAGAGGAAAATTTTTGGAAAAGGAAGAGATCTACTTAATTTGGATACCATATAGCAACCACAAACCTACGCCGATACATACACGCGATGTTCGCGCATTGTAAAATGTTGCCATCATCGCTCCTAAAATTTATTTGACAAATATTGCTTATATAAATGTTTTTTTTTTTTTGTTAACAGTGGGGCGCTCAATCTTTCGACAACATGCTGATAGTTCCACCAGGATCTGGGATCGTTCATCAGGTATATAACGTACATCGAAATTCATCGCCTGACATAATGTTTTCACACCCTATATTAAGCGGCAATGTACGCGTTTCTTATGCACACATCAGAAGTGGGATATTTTTCTCAAGACAGCTGCGACGTTACATTGGTACGCGGTTAGCAGAGGCTTTTAACTGATAGGTGTTTTAATATTGTTCTCGTTAATATTGTTTATACTATATCTTTTACTTTTACACTTAATTTAGCGGGGTGATAGGTGATAAACCAGTCGCAGTGACTCTTTTACCCGGCTGCCGAAAGGCTTGTATGTTTATTGACAGCGATGACCGGCGGTGGATGGGTGGTCTCTCGGTGGTCGCCGTCATTTTTGGGTTGATGCTTACCACCAGGCACAGTGTGGTCACTATACCATACTAGTTACTATATAAATATAGGCAGTCATTGACGACTGCCGACAGAAGTGAAAACTTAAAACTGTGAAATGACAGTTTTTTTTAAATATGTACGTAGTATCAAAAATTACAGTTTTATAATTTGTAAACTAAAATGTTGAACATGAGTCTGGCTTTCACATCTACCGGCACTCCGGTAAACAATATAATATACATTTTTATATCGTCTACCCACTTATTAACGACAACATATAATATTGAAATATAATGATTAACATACGTGTTATTTGTATTTACCTAAAATTGCTGCGCGCGTGCCGTTAAGTATATTATATACTAGCTGTGCCCGCGGTTTTGCTCGCCCGGACTACTACAAAAGTTCTTTATTTTTTTGTGCGGAACCCTAATTAGTTTTCTAAAATAAAAGTAGCCTAAGTAATTCCTTATAACATCGGCTATCTGCCAGTGAAAATACCGTCAAAATTTGCTCAACTGTTTCGGAGATTACACGGAGGAAACAAACAATTTTTTTTTATTTTTTTTTATACATTCATCATATGCATTTAGTAATTTTCATATTATAAACGGCCATTTCAATTTTATATATTTTTTATAGATAGTGTTATTAAGTGTTAAAAATGTAATCCATACTTTTCATCGCTGATCACATCCAACACGTCACAATGGCATGACGTCATTACAATATGTCGGTGACGTGAACTTATAAGATTTCACTCGTACCAAAATCGTCCAATGTACCTCCTATAGGAAATTTCACTTCATAATCCCGGCAGTAGATATCTTTTGGAAAGTTGTTGTAAACACTTGTATGTTGGAAATAATACCAGTGAATTAACATTAAATCATTATTAAACATTTTTAGATTTAAATAAAAAAATATGCCACAAAAACGCTGCATTATGTTCGTGAGACCGCGCGTGACGTCATCGTTCAATAAATAAAACCGATAAAAGGTACAAAGTAGAGTTTAATATAATTTCGGTTGAAATTTAGAAATTACTTTTGATGCAATGATGGCTCGTTAGTGGTAGCGTGTACGGACATCGCGTCGATGAGTGAGTGAGTTCGAATCCCTGCAATAAGCCTGAGCGCCAGGTGAAGGAAAACAACGTGATGAAATCATGGCATGGTGGTAGGGCTTTTTTTTAATGCTTGCTTGGCCATCTACAAGTTAAATCTGTCGCCAAGCACCAATAGGTGTGTTCCGGCAGCTGCACTTGAGAGCCAGTCGACCCACTAGGCCTAACGTGTTACCACTTTGAGCCACATCGTCACTTAAGATTAGGTGAGATTGTGGCTATAACGCTAAACATATAACATTAAAAAAAACTTCAGCACATATATAATTTAATTTTAAGTCACTATTTCTACATTTAGTAATAATTTTAGAGACACGTGTTAAAAGATAACCTAATAAGAACAGCACTCAACAGTGTACATAAATATTGTATGATGACGTAAGGATTTTTGATTGGCGTTACCAATCACGTAACTCGCATACCGAAAAACTTCCAATTTTTTCAAAATAAAACTAAATAAATGGGTAATTATTTGTACAGATTTGTATTTTTTAGGCCTTCTGTAAATAAATCATGAGGTTTAATTTTTAAATATACTGCCAACTCTTGATTTTCAGGTGAACTTGGAATACCTAGCCCGTGTCGTGTTTATCAATGAAGTCCTCCACCCTGACTCGGTGGTGGGCACCGACAGCCACACCACCATGATCAACGGGCTCGGCGTCGTCGGCTGGGGGGTTGGCGGTCAGATACTTTTGTTTTCTAACTTACTGATATGTCTATATCCCTTTCTACCCGCCTATGGCAAAGCCAAAAGGGGGATTGTGATTTGAGCAGGCTATGTATATCTGTTCCCGCATATCTTTTAAAATACCTATCATAATTGGACAAATGGGTTTTGTTAGAAGCGCCTTGAACATACAGTGATTATATGTCATGTGACGTTTACACTGAATTAAATATGGCGCACTCTAGAAGACATTAAGTACTGTATTAAAAAAAATAAGCTACAAGGGAGCGTTAGCAGTGTCACAGTAGACAATTGCTAGAAAAGTTTAACACGGATGAAACAGCGGGGCGTAGCTGGTGTTGAAAAAAAAAACATTTTCACTGTAATTATTTTATCTGTTAAGATAGATTTATTTAAACTCACTGATATTCAGGAATAACGTAAAATACTGAGTGTGTGTACTAGAGAGAGAAGCATGCAGTATAAATCTTGAGATGAGAGCGCTGAGTCGGAGAGAGACAACCAGATGCGACGCTACCTGAGTGGCACGTAGCGACGTCCCACCAGAACGCTCTTGTTCCCGTCCAAACGCGTTATTACAATACGAAATGGAATTCGTTATCAAAAATGTGATGTCAAATTTTCAAGTTTAAAACAGTGTGCAACATTACACAAGCCATGCGCACAGTTTTAACACGAAATTTGAGTACTTTTATGAAGTTATTATTTGAATTGGTAACACCTATGTTTTCAGTTTTGATCTCGTATTTCATTTCATAGTGCAGATGTTTCAGATAAAAAGCGGAAAGTTGATGTTACTGTTTATATTTCAGGTATCGAAGCGGAGGCAGTGATGCTAGGACAAGCAATAAGCATGCTGCTACCGAAGGTCGTAGGTTACAAGCTGGTCGGAGTATTGAACCCCTTAGTGACCTCTACTGACCTCGTGTTAACCATCACCAAGGTAATACAGCATACATCCTTAATGTCGTCTCAGTTTTAGCGTGTTCGGATACCGCGTCAATCGACGTAGGTACAACATACATCCTTATTGTTGTCTCAGTTGTAGCGTGTTCGGATACCGCATCAATCGACGTAGGTACAACATACATCCTTACTGTTGTCTCAGTTGTAGCGTGTTCGGATACCGCATCAATCGACATAGGTACAACACATCCTTACTGTTGTCTCAGTTGTAGCGTGTTCGGATACCGCGTCAATCGACGTAGGTACAACATACATCCTTATTGTTGCCTCAGTTGTAGCGTGTTCGGATACCGCATCAATCGACATAGGTACAACACATCCTTACTGTTGTCTCAGTTGTAGCGTGTTCGGATACCGCGTCAATCGACGTAGGTACAACATACATCCTTATTGTTGTCTCAGTTGTAGCGTGTTCGGATACCGCATCAATCGACATAGGTACAACACATCCTTACTGTTGTCTCAGTTGTAGCGTGTTCGGATACCGCGTCAATCGACGTAGGTACAACATACATCCTTACTGTTGTCTCAGTTGTAGCGTGTTCGGATACCGCATCAATCGACGTAGGTACTACATACATCCTTACTGTTGTCTCAGTTGTAGCGTGTTTGGATACCGCATCAATCGACGTAGGTACAACATACATCCTTACTGTTGTCTCAGTTGTAGCGTGTTCGGATACCGCATCAATGGACGTAGGTACAACATACATCCTTACTGTTGTTTCAGTTGTAGCGTGTTCGGATACCGCGTTTTATATGAATGTTGTACTTAGTTGTAATAATGAATAAATATTTATATTACGGGTATCATTTTAAATTTATTTATAAAGAATGTATTTAGAACATGTTTTCAAAAGTTTTCTACACCCGGATTAAAATAAAACTCACCACTGTCAAGTTATACTTAAATTTTTTTCTTGATTTTTTTTTGTTATCGTTGTAGGTTTGTCTTTGTGGGCACAATCTCACCTGATGTTAAGTGACGATGTGGCCAAGATGATAACACGCTAAACCTAGTGGAGGGACTGGTTCTCAAGTGCAGGTGCCGGAACACACCTATTGGTGCTTGGCGATAGATGATGAAATGTTTCGTACTGGCAGCACCTCAGGTCGCTGGGCGTCGTGGGCAAGTTCGTCGAGTTCTTCGGGCCGGGCGTGTCTGCGCTGAGCATCGCGGACCGCGCCACCGTCGCCAACATGTGCCCCGAGTTCGGAGCGACCCTGGCCCTGTTCCCCGTGGACCAGCGCTCGCTCCAGTACCTGCATCAGACCAGTCAGTACTTATATCACCTGAGATGATTCATTTAAATTGTAAATGTTTACCACAACAATTCAAATCTATTATATCGTATATTCTGCTCGCGTGGACTACAGAATGCCGCCCAAGCATATGTGCGAATCGTGCTGCTCCCGCTCCCGGCGGTCCTCCATCGGTTATTTTAAAGACAGAACTGCTTATTATAAGTGATCGTTAGAAGATAGACAGATGATATCGTCGACTTATTTGTAGGTCTTGTTAAGATTTACAATTACGTAATATATTAATTTGATATATCTCGTATGGTTAACTCAGCGTAAGCCATTTAAGCGCCTCAAATGCCACTTTTTTCTAAGTTGATTCGCTATCATTGTCACTGTTTATTTCCTACGTTACTTAATGTAAGAAATATATCCTATAACCTAGCTAAATAAAATAGCTATGAATTAAATAAGAAAATTAGTCTGCACATGCAATGTGAAAATTATAATTAAATAAAAGATAAACCCATTCGAGTTACCTTGTCGGCTCTTCCTAGTGACTGGGATGTTCATCCGAACCGGTAGTAGTACGTTGACGTGCACAAGCACCTCCTTAGCGCCTTACTTGAATAACGTATGTTTGTAGTTTGAAGCGATGATGGCTCAGTGGTAGCATGTAAGACTTCGCGTCGACTGACGTGAGTTCGAATCTCTACAATGAGCCCGAGCTTTCGGTGAAGGAAAACATCGTGAGGTAACCATAGCATGCTGGTGCCTGGCTAGCTACGACTCTCAAGTTGTAAATCTGCCGCCAAGCTCCAATAAGTGTGTTCCGGCAGCTGCACTTGGGAGCCAGTCTTCCACTAGGTTTAGCGTGTTACCATCTTGGGCCACATCGTCACTTAACATCAGGTGAGATTGTGGCCACTACGCCAAACCTACAACGATAAAAAAGTATTTTTAATGACAACGTTCGGTACAGACCGGTCGCGGGACAAAATCGAAGTGATCGAGGGCTACCTGCGCGCGACCAAGCTGTTCCGAGACTACAACAACTCGGACCAGGATCCTGTCTTCTCAGAGGTACGTTCAGATACTTTTTTTATACTATAAAGGTGGCAAACAAGCATACAGCCCGCCTGGTGGTAAGCGGGTTCCGTAGCCTATGGATGTTTGTAATACCTAGTGCGTTACTAACCTTGAACCCCTTACTCAAAGAGCTCTATGAACCCTACTCACCGCAGGAACACACCACTAGGTCATTTGGCTGCGATCTCCAGTAGGGTGGAGGTATTCCACCAGTCAGACTCCCCCAAGTAGAGGATCTACAAAGAATTGTCTCTCAGAGCTACCACTTTATCTAGTTTAGTTCTATCAATGAATGAATAACAAATCAATAGCAACGCTCTTTGATGAAAGGAATTATACACTGTGCCCCACGGCTTCACCTGTGTTAAATTTTAGCTTTCAAACAAATAAAACAACAGGCTTAGCAATCAACTTCATAATGTAGACTTTTAATTAAAAAATATAGAACTTTTATATTTTTTTTCATAACACGCTTAAAAAAGGACAACTTCGGAAAATGTGTATTAAGTTGAATCTAAGTTAAAATATAGCTTTAAGTTTACCTGTAAAGTTAAATGTAAAATTCATAGGGAAACAAATGGCTTTAACAATAAAAGTACTTACAATGTACACTTTTTGATTAGCCTCCATCTGCATTGAAGTTCACAGTAAAATGATAAATCTCGTATGTACAAAGGGAAAAATCCTCTTTCTCATTCAAGGTGGTTGAACTCGATCTTTCTACAGTCGTGACGTCAGTGAGTGGACCGAAACGACCCCAGGACAGAGTCTCAGTATCGGTCATGAAGAAAGACTTCCAAGACTGCTTGACCAACAAGGTGAGTGCTGCTTATATATAGCTCATTCAAAAATATCTAGTTACTGGTTGCAATCATCTGTTGAATTTATTGTATACTAATAGCAACAACTAAGACTAATAGACACACACTAATTGTACACAAACAGAAAAAGCCTTTAATCACGAAGACAGTGTCCAATGATCATAGTCATCACACTCCCAGTGACAGAATTACAAACATGTCTACTGAGATAGCAACAACTAAGAATAATAGACACATACTAAATGTACACAAACAGAAAAAGCCATTGAATCACGAAGACAGTGTCCAATGATCATAGTCATCACACTCCCAGTGACAGAATTACAAACATGTCTACTGAGATAGCAACAACTAAGAATAATAGACACATACTAAATGTACACAAACAGAAAAAGCCATTGAATCACAAAGACACTGTCTAATGATCATAGTCATCACATTCCCAGTGACAGAATTTCAAACATGTCTACTGAGATAGCAACAACTAAGAATAATAGACACATACTAAATGTACACAAACAGAAAAAGCCATTGAATCACGAAGACAGTGTCCAATGATCATAGTCATCACACTCCCAGTGACAGAATTACAAACATGTCTACTGAGATAGCAACAACTAAGAATAATAGACACATACTAAATGTACACAAACAGAAAAAGCCATTGAATCACGAAGACAGTGTCCAATGATCATAGTCATCACACTCCCAGTGACAGAATTACAAACATGTCTACTGAGATAGCAACAACTAAGAATAATAGACACATACTAAATGTACACAAACAGAAAAAGCCATTGAATCACGAAGACAGTGTCCAATGATCATAGTCATCACACTCCCAGTGACAGAATTACAAACATGTCTACTGAGATAGCAACAACTAAGAATAATAGACACATACTAAATGTACACAAACAGAAAAAGCCATTGAATCACGATGACAGTGTCCAATGATCATAGTCATCATACTCCCAGTGACAGAATTGTAAACATGTCTGCTGAGATCATGACAACTACAATAAGTAGACAAGTTAAATCATTCTGTACACACATGAAATGTTACGTTTTGAAGAGACGTCTTCCGATCATAGTCATCATACTCCCAGTGACAGAATTGTAAACATGTCTGCTGAGATCATGACAACTGCAATAAGTAGACAAGTTAAATCATTCTGTACACACATGAAATGTTACGTTTTGAAGAGACGTCTTCCGATCATAGTCATCATACTCCCAGTGACAGAATTGTAAACATGTCTGCTGAGATCATGACAACTGCAATAAGTAGACAAGTTAAATCATTCTTTACACACATGAAATGTAATGTTTTGATGTGTCGTCTTCCGATCATAGTCATCATACTCCCAGTGACAGAATTGTAAACAAGTCTGCTGAGGTCATGACAACTGCAATAAGTAGACAAGTTAAATCATTCTTTACACACATGAAATGTAATGTTTTGATGTGTCGTCTTCCGATCATAGTCATCATACTCCCAGTGACAGAATTGTAAACAAGTCTGCTGAGGTCATGACAACTGCAATAAGTAGACAAGTTAAATCATTCTGTACACACATGAAATGTTACGTTTTGAAGAGGAGTCTTCCAATCATAGTCATCATACTCCCAGTGACAGAATTGTAAACATGTCTGCTGAGATCATGACAACTGCAACAAGTAGACAAGTCAAATTATTATTTATGCACATGAAATGTAATGTTTTGAAGAGGCGTCTTCCGATCATAGTCATCATACTCCCAGTGACAGAATTGTAAACATGTCTGCTGACATCATGACAACTGCAATAAGTAGACAAGTTAAATAATTCTGTACACACATGAAATGTTACGTTTTGAAGAGACGTCTTCCGATCATAGTCATCATACTCCCAGTGACAGAATTGTAAACATGTCTGCTGAGATCATGACAACTGCAATAAGTAGACAAGTTAAATCAATCTTTACACACATGAAATGTAATGTTTTGATGTGTCGTCTTCCGATCATAGTCATCATACTCCCAGTGACAGAATTGTAAACATGTCTGCTGAGATCATGACAACTGCAATAAGTAGACAAGTTAAATCATTCTGTACACACATGAAATGTTACGTTTTGAAGACGAGTCTTCCAATCATAGTCATCATACTCGCAGTGACTGAATTGTAAACATGTCTGCTGAGATCATGACAACTGCAACAAGTAGACAAGTCAAATTATTATTTATGCACATGAAATGTAATGTTTTGAAGAGGCGTCTTCCGATCATAGTCATCATACTCCCAGTGACAGAATTGTAAACATGTCTGCTTAAATAGTAACAACTAAGACTAATAAACATATACTAATGTACACAAACAGGGAAAGCCATTGAATCACGATGACAGTGTCCAATGATCATAGTCATCACACTCCCAGTGACAGAATTACAAACATGTCTACTGAGCTAGTAACAACTAAGACTAATAAACATATACTAATGTACACAAACAGGGAAAAGCCATTGAATCACGATGACAGTGTCCAATGATCATAGTCATCACACTCCCAGTGACAGAATTACGAACATGTCTACTGAGATAGCAACAACTAAGAATAATAGACACATACTAAATGTACACAAACAGAAAAAGCCATTGAATCACGAAGACACTGTCTAATGATCATAGTCATCACATTCCCAGTGACAGAATTTCAAACATGTCTACTGAGATAGCAACAACTAAGAATAATAGACACATACTAAATGTACACAAACAGAAAAAG
Source organism: Saturnia pavonia (assembly GCA_947532125.1). Classification (NCBI taxonomy): domain Eukaryota; kingdom Metazoa; phylum Arthropoda; class Insecta; order Lepidoptera; family Saturniidae; genus Saturnia; species Saturnia pavonia. The sequence goes on from OX383923.1 coordinate 8,326,531, forward strand.
CCATTGAATCACGAAGACAGTGTCCAATGATCATAGTCATCACACTCCCAGTGACAGAATTACAAACATGTCTACTGAGATAACAACAACTAAGAATAATAGACACATACTAAATGTACACAAACAGAAAAAGCCATTGAATCACGAAGACAGTGTCCAATGATCATAGTCATCACATTCCCAGTGATAGAATTACAAACATGTCTACTGAGATAGCAACAACTAAGACTAAAAGACACATACTAAATGTACACAAACAGAAAAGGCCATTGAATCACGAAGACAGTGTCCAATGAACATAGTCATCACATTCCCAGTGACAGAATTACAAACATGTCAACTGAGATAGCAACAACTAAGAATAATAGACACATACTAAATGTACACAAACAGAAAAAGCCATTGAATCACGAAGACACTGTCTAATGATCATAGTCATCACATTCCCAGTGACAGAATTTCAAACATGTCTACTGAGATAGCAACAACTAAGAATAATACACATACTAAATGTACACAAACAAAAAAAGCCATTGATTCACGAAAACAGTGTCCAATGATCATAGTCATCACACTCCCAGTGACTGAATTATAAACATGTCTACTGAGATCATGACAATCGAATTAAGCAGACGAGTCAAATTATTATTTATGCACATTTATTTATTTATATCCTTCTTACACCAACATACAATAGTAACAGCTACATGGCCAAGACATGTTATATGCATTTAAAAATACTTACTTGCTAATTTTAATTAATATTTAAACTAGCCACTAATATTTCTAAAGATTCTCTAAGTTTCGTCATTACATGGAATGTAATGATTTTCAAGTGGCGTCTTCCGATCATAGTCTAAACATAGTGTAAACATGTCTGCTGGGATAGTAACAACTAAGACTAATAAACATATACTAATGTACACAAACAGGGAAAAGCCATTGAATCACGATGACAGTGTCCAATGATCATAGTCATCACACTCCCAGTGACAGAATTACGAACATGTCTACTGAGATAGCAATAACTAAGACTAATCGACACACAATAATTGTACACAAACAGGAAAAAGCCATTGAATCACGATGACAGTGTCCAATGATCGTAGTCATCATACTTCCAGTGACAGAATTATAAAAATGTCTGCTGCTAAAATCATAGCAACTGCAACAAGTAGACAAGTCAAATTATTATTTATGCACATGAAATGTAATGTTTTGAAGGGGCGTCTTCTGATCATAGTCATCATACTCCCAGTGACAGAATTGTAAACATGTCTGCTGACATCATGACAACTGCAATAAGTAGACAAGTTAAATCATTCTGTACACACATGAAATGTTACTTTTTGAAGAGGTCTTCCGATCATAGTCATCATACTCCCAGTGACAGAATGGTAAACATGTCTGCTGAGATCATGACAACTACAATAAGTAGACAAGTTAAATCATTCTGTACACATTAAATGTTACGGTTTGAAGAGGCGGCCTTCGATCATAGTCATCATACTCCCAGTGACAGAATTGTAAACATGTCTGCTGAGATCATGACAACTGCAATAAGTAGACAAGTTAAATCATTCTGTACACACATGAAATGTTACGTTTTGAAGAGGAGTCTTCCGATCATAGTCATCATAATCCCAGTGACAGAATTGTAAACATGTCTGCTGAGATCATGACAACTGCAACAAGTAGACAAGTCAAATTATTATTTATGCACATGAAATGTAATGTTTTGAAGAGGCGTCTTCCGATCATAGTCATCATTTTCCCAGTGACAGAATTGTAAACATGTCTGCTGACATCATGACAACTGCAATAAGTAGACAAGTTAAATCATTCTGTACACACATGAAATGTTACGTTTTGAAGAGACGTCTTCCGATCATAGTCATCATACTCCCAGTGACAGAATTGTAAACATGTCTGCTGAGATCATGACAACTGCAATAAGTAGACAAGTTAAATCATTCTGTACACACATGAAATGTTACGTTTTGAAGAGACGTCTTCCGATCATAGTCATCATACTCCCAGTGTCAGAATTGTAAACATGTCTGCTGAGATCATGACAACTGCAATAAGTAGACAAGTTAAATCATTATGTACACACATGAAATGTTACGTTTTGAAGAGGAGTCTTCCGATCATAGTCATCATACTCCCAGTGACAGAATTGTAAACATGTCTGCTGAGATAGTAACAACTAAAACTAATAAACATATACTAATGTACACAAACAGGGAAAAGCCATTGAATCACGATGACAGTGTCCAATGATCATAGTCATCACACTCCCAGTGACAGAATTACGAACATGTCTACTGAGATAGCAATAACTAAGACTAATCGACACACAATAATTGTACACAAACAGGAAAAAGCCATTGAATCACGATGACAGTGTCCAATGATCGTAGTCATCATACTTCCAGTGACAGAATTATAAAAATGTCTGCTGAGATCATGGCAACTGCAACAAGTAGACAAGTCAAATTATTATTTATGCACATGAAATGTAATGTTTTGAAGAGGCGTCTTCCGATCATAGTCATCATACTCCCAGTGACATAATTGTAAACATGTCTGCTGACATCATGACAACTGCAATAAGTAGACAAGTTAAATCATTCTGTACACACATGAAATGTTACGTTTTGAAGAGACGTCTTCCGATCATAGTCATCATACTCCCAGTGACAGAATTGTAAACATGTCTGCTGAGATCATGACAACTGCAATAAGTAGAGATGTTAAATCATTCTGTACACACATGAAATGTTACGTTTTGAAGAGACGTCTTCCGATCATAGTCATCATACTCCCAGTGACAGAATTGTAAACATGTCTGCTGAGATCATGACAACTGCAATAAGTAGACTAGTTAAATCATTCTGTACACACATTAAATGTTACGTTTTGAAGAGACGTCTTCCGATCATAGTCATCATACTCCCAGTGACAGAATTGTAAACATGTCTGCTGAGATCATGACAACTGCAATAAGTAGACAAGTTAAATCATTATGTACACACATGAAATGTTACGTTTTGAAGAGGAGTCTTCCGATCATAGTCATCATACTCCCAGTGACAGAATTGTAAACATGTCTGCTGAGATAGTAACAACTAAGACTAATAAACATATACTAATGTACACAAACAGGGAAAAGCCATTGAATCACGATGACAGTGTCCAATGATCATAGTCATCACACTCCCAGTGACAGAATTACGAACATGTCTACTGAGATAGCAATAACTAAGACTAATCGACACACAATAATTGTACACAAACAGGAAAAAGCCATTAAATCACGATGACAGTGTCCAATGATCGTAGTCATCATACTTCCAGTGACAGAATTATAAAAATGTCTGCTGAGATCATGGCAACTGCAACAAGTAGACAAGTCAAATTATTATTTATGCACATGAAATGTAATGTTTTGAAGAGGCGTCTTCCGATCATAGTCATCATACTCCCAGTGACATAATTGTAAACATGTCTGCTGACATCATGACAACTGCAATAAGTAGACAAGTTAAAACATTCTGTACACACATGAAATGTAATGTTTTATGTGTCGTCTTCCGATCATAGTCATCATACTCCCAGTGACAGAATTGTAAACATGTCTGCTGAGATAGTAACAACTAAGACTAATAGACATATACTAATTTACAAAAACAGGGAAAGCCATTGAATCACGAAGTCAGTGTCCAATGATCATAGTCATCACACTCCCAGTGACAGAATTATAAACATGTCTACTGAGCTAGTAACAACTAAGACTAATAAACATATACTAATGTACACAAACAGAGAAAAGCCATTGAATCACGATGACAGTGTCCAATGATCATAGTCATCACACTCCCAGTGACAGAATTACGAACATGTCTACTGAGATAGCAATAACTAAGACTAATCGACACATACTAATTTACACAAACAGGAAAAAGCCATTGAATCACGGTGACAGTGTCCAATGATCATAGTCATCATACTTCCAGTGACAGAATTATAAAAATGTCTGCTGCTAAAATCATGGCAACTGCAACAAGTAGACAAGTCAAATTATTATTTATGCACATGAAATGTAATGTTTTGAAGGGGCGTCTTCCGATCATAGTCATCATACTCCCAGTGACAGAATTGTAAACATGTCATCTGACATCATGACAACTGCAATAATTAAACAAGTTAAATCATTCTGTACACACATGAAATGTTTCGTTTTGAAAAGGCGTCTTCCGATCATAGACATCATACTCCCAGTGACAGAATTGTAAACATGTCTGCTGAGATCATGACAACTGCAATAAGTAGACAAGTTAAATCATTCTGTACACACATGAAATGTTACTTTTTGAAGAGGTCTTCCGATCATAGTCATCATACTCCCAGTGACAGAATTGTAAACATGTCTACTGAGATAGTAACAACTAAGACTAATAGACATATACTAAATGTACACCATCAGGAAGAAACCATTGAATCACGAAGACAGTGTCCAATGATCATAGTCATCACACTCCCAGTGACAGAATTACAAACATGTCTACTGTGATAGTAACAACTAAGACTGATAGACATATACTAATGTACAAAAACAGAGAAAGCCATTGAATCACGAAGTCAGTGTCCAATGATCATAGTCATCACACTCCCAGTGACAGAATTATAAACATGTCTACTGAGCTAGTAACAACTAAGACTAATAAACATATACTAATGTACACAAACAGGGAAAAGCCATTGAATCACGATGACAGTGTCCAATGATCATAGTCATCACACTCCCAGTGACAGAATTACGAACATGTCTACTGAGATAGCAATAACTAAGACTAATCGACACATACTAATTTACACAAACAGGAAAAAGCCATTGAATCACGATGACAGTGTCCAATTATCATAGTCATCATACTTCCAGTGACAGAATTATAAAAATGTCTGCTGAGATTATGGCAACTGCAATAAGTAGACAAGTCAAATTATTATTTATGCACATGAAATGTAATGTTTTGAAGGGGCGTCTTCCGATCATAGTCATCATACTCCCAGTGACAGAATTGTAAACATGTCTGCTGACATCATGACAACTGCAATAAGTAGACAAGTTAAATCATTCTGTACACACATGAAATGTTACGTTTTGAAAAGGCGTCTTCCGATCATAGACATCATACTCCCAGTGACAGAATTGTAAACATGTCTGCTGAGATCATGACAACTGCAATAAGTAGACAAGTTAAATCATTCTGTACACACATGAAATGTTACGTTTTGAAGAGGAGTCTTCCGATCATAGTCATCATACTCCCAGTGACAGAATTGTAAACATGTCTGCTGAGATCATGACAACTGCAACAAGTAGACAAGTCAAATTATTATTTATGCACATGAAATGTAATGTTTTGAAGAGGCGTCTTCCGATCATAGTCATCATACTCCCAGTGACAGAATTGTAAACATGTCTGCTGACATCATGACAACTGCAATAAGTAGACAAGTTAAATCATTCTGTACACACATGAAATGTTACGTTTTGAAGAGACGTCTTCCGATCATAGTCATCATACTCCCAGTGACAGAATTGTAAACATGTCTGCTGAGATCATGACAACTGCAATAAGTAGACAAGTTAAATCATTCTTTACACACATGAAATGTAATGTTTTGATGTGTCGTCTTCCGATCATAGTCATCATACTCCCAGTGACAGAATTGTAAACAAGTCTGCTGAGGTCATGACAACTGCAATAAGTAGACAAGTTAAATCATTCTGTACACACATGAAATGTTACGTTTTGAAGAGGAGTCTTCCGATCATAGTCATCATACTCCCAGTGACAGAATTGTAAACATGTCTGCTGAGATCATGACAACTGCAACAAGTAGACAAGTCAAATTATTATTTATGCACATGAAATGTAATGTTTTGAAGAGGCGTCTTCCGATCATAGTCATCATACTCCCAGTGACAGAATTGTAAACATGTCTGCTGACATCATGACAACTGCAATAAGTAGACAAGTTAAATCATTCTGTACACACATGAAATGTTACGTTTTGAAGAGACGTCTTCCGATCATAGTCATCATACTCCCAGTGACAGAATTGTAAACATGTCTGCTGAGATCATGACAACTGCAATAAGTAGACAAGTTAAATCATTCTTTACACACATGAAATGTAATGTTTTGATGTGTCGTCTTCCGATCATAGTCATCATACTCCCAGTGACAGAATTGTAAACATGTCTGCTGAGATCATGACAACTGCAATAAGTAGACAAGTTAAATCATTATGTTCACACATGAAATGTTACGTTTTGAAGAGACGTCTTCCGATCATAGTCATCATACTCCCAGTGACAGAATTGTAAACATGTCTGCTGAGATCATGACAACTGCAATAAGTAGACAAGTTAAATCATTATGTACACACATGAAATGTTACGTTTTGAAGAGGAGTCTTCCGATCATAGTCATCATACTCCCAGTGACAGAATTGTAAACATGTCTGCTGAGATCATGACAACTGCAATAAGTAGACAAGTTAAATCATTATGTACACACATGAAATGTTACGTTTTGAAGAGGAGTCTTCCGATCATAGTCATCATACTCCCAGTGACAGAATTGTAAACATGTCTGCTGAGATCATGACAACTGCAATAAGTAGACAAGTTAAATCATTATGTACACACATGAAATGTTACGTTTTGAAGAGGAGTCTTCCGATCATAGTCATCATACTCCCAGTGACAGAATTGTAAACATGTCTGCTGAGATCATGACAACTGCAATAAGTAGACAAGTTAAATCATTATGTACACACATGAAATGTTACGTTTTGAAGAGGAGTCTTCCGATCATAGTCATCATACTCCCAGTGACAGAATTGTAAACATGTCTGCTGAGATCATGACAACTGCAATAAGTAGACAAGTTAAATCGTTCTGTACACACATGAAATGTAATGTTTTGATGTGTCGTCTTCCGATCATAGTCATCATACTCCCAGTGACAGAATTGCAAACATGTCTGCTGAGATTATGGCAACTGTAATAAGTAGACAAGTTAAATTATACTATACACACATGAATTGTATAGTATAAAGTCGAAACAGCCAAAGTTTCCAAATATATTTGTTGAGATAGTGACAATTGTTTTAAGCCATAGACAAAAAGTATATTATTCGCCTTAAAAACATATTATGAAGTTGTATAATCGAGCAACTCCAGTCAGCCCATCCAGTGCCTTGACAACTGAATTGATAACAACTGAAGTGTGTAAAAATGTTAATAGAATTTCAACAATCTTTTAATTTAGTTTGGTAGAGTGAACGTGCTTCATTGGCGCAACTACTACACACTCGATGTAAAAAATAGATATGTGGTTCTTGAGTTTTAAGCGTACACCAAAAAAAAAGAAGAATAGAGAAACCTGGTCAGATAACATAGCTATGAACGAAAAAAATACCTTGTAGGTCGAATAAGTAGTTATAGTGTAAAAATTACATAATCGGAGAGACAGACAGAGATACCTAAGTTTAATAATATGTATAGATGATCTTGTATATAACTTGAACCAACTTGCATTAAATAATTTTACAATGATAAACACTATATACACACTGAATATCACTAACGCTAAAGCAAAAAATAAATAAATTATGTCATCAACAAACAAACAGTCCAGTAGGGGTTTGACCTAATAAGCTTTACTTACCAAAACTTGTATATTTCTGCAGTACTTTTTATTAAATGATCTTCTTTGTACCTTGAACTAACTTGCACTGAATAATTTTACAATGATAAACACTATATACACACTGAATATCACTAACACTAAAGCAAAAAAAATGTATGTCATTAAGAAACAGTCCAGTAGGCGTTTGACCTAATAAGCTTTACTTACCAAAACTTGTATATTTCTGCAGTACTTTTTATTAAATGATCTTCTTTGTACCTTGAACTAACTTGCACTGAATAATTTTACAATGATAAACACTATATACACACTGAATATCACTAACACTAAAGCAAAAAAAATGTATGTCATTAAGAAACAGTCCAGTAGGCGTTTGACCTAATAAGCTTTACTTACCAAAACTTGTATATTTCTGCAGTACTTTTTATTAAATGATCTTCTTTGTACCTTGAACTAACTTGCACTGAATAATTTTACAATGATAAACACTATATACACACTGAATATCACTAACACTAAAGCAAAAAAAATGTATGTCATTAAGAAACAGTCCAGTAGGCGTTTGACCTAATAAGCTTTACTTACCAAAACTTGTATATTTCTGCAGTACTTTTTATTTAATGATCTTTTTTGTATCTTGAACCAACTTGCACTGAATAATTTTACAATGATAAACACTATATGCATACCTATACAATCCCACGTAACCTAAAGCAAATAAGTGTACCAACGCCATTAACTAACAGTCCAGGGGTTTGAACTTTGTATCACTATAGAAATATTACGTGAAATGAAATAAACGAATTTATCTATAAGACACACGGAGAGCTCTTGAACGCACCATCTCTAAACTCACAATGACGTTCAAATCTGAAAATCTATAACTTTTTATACCATATTAATTAATCCGAAATTACCTGGAGCGACCCCTTTTAATTAGGGATTAATTAATATATATAATTGACTTATAATGTGTTTCAATTCATTAATTAGTTATTATTGTGAAATTCGAAAAACATGTTATTGGTATTTAATTATAATCCTTTCTAAAGAAATGTAAACAACTCACATACTAGCTGCGTTGATTACGCAGTAATTACTTCGTCTCGTATTTTGTAATTTAATTCATGTTTTGTGATTTCTAAGTGTAAATAATAAGTTTTATAAGAGGAATGGCTCTGTTCTGGGTTCTGTTTACAAAAATTAATTAAAATCGCCACGCCGTTTCGAGTTAAATACATACATATAAATAACAGACGAATTTTGTTAATTATATCGCGTTTAATGACCTTTATAATAGACATTTATCATAAAATTAAAAAAAAAAACATGTTAAGACATACCTACAGATTTATTAGTACATGTAGGTTTCTTATAGTAAAATTCTCGGAAATATGTGTCAAAAAAAAATGCAATGTGCGTTTCGTTCGAAGAGCGGTGTAGGGTTTCCGTACATGCCCGTCACGTACCAATCATGTTACACCGGACCGGCGATGAATCATTATTTAGAGTCTTTAAGTAATTTTCAATGCAATTTGTACGAGAAATTACTTCTCCAAACACATTTTATAAGTTGATTAACGATTACTCGTTAACTTGTAAACAATTTCTTTTTCAAGATTTTATTTTACCTCTTTGACGGCGTGATTAATGTGTATACCCATACCAAGTTACGGTTGTCTAGTACTAAAAATCTCTGCGCTAAGCCGCAGACAGACAGACGGACATAGCGAAACTAAAAGGGTGCCTTGTTGACTTTGGAACCCTAAAAAGGACATAAAACGATTTTAATTTAAACTTCTTTTCATTCTATTATACAGAATTTTCCATTTATTTGTGTTATTCTGTCTCGAAGAAGGATAAGAAACTTATGTTTACTTAACAACAAAAAATGAAGGTAAAAAAACGCTTGCCTATACGCCATTTCCAAAAAAAGCTTCATCTTGGCGTCGTAGATATTCAGTCTAAATAATAAACTATTTTTACGTCAATAATATTATAAAAACTAGTGGTGCGCCCGCGGCTCTGTTCGCATTTCTTACGCAGTTATTATTAGTAATTGTATGTTTACTCATATTATTGACAATTCATATAGTCTACAGATTGAGGAATTACATAATGTTTCCTTCTGTACAAAATGTTATAAAAACCGGTTGGAGGATGAATATTTTTTTTGCATTTTTTTTTACGATTTTTAACAGTATTATTGACAGTTCTTATGGAGTGCAATTGAGGAATTACACAAACTTCCCCTGTATATAGCATTTCGGAAAAATCAACCAAGCCGTTTTTCAGTTGAATCCGGACATATAAACAGACAGACAAAAATGTATTTAATTTTATATTCCTTTATAATAGAGATGTATTAGAAAATTTGGAAAAATAGACAATACACTAACAGGACTACAGATTTATTCATATAGATAGGGGTGAATTTATTTCCATTCACAAACTTATTATAAAGAATATTGTTTTACATGCCTATGCATATATACGAGTATATTAAATATATATATAAAAATACAACTAAAAAAATATATCTTTTATTTTGGGAATTGTAACCAAATAGGTAAATCACGCATCATTTTGATTTAGGTGCAAGAACTATTAAATTCTTTTTTTTTTCAAGGTACACTTCTTTTGGCGCGTTTTGTAGAGGGTAAAATTGATTGAAAATTAAAATGTCAGTAAAATGAATCACATTATTATCATTGATGGGTAACTTCGTTATGTTGTTGGCGCGCGGGATAACATTCTTGGTGTTAAGCCAAAGAAGCATCTACTTGTTATATGCTTACAAAGGTACGGACAATTTTTCTTCTATACATATTATAAAACTCAACGTTTCTCTGTCTGTCTGTCCGTTTATGTTGTTTTCACGCGACAACCACTAATCCAATTTACATGGTTTTGTCTTTAATTCATAGCTACGCTATCTGGACCGGTTATAGGATATATTTTGTTACATAAAATAATATACGAAATAAACAGTGACGATAATGGTGAATCAATTCGGATAAAAGATGCTTTTGGGGCGCTTAAAATGGCTTAAGTTGAGTAAACCATACGAGATATATCCAATTAATGTTTTACATAATTGTAGATCTTAAAAATTCTTCCAAAAAAGTCAGCGATAGCATATATCTATCTTCTAAGGATCACACACAATAAGCATTTCTATCTTCCGTCTTTAGAGTGGGGGCAGCACAATTCGCGCGTGAGCTCGACCGACAGCATTCTATAGTCCACGCGAACGGTACCGCGGGCGCAGCTAGTTCCTAATAAAATAACATAATTGTAAGCATTAATGGACACGCTACTGTGCTCTTGTCCAAAGGGTATGGTTGACAATAAAAACCTTTCCAACTCAGCCCTTACAAACGACAACCTATTGCGACTGTCCTCAATACTGCGATCATTTAGAGGTTATTTTTACATAGACTGCAGTGACCACTTAACATCAGATGAAAAGAAGGATGTGTTTGCTTCATCGCAAAAACATTTTTTATTAAAGCTCAGTGTAGCGTGTACGGATACCGCGTCGATCGACGTGAGTTCGAATCCCTGTAGTGAGCCTAAGGTTTTGGTGAAAGAAAACATCGAAACTATGTCATAATAGTTAGGGCATTTTCTAATGTTCTCCTGGTTAGTTACCACGTTCAAGTTGTTACCTCTGTCACCATGATGGACCTATAAGTTTTTTCCGTCAGCTGTACTTGATAGCCAGTTTCCCCAATAGGCTTAGCGTGTTGTCATATGAGCCACATCGTCACTTAACATCAGGTGAGATTGTCGCCAAATGCTAAACATTTAAAGATAAATAAATTATTTTTTCATAATACGTCTTAAGAAGTATAACTTCAAGCTACAGTAACGGCACGCTATGATGGCCGTTTTGACACATTACAATAGTGACGTAAAATGTCAATTTATTTTGGAAAAAAAAAATCAAATGCGAGTCGTATTTATAAGTTTTTAAGCATTGACGCGAGTTTGCCGGAAGTAGTAGTTGTGCTGGCCAGCGATCCTATATGTGATAATCGTATTAAATTTCATTTTTTTTAATTATCGTATTTTGAAAAACATAAACGCCGAGTTGTGTTGTAAATAAGCACACAAATAATTATAATCCATTACTGATTATGACAAAAGACGCTATTTTTTTGTTAGTAAAAAGAGAAAAGATTTGTTTGTGGGACCATGTTACATACTTAAACCATAATATATATAGTTTACAAATCAGTATAATAAATTAAATTTGTATCCTAAAATTGGGTATTTGAAAAAAAAAAAGAATATCGATTTTTTTATGTATTTTAAAGCTTCATCATAATTATGATAATAGTCAATTGGAAAAACTCTTAAAACATTTTTTTTATTAATAATTAACAATTTAAAATTGTAATATTTTAAAAAGAATCACATGACTACGAACACACCACGATCGATCGCCGATTTGTGACGTCATAATGTTAAAGGAATTTCATCGATTAAGAGTCAAAACACTGTATCAGCCGTGTGCTACAATGAGTAAAAAATAGCATTATGACGTGCTCGGGTTTGTTCGGGAGCTGTCGGCGTCTCTTCGGTAGTGAATTCAAAAATTAATTTTTATTATGTAATAACTTTTGAAATATTGCGAAAAAAAAAAATAGTTTTGTTATAAAACTTATATAATATGATCTTTCCATTTATCACAAAAAAAAAACAAAAACCCAATTATACATTTGAAACTAACTGCACGTCACTGTTGACAATAAAGAACAACAATTTGCTCTTTCAAACGTAGTGAGCGAGTGAGTTCATGAGCGAACAAACGTCATAACAGCCATCATAGCGTACCGCTATTATAACTCATCATTATCATCGTTCCGCAATATATCAGAACAAATACCGCGTGCATGTGTAGATTGGCTCTGGAGCCTCGAGGAACCTGGTATTTGTTGTCGATCGGAGTAAAACTATTTAGTGAAGAAGCTTTATGAAATATGTCGTAACTCATAAGCTAAGTCACCAAATGGTTCGACTGCAATGGGTTCACGATGATTCTATCTTCTGTTGGTTGGACGATCGAAGACCAAACAGCTTGGGATGTAGTATCGTAAAGTTGGTTCAATCCAGAGCCCGCGTTGTCGTCTTTACCTAGGGATGCAAAAGGCGAATTAAGCGAGCATTAGTAATATGTTAATAACAGAAAAAAAAATGTGTGCCAACTTGAGACACACAGCATTTATTCTTAGGTCAAAGAGCTTAATAGCAATTGTTTGGGAAAAAAATATATATATATATATATATATATATATGTGTGTGTGAACCTTATAAATTCTATGGTGTTAGCCGTCCAAAGGACGCCTTGCAGGTGTGAAACATTTAAGTTTTTCATATTTTGTATCGAATGTTGGGCCACAAAAGGGATGAATTAAAGACCATTGCATGCAGCTGAGATGAGAATGCTAAGAGGGATGTGTGGTGTTACACGAATGGATAGAATAAGAAATGAGTACATAAAAGGAAGTCGGAAAGTGGCACCGGTAATTTAAAAATTGAGTGGAAATCGGTAGTCATGGTATGGGCACGTGATGCGAAGGAATGAAGAAAATGTCGTTTTAGGTATGAATGTCGATGGCTATACGAGTAGGGGAAGACCAAAGAAACGATGGATGGGCTGTGTGAATGATGATATGATTAGAAAGGGAGTGACTACCGAGATGACGACTAATAGAGAAGTATGGAAGAAAAAGACATGTTGCGCCGACCCCAAATAAATTGGGATAAGCGCAGGAGAATGATGATATTTTTGTACCGAAATAGTTTTACATGAAATTGAAAAAAGAGATGGTTATTACTAATACTAGCTGTGGCCCCACGTTTTCACCCGTGTTTCATTTACACGACTTACCTACTAAATTAATTTATTTATTATATACATATTTCACAGCAGATTTTTTGACATTTTGAAAATATTAGAATATAGTTTTAAAGTGCCAATTAAGTAGTAGTAATATTACATTTCGTATACCGTGTGTGTGAATGTATTTAGAATGATGTTTGCATAAGTAATGTTGTGTGTGTGTGTGTGTGTGTGTGTGTAAGGGAGTGAATGTGAGTGTTGTGATCCCTATCATTGTTCTGTTGCCCGTACTTGCCTATAGTTTGCCAGATTGCTTGAAGTTTATATTTATTGCTCCGCTCCTTAGGGTCGTAGCGTGAAGTTATATAGACTATACTATCCCTCATGAATATGGCTATCATATCCAAAAAAAATATCGAGTCCGACTGATATTTCCAGAGATTAGCAAATAATCAAACAAAAGTCTTCATTTTTATATTATTATAGATATTCCAAAGCTTAAGAGATTGTTTGTTTGTTTGAACGCACTAATCTCTGGAACTACCGGTCAGAATAGATTTTTTTGGCATTTTATAGACTACTATCTGTGCCCGCGGCTCCGCTCGCGTGGACTATTAAAAAAAGGTTTTTTGTTTTTTGCACGGAAATCAAATTGTTTTTTTTTTTAATCAAAGTACCTTAAGTTATTCCTTATAACATCAGCTATCTGCCAATGAAAGTCCCGCCAAAATCGGTCTAACCATTACGGAGATTACCAGGAACAGACAAAAATTTAAAAATGAGTGTTTTGTTAGAGGTATAATATATACTTTCATATGCATTTAGTGAAAACCTGTTATTGTGACATTACAAACAGACACTTCAATTTTATTATATGTATATAGGCTTTGCTCCCCGTTTAATTTACGTACCGCGAGTTTGTATATCAAAATTGATTCCTAAAGAGTGAACTCCAAAAAATGTTTACTTGCGAGTTAATCCCATAAATGAATATTATGAAATACCTTATATCTTTTAACGAGCAATTCTTGTATATATATGTAATCTGAATCTCGGAAACGGCTCCAACGATTTTCACGAAATTTAGTATACAGGGGGTTTCAGGGACGATAAATCGATCTAGCTAGAAAATGAAAATGAATTCGTGTTGTCAATAATTAACATAAACATAAACTTTTTTTTTTATTGGAACAAAAATATATCAAGGTGGCGGTGGTAAATAAAAAAAGGTGGCGTTTGGGTAGTCCCAATATTGCCACATGAACAGAAAAAAAAAAGTTATTAACAGGAATAAAAGACAATATGATAATACAAGTTACATTTGTCCGACTGCAACAAATCCCAAGAGATCACGCTAATGACCTTTTTTCCGAGAGTAGCTCGGTCGCCCAGATATTATTTTTAAACACATAAACTATTAATTTGATATCGGTGTACGTACTTACCTAGAGAAATAATATTTTATGATTGTCAAATATGCGGTTAGTATTGTATTTATATGTGATTGATAACGTTGTCGCTTTGCGGTTTCTTTTATGTTAAGGTTGGTACTATACAATTTTTAAATAGATATTATTTTGTATAACTAGTTGTGCTCGCGGTTCCACTCGCGTGGAGTAAATATTGCCGTCGGGCGAGCGCGCGTGCGAATTGTACTGCCCAAAAAAAGATTATTGCGAGTGATCTTTAGAAAGATATATGCTATCGGTGACTTTTTGTGGGTCTTTTTGATATCTACTATTATGTACTACATTTATTTATTTATTCAATTTTAGGGAAACATACAGATTATTTTATTTATAGCAAACTCATACAAGTTTCCACAAATATTATTACACACTGCACGTCGTATTATATAAGTACAGCAATAATAATAATAATAATTTATTTACTAAATACAAATATATTATATAAAAGGAAAAAGGAAGCGAAAAATAATCAAGCTCGGGTGAAGCTGTTAAAGCCGTTTGAGGCTTCAGGGCCCTTTTGGCTAACAGTATAGTCAGTTCGAAAAAACACAAAAAAAAATAATTAAATACATTTCTATAATATCTGTTAACAGTTAGTACATTTGTTACATTTAGTACTCACTATTTTTTTATAAGAATTAATATAATTATAAAAACATCAACGCCATTAAAATGTAAATTATACAAATTACAAGTTCTAAATAAGAAATTGTTAGCAATATAATTCGTTTTGCATAAAGACACATCAAATAAATATTGTTAATTTGATATATCTCGTATGGTTTACTCAGCGTAAGCCATTTAAGCGCCCTAAATGCGTCTTTTTTCCGAATTGATTCACCATTATCGTCACTGTTTATTTCGTACGTTACTTCATAGAACAAAATATATCCTATAACTTGGCCAGATAACATAGCTATGAATTAAAATAATAAACAGGTAAATCGGATCAGCGTTTCGTGACGAAACGGACAGAGAGACGTTGAGTTTTATAATATGTATAGATATGGAAGACATGTCTATACCATTATTATATAGCTGAAAAGATTGTTTAAACACGTTAATCTATACAACTACCAGTATGATTTGAGAAAGTATGTATGTGTATCAAAGCCTTTATAGAATATGTATTCAGGAAGGGTGCAGGCTATCTAACATCACGCGTAACCCTTAGGAGCGGAGCAGTTACCGTACAACGATAAAGTACT
This sequence comes from Saturnia pavonia, assembly GCA_947532125.1. Classification (NCBI taxonomy): domain Eukaryota; kingdom Metazoa; phylum Arthropoda; class Insecta; order Lepidoptera; family Saturniidae; genus Saturnia; species Saturnia pavonia. Next base: position 8,342,789 of record OX383923.1, read on the forward strand.
CTAAGCGACAACGAAGTAATAGTGCAGGCTAGACGGGGGGCCGAGAGCGTGTTGACCGCCCGACGAGAACTGAAAAATTAAACGCGAGTGAAACCGAGGAGTACATCTAGTATTATATTTATCTATACTAATTTTATGAACCACGAGTTCTGTATGAAAAATTCTTATTGTGATAGTTTTTTTTATACTACAAAGGTGGCAAACAGGCATACGGCTCGCTTGATGATAAGCGGCTACCGTTGCCTATGAACGCCTGCAATACCAAAGGTATCACAAGCACGTTGCCGACCTTGAACTCTGGTCTTGGAACTCTTGAACTCCCAAGGAGCTCTGGAAACCCTACTCACCGCAGAAATACAACACTAGGTCATTTGGCTGCGATTTTCTGTATGTAATGAGAAAGGTTCTAATCTATATAACTTCACGCTACCATAGTAAGTAGCTGAGTAGAAATGTTTTTAATGTTTCTTTATCAACCACTCACAAAATGCTAGATGGATTTTAATGAAATTCGGTATAAAAGTCGATTATGTGGTATATAACAGAAGACTTTTTTTATCGCTTAGCGAAGTAGACCAAACGCTTGTAAAAAGAATTAAGGAACCCTTCGTTTCGCCATGTCCGTCTGTCTGTCAGCGGATAAGCTCCCAGATTCTTAGTACTAGAAAGCTGTAATTTGGTATGCATATACATATTAATTAGGCCGACGAAGTGGTAAAATAAATTCATGGAAAAAAAACTTTTTTTAGTGAGTCTCCCCTACACATAAAGTGACGATGAACTTTTTTCTCATCTTTCTCATTCTGTGGGGTGTCGTTGGATAGGTCAGTCAAAAATATTGCGAGTGTGTAAAAACTATTTCTGGATTAAAGGATCCGTTTGCGAGAAATAAAGCTTTAAATTGCTAATTTTTGATGCCCCCCCCCCACCCCCCACTGCCGGCTAAATGGTGCTGATTTTGGAATGGTGAAAAATTCACAGTAGTTGTATATATAATCAAGTTAAAAGAAAAACTATCGGAGGTAAGTAGGCTTTACAAGTTAACGAGTAATAGAACAACTTATCAAATGTACTTGGAGAGGTAATTTTATGGAAATTTCAAAGTCTGTATATTATGACGGGCAACTATGGAAGCCTTGCAGGAGGTCCGACACGCACTTGGTAATTTCTTAAGATACAAACATGTAGTATTCTATCTTTCGTACCCACCCCCATCGTGAAAGGGCGTGATGATAAATAGATAGGGAAATTAAAGAATACCGGTTTTAAAGTGAAACTTTTATTCTATCGCCCCAAAATGTTTCGCTCATCTATCGCATGTCGCATTACAGCTGGCCGTAGAGTAGGGTATTGTGAGACTCGAGGCGAAGATGAACGTTATTGATAAAATAATTGAAGTTGACAACGATTCAATTATTTAAATAAATATTGCTCTTAGTTTTTAATATGCGTCTATCATCTAAATGATTGTATTAATCATGTATTCCGTCTCTAATACGCAAATTGAAATTCAATTTTATAATTATTTGGTGTCGACTATTGATTTCCCATTATCATTCAAATTTTGCAATAATTAAGTTAAGATTAACTTAACTAAATCAAATATTTTTCCAAAATTGTATTAATTAAATACCTACAAACCGAAAAAGTTTCACTTGCATCGTGTTTTCATAAAACCACACAATAAATATTCTTTGATATGCGTAGAGCTATCAGTAATAGATATAATAAGTACATAACCCAAACTGTGGTCAAAACTTATCAGTTGTTAATGACATGCTTCCATTATATAAATTAATAGCTGTCAAAAGTGACGATAATGGTGAATCGATTCGTAGAAAAGACGCTTTTGGGGGCATACGCTGTGTAAACCATAAGAGATGTATGAAAATAATGTACAACATAATCGTAGATCTTAAAAAGACCTACAAAATAATCTGTAATAATATATATCTATCTTCTTAGAATCATCCATAATAAACATTTTTGTCTTCTGTCTCTTGAGCGGGGCCGCGTAGCCGCGGTTACATTTAGTAATTTATATAACAACCATAGTTATAATTTTGAATGCAATCACGATGACATTAAAAATAACTATTCCACATAATTTATTTAAAATTAATTGAATCATTACAATTTATATTAAAACGTAATGAAATAATTGTGAATAAACGAGTTGTATTGTCCAGTTAACTATTTCATAATGACGTCATTGTTATAATGATTATTATATGTTGTAATGATTGTAATGGCTAATCACGGTATCGTTTACGGCGAATTCTTTAACAGAGTTAAAAGATTTATTAAGCGCCTATGTCGAAAAATAATTGAAGCGTAAGGGGCGTGGCGTACTCATTCCAAATGCGGAGCGTCCCGCTATAAAACATCGTCGTACATCTTCTTTCTCTTATCCCACTTAAGTAAGGTCGGCACAACAGGTTTTTCTCTTCCACTCTATTAACTGTCATCTCAGTATTCACCTTTTTTATACGCATATCATTCATATGCATATGCCGCGATATTCAAATCGCTCAAAATGCGGAAAAGACGCTTCGCTATTAAACATATTTTTAGTATCTACTTAGGTACCTTCTATTTGACAAATACTTACAATATAGTAATTAAATGTTTGTCTATTTATTCTCCTTGATCAACACGTGAATTTATGTGGACAGCCAATTTCAACAAACCATAAAATTGATATGTATACGCATACGTTAATTTTTTAATTGGTTGCAATAATAAGACCTAATCAAACAAGTACCTACCTATCTGTCTGATGGGACATAGCGTAATGATACGTATGTAATGAAAATACTTGAAAACTTATTAATTTCATTTCGACTAGCGGTTGCCCGCGCGCTTCATTACGTGTATTTTTTTTCTTTACTTTAGGCTTAGTCGCATTAGTGACTATAATATAATGTAATAAGCTTTACACAACTTAAGAACTACTAACAATTATTTAACATAATTTTAAACAGCTCTCTTGCAAAAGAAGACAGGGTTGGCTAACATGGAATTATATATGCCAATGTGGAACGAACCAGAAGCATTAAGTTTAGACCTAATAGATTCACTTCGAACACACTCCACCAGAAAGGTGTAATTTTGATTTTTAATTGAATATACCATAGCTAATAGCACTTTTAAAATACAAACTTTAACCCCATTTTACACCCTTAATATTGAATTAGAAAAAACTATGAACCACGTCTTTTTTGCTTTTTTGCTGAGTTGCTAGATACCAATTTTCATAGATCTGTCTGTCTGTGATTTTTTCAAATCTGACTGGTGGTTCGAGGGATTAAGTCAGTCATACAAACAAACAATCTCTTGGCCTTTATAATATTGGTAACTTAATACTATGAACCACAGGTTTGAGAAAAAGGCAGATGGAGACTTACGAACAACAAAAGTGAGACATGCATTTAGTTGGGTGTCCTTGGCAAGCAGATAACAACACGTACGACCGTGTGAATAATGTTAACATAAGTTTTACTGTTTTTCTACCAGTTCAGTAGTGTTAATCGTTAATCAATCATCCGTCATAAAAAAACTGATTTTGTACTTGAAAGGACCTTTACATACCAATTTTCAACTTAACTTACATCTGCCATCTGGATTTTTTTTTGTTATGAATGAATATGTCTTGGTTCTCTTTATTTATTTGCTTTGGTTTTAACTTACCATACCTATGCCTAATGGTTCCTATGTCGTAAGCATTTGAACATTCACTATTCAATAACATTGGCGACCATCTTGAATTTTAAGTTTTAGACACTAAATTGTCCAAGGTTCTCTATAATTTTTACTTTGGAACCATAACGCTATCCTTTTCAGTATTTGTAGGTCGTTCTCAATGAAAAAACTATTACGTGATAAATATTGCCCATTAGTTTCATGATAGGTTTTAAATAAAATGATCTTCCAACTCTACATACATATATTTTACTAAATTTCCAGGAAAATATTTCATTGTAACCTACCAACACTGTTGCAGTTTTGTAATTAGTAACAAATAACACCGCTATGTCCCTGCATTTTAAATCTGTAATATCTTCGGAAATATTTATTTAAATTACATGCTGTAAAGGGTCATATTGATCTATATTAAATGGATAATGTATTTAAGTTACTTAATTGGATAAGGATTAATGCTGTATTGCTTAAAATCACTTCGTAAATAAGCCATTTTTTCCTGTTAAATGTAAAGGATAAAAAATGGTTATTGTGGTTTATCCTTAAGAGATAGACATATACCATCGCGGACGTTTTTGTTGAACTTTTTAACAATACTGATTTATCTCGTGGGTTCAGCCAGCGTTTGCAATGTAAGCGCAAAAAAATGTTTTTTTTTTACGACATCACATTAGAAACCTCTAAATTTATCAGTGTTTCTCTACAATATTATGCATTTCTTATACATATAAACCTCTCGAATCACTCTATCTATTAAAAACAAACCGCTTCAACCGTTGCGTAGTTTTAAAGATTTAAGCATACATAGGGACGGACAGAGCGACAGCGACTTTGTTTTATACTATGTAGTGATGTGACGTCACACTCAATTCAATATAGAGAATATAAAGTCCTATATAATTATTTTTTTATAATGTGCCGTGTTTTGATATTCAAATGAAGAAAGAGCGTTCATGTCAGAGCACGATGTCTGTTTGAAGTATTCAATTATAAATCCTACTTACCTCGCAGATGAAACGGCTTGATGGTTCCCACATAAGAAAGTTTACATTTCACAAATAAATTATCAGTTCCAAAATTATAACACCAACCACCAAAACTATACATTTTTTAAACCAATTCAAGGATGTGACGTACTGACCAATTTGACTTTGAAAATAAACTCAACAATAGTTCCTCTCGGAAAGACGGCTTTTACAAAAATCAAACTTATTTTGTTTCAACCTCTCTGCCTTGCCCTTCATATTAATAGTTTTAGTATAGACGTACAGAAATTTGAATATAAAATGAACGCTGTGATTAAGATTAATTTATTGATATTTTTATTTTCTGTAGTCAGATGTTTTATTTCCTGGTTTACAAAAATTTATATAAATATCATAAAACGTAAAGTCAGTCTGTCTGTTAGTAAACTCATAACTGTAAAACGATATATACAATTTTCGTTTTAACGGTTCTGTTAATGGAAAAGGAATCCTATAGTTTTTCCTTATATTGACCGTCCCACCTTTGGTTTTTTATGACTTTTTAGCGTTTGGCAACAATCTCACCTGATTTTAGGTGACTGTGTGGCCCTAGATTATATAACACGCTATGCCTAGTGGATGAACTGGCTCCGAAGTGAAGCTACTGGAACACACCTATAGGTGCGACAGATTTTCAACTTAAGGGTCTTAGCTAGTCAGGAGGCTTTACAAAACTCCCACTGTCATGATATGGTTTCATGGTTATAGGTTTTGGCGTTGGGGCCACAATCTCACCTGATTTTAAGTGACGATGTGGCCCAAGATGATAACACCCTAAACCTAGTGGAAGACTGGCTGTCAAATACAGCTGCCGGAACACACCTATTGGTGCTAGGCGATAGATTTTCAACTTGAGGGTGGTAGCTAGCCAGGCGGGCATTAGAAACAGCCCTTCCACCATGCTATGGTTTCCTCACGATGTTTTCTTTCACCGAAAGCACAGGCTCATTGCAAGGATTCGAACTCACGTCAATCGACGCGATGTTCGAACACGCTACCACTGAACCAGCAACGCTTCATAAATTATTAATTAGATATTACGATGGAATTTTCACAATCTTTTTGATTTAGCAAAGCCGCGGTGCAATGATAGTTTATTAATACATTACTTTTTCGCAACATCAGCAAACTTAGAATTAGCTTGAACGCGCGTATATATGAATTATATTGTGTCTTTGTTGTTCTTCCGCGTTTTGCTGTAGGGATGTGGTTATGTTTATAATTTATCGATACTATAATATTTCTTATCTATACATATCATAAAACTCAACGTATATCTGTCTGTCTGTCCGTTTATGTTCTTTTCACGCAAACACCACTAATCAGATTTACATGATTTTTTCCCTTAATTCATAGATATGCTATCATCTAACTAGGTTATATGATATATTTTGTAAGATAAAGTAACATACGAAATAAGCAGTAACGATAAAGGTGAAACAATTCGGAAAAAGACGCATTTGGGGTGCTTTATTGGCTTTTACTGAGTAAACCTTACGAGATATATCAAATTTAAGTTCCATACAATTGTAGATCATAAAAAAACATACAAAGAAGTCAGCGATAGCATATATCTATCTTCTAACGATCATCCACAATAAGCATTTTTGTCTTCCGCCTTTTGAGCGGGGATAGTACGATGCGCGCGTGCGCTTAACCGACGACACTCTGTAGTCCACACGAGCGGAGCCGCGGGCACAGCTAGTCTATATATATGAGCGGAATACCACTTTCACTCTCACTCATCACGAGACCTCCAAAACTATAGGTCCGATTGACTTCAAATTTCTAGTTACTCTTTTCGCGATGTAGACTCTGTCTAAGAAGGATTTTATGCAAATCTATAAAAAAAATTAAGTCCACATGCACACGGTACTGCCTGGGCCCAAGTCTGCTATTTCACATTTAAGAATATACCATTGTCATTATATCGACACTCTACTGATATATCGCAATTGTAAGAAATTTGGTATTCTGCTAAAATGTCTTTACTCTCTCGATAGAATCTCTATAGTGTTGTGATAGTGTGTCAGTGGGATGGCAATATCTATACGTCGTTGATAGATAGGCAAAACGCCTATCAAAATCTACCATACATTCAGTGTTGCTGATCGATATTACCATTACTTGACAATACTTGTTAGTGCTATTTTTTCTGTTAAATCTGTCACCATCTCTATTGTCGCCGTCCCGACTGCCAGCATCTCGACTGTCATCATCTTGATTATCATCATTTCGACTGTCGCCATATCGACTGTCGCCATCTCGACTATCACCACCACGACTGTGCTGTCTCGACTGTCGCTATCTTAATTATCGCTATTTTGACAGTAGTTATTTTGACTATCGTCATTTCGACTGTCACCATCTCGTCTTTGGTCCCTGGTGTGGAGACAACGACGATGTTGAATTTGGTTTGATGTAGGGAAAACTTCGTAATCCGGGAGTAGAAAACTTTTAAACACTATATTATGTTGAAAATATTACCCGTGAATTAATATTTAATAAAATATGTTTAATCTAAATAAAAACGATGCTACAAAAACTCGGCGTGACGTCATCATTCAAGAAATAAAATTAAGATTAGTGGTTACTTATGTGCAAATTTGACTTTAGTAGAATTTCAGTTATGAAATTACTCGAGCATATATAATTGTAAAGCGACTATTTCAAAGATTAGTAATAATTTTAAAAATTATATAAATATACAATTACATATTTTTGAAAGATTTGTATTGTTTATGCTATTTATCACCATACCAATATCTCAAAATAATTAACTTTAATATCTCTATATAACCGTTCCAAACTCTCACCTTCCGCCGTTGGCAGGCTGCTCATCCTCACACTCTAAAACCTAGCCGAAACGCGACGACAGTAAGGTTCTCTAGAACCTTCTTGTCACGTACGCCAGGGTTTGTGGAATGGGTTGCCCAGCTCAGTTTTCCTCCAGGGCTATGACATGGGGCTCTTCAAAAAGGGATTGAAATACAGTCTCCAAGGTCAGCAACATGGCTGTAATGCCTCTGGTGTTGCAGTTGTCCATAGGCGACGGTAACCGTTTACCATCAGGTGGACTGTATGCGTGTATGCGCCCTTTGGCATTTAAAAAAACTTAACTCGCGGATTGAACAGATAAATAAATAGACATATATTATATATATATAATACACATTAGTTTTGGAGTGTATCTGTATTTACCCTCAGGTGAAACGAAGTTACTAATTAAACTATGTACCTGTCTATGTTATGTACCCATAGATAGCACAGCGTAAGTTCGCAATATTCTTGCAAATATCATTCCCTTCATTACATTGGTCAGGCATTCAAGCTTTAGCGATGACTACCGTCGATGACTGAACTACATTTAATATCAATCGTCAATTTATTTTTCCGGCTATTATAAGAAAAAAAATGTCGATATCTACATTTCGATATGGGCACGTATCTATTAAATTGATGCTTATTCATGTCAAGGGTATTTCAATACGTGAAAGTTAAAAGATTCACGTATTCGCTACAATTACGTATTTCTATACTAATTATTGCCGTTGGCTTTGCTCATGTAGCGTCGATATCAAATACTAGCTGTGCCCCACAGTTTCACCCGTGTACTTTTGTTCTCATTCGTTGTTCTCATTTTCCGTACTTGCCTACAGCTTGCAAGGTTACTTGACGTTTATGCACTCCTAAAGGTCGTAGCGTGAAGTTTTATAGCCTATATAAGCTTCCTTAATAAATAGTCTATAAAATACAATGAGAATTTGTCAGAGCTGACTGGTAGATCCAGAGATTAGCTCGTTTAAATAAACAAACAAACAAAAATTCCCTTGAGTTTTACAATAATTGTATACACTAGCTGTGCCCGCGACTGCACTCACGTGGACTACTACAGAATGCCGTCGATCGCGCACACGCACGAATCGTGCTACCCTCGCTCCCGGTTATTTTAAAGACAAAAATGCTTAATGTGGTTGATCCTTAGAAGATAGAAATAAGATTTCGTTGACTTTTTTGTAGGACGTTTTAAGATCTACAATTATGTCATACATTAATTTGATATATCTCTTACGGTTTACTCAACGTAAATCATTTAATTGGTCAAAAATCATCGTTTTTCCGAATTAGTTTTATTTGTGCGAAACCCTAATTATTATTCTAAAATAAAAAATCAGCTATCTGCCAGTGAAAGTCCCGTAAAAATCGGTCCAACCGTTTCGGAGATTACACGGAACAAAGAGACAAAATTAAAAAAAAATGTTTTTTTTTTGTTATAAGTATCTACTCGTTAAGTATATTATTATTTTGAAGCAATGATGGCTCAGTGGTAGTGTGTACGACTTCGCGTCGTCTATTGACATGAGTTCGAATACCTACAATGAGCCTGAGCTTTCGGTGAAGGCAAACATCGTGAGGAATAGCATTACTATAGCATGGTGGTAGGTCTTTTTCTAATGCCCGCCTGGCTAGCTACCACCTTCAAGTTGAAAATCTGTGACTAAGCACTAATAAGTGTGTTCCGGCATCCTGCCTTTGAGAGCCAAGTCTTTCACTAGGTTTAGCATGTTATTATCATCTTGGGTCACATCGTCACATCGTCACTTAATATCAGGTAAGATTGTGGCCAAACCTATACGAAAAAAAATTGCATTTAGTAAAAAGCTGTTATTTTGACATTACAAACAGACACTTCTATTTTATTTGTTAGTATATATGTACAGATATCTTTTATTACTCGCTTCCAGGTCGGGTTTAAAGGCTACGGGCTGAGCCCGGCGCAGTTGTCGGCTTCTGGTGAGTTCACCTACAGCGATGGGAAGACTTACAGCATCACCCACGGGAGTGTTATCATCGCGGCCATCACCTCGTGTACGAACACCTCCAACCCGAGCGTCATGCTCGGTGCAGGTGAGGTCTTTGTAACGAAAAAGCGACAAAAAAAGAGACAACCATATACATCTAGATTGAGCCTATGAGAGAATGAGATAGAATACATTTACATTATGCACGGTTAATGCAAGTCCTGATTTTTCATGATTATGGTAGCGTCGGATTGGTCTAGTGGTGTGAGACGATCAGACTTCATACGCAGTACGCACGAGAGGTCGTTAGTTCGAATACCGTTGATTTAGGATATTAAAAAATAATTATTAAAGAACATATGCTTTCTGTCGGTTTCACTTCTGACACGTGTGAACTGCTGCACATATTATTTTTAATTCTTACATGTTTAGCGTGTTGCCACACTCTCATTTGATGTTAAGCACAGTGGAGAGAGCGGGCTCTCAAGTGCAGCTGCCGGAACAAACCTACAGGTGCTTGGCGACAGATTTTCAACTTGAGGGTGGTAGCTAGCCAGGCGGGCATTAGAAAAAGCCCTACCACTCGCGTCACTCGACGCGAAGTCGTACACGCTACCACTGAGCCATCATCGCTTCAAAAATAGTTACCAGTGAAGCTAATATAAGCGTGTTAAAAATGAACAAATTTTTCTCAATTGACTTTTGTAGTGTCGATATTTTCATTTTCATGAAAGTATTATTATCTCCACACTAAACATAAATGTGAGAAAGGGAACAAGTTCGGTAGAAAAGACGTTTGGTATAGTCGTCTTCACCGATAAAAGAGCTAAGATCTAACGGGTGCCAAGTTCCATAGCTGTTCCTTTTATTATAGCTGTAGGAATGTACGTACTTCAATTCAGCTACAACATAATTTGTTACTTACTTTCTTTGATATGGCATTTCTAACTTGGCAAAATTTAATTGTCAATAAATCTATACTTTAATTTCTAATTAAATGAGACAAACTTTTTAATCGTAATTTATTCACAATTAAAACTAAGATATTAAGCATATTGACTTCACTTTAACGTAGTATTGTTATAAAAACCACCCTCATCTAATGTTCTCCCCTTCAGGTATGCTGGCTAAAAAGGCTGTCGAAAACGGTCTAAGCGTCCTCCCGTTCATCAAGACGTCGCTCTCGCCTGGCTCTGGTGTGGTCACTTACTACCTAAGGGTATGTCGTTATGATGAATTTCAAATAAAATCTTAACGGTAAAATTATACATCGATTGTATGATTTTTTGCGAGTTTGGTTAGGGGAAAAAACAGACAGGATTTGAACAAGGAACTCTTAACAATCTTGAAAGGTGCTTAACTTTCATTGTCATTAGTATGACATCGTTAATAAATTAATCTAGAATAATAATTCTGTTACGTATTGTAAACTTGTCAATATTTAATGTAAAAAAAAAAACATAGAAATTAGAAGGGCGAATATATGTATTAAATAATAATTGGATTCGAATATCGAGTCGAATATTCGGATAACTATTAGAAAAAACATATAATTTAGTTCGAATATTTTTCAAAGAAGAATACTTTGAGTTCTTCTTTTTCCTTCTTCGGCAAGGAATCCTCGCTTTTAAGGATTATTTCACTTAACAAAGTGTTTTCATGATCATTGATCTAACGAAATGGAAGCCTCCTATTTTAGAATTTTCTAGGAAGATTCTGTGACATCTCAGAATTCTTTGTTCTTTGTTATTATATTACCAATCCACTTCGCTTTTGTACAATAACTAAGTTATATTACGCATAATGCAAATAATACAATTTATGGTCAAATAATACCACGCTAAGAAATTAAAAATGATAATCACTACATGATAAACTAAGATTCAAAAATCCTGAATAGTACGTATCCATTTGAATAGTACGTATCCATTTGAATAGTACGAATCCATTTGAATAGTACGAATCATTCGAATCGAATAGTATTGTTCAATTCGATTTTATTTTAATTATTGACATATATATATATGATTCGAACACTATTCACACGCCCCTAAGGCTGCAAACATACTAACGCTTATCGAGCGTGCGTATTCGTCCAATTGACAAACGCTAGTCTGTTAGACGCCTAAGATTAATGTAATGTTACAATTAATACATTTATTAACTTGTATTCCAATAAACCTTTAATTTATTTTTACCTTTGGTTCCTTCTTTATTCCAAACAGGAGTCTGGCGTGGTTCCGTATTTAGAGAAACTAGGGTTCGATATCGTCGGCTACGGGTGTATGACCTGCATCGGTAACTCCGGCCCCATTGATGATAACATCGCAAATACTATAGAGAAGGTAAGCTGCCTAATTTATTTATATAACCATTAGTAACTGCTCACGACTTTTCGTTATTTACAATATTATTTTTAATAAGAATAAACTATGGCTTATGTCGAATGTGTAAGGAAAATTTGGGAAAAGTGCGACACACCTACTAATGTATATGACGGAGCAGTGGTAGTCCAGTATGGACATCGTGGTGTATCCCACTTCTGATGACCGAGCAGGTAGTCCAGGATGGTTTTTAGGGGCAGTGACGTTGGCATAGACAACGTCATTGTTATCATTATGACTGGATTGTTGCATAATTGAAGTAATTAACAATAAATTAGTTGTTCACTCTCCGAGAACCGACAAGCGAATGTATCACTCCACTACAGGGAGCGACCTTATATAGCCAAATGGTGGGGCGATCGTAGTGAGTCACTTGTTTACGCTGTACGAAACACGTGTACAGATAACATAGCTAACCGCATGTTATTTTGCGCCGACATATATAATATGTACACGTACCATTTCGAGCTATTTTCGAGCCCTCCATATGTCAAAAGCTACTAAATCTACACACTTCATATGTTGTATGTTTAATAAATCTGACTTGAACGCTTAGAATCCCAAATTTCACGAATATATCTATAATAGTTCTTGAGTTATTAGAGTCTGAAAAGTAGCATTTTTATCACTCATTGACTGACTCACTTATCAAAAACATAGACTATTTCTAGGTGACTCAGAAACTTGACATTTACAACCCAACATTACCTATCGGTGTGTTTTAACAGTTGTACTTAATATGCGATCCCACTTCTGATAATATCGTAACTACTATGTTAAAAAACTTCGATGTTATTTTTCTATGAGCTTTTCACAGAACGAGCTGGTCTGCTGTGGAGTTCTATCTGGAAACCGTAACTTCGAGGGTCGGATCCATCCGAACACTAGGGCGAATTACCTGGCTTCGCCTCTTTTGGTTATCGCGTACGCGCTCGCCGGTACTGTCGATATCGACTTCGAAACTCAACCTTTGGGTGAGTTGATATGTTTTTCTTGTTATTGCATTTCTTCATTAACCTCTATCTAATCAATCTGTCTGGTTGCCCTAAAAGGTTTCTCTTATATTTTGCGTCTATATCTATACATATTATAACACTCAACGTCTCTCTGTCAGTCGGTACGTTTATGTTCTTTCCACGCGAAAACCACTCATCCGATTCACATGTTTTTTATTTTAATTCATAGCTATGTTATCTGGCCAAGTTATACGATATATTTTGTATGATAAAGTAACATACGAAATAAGCAATGAAGATAATGGTGAATCGATTCCGTAATAAGACGCTTTTCAGGCGATTAAATGTCTTACGCTACTTAAACCATAAGAGATATCAAATTAATGTACTACATAATTGTAGATCTCAAAAAGACCTACAAAAAAGTCAGAAATAGCATATGTCTATCTTCTAAGGACGAAAGTCAAAAAGCATTTTTGCAAATAACCGGCGGGTGAGCGTATTAGGTGGGAGAGGAATCAGCACGATTCGCGCATGCGCTCCGCCGACGGTATTCTGTGGTCCACGCGAGCGAAACAACGGGCACAGCTAGTAGTATATAAAGATATGAAAAACTCTTACAGGCTATTTATTGAGGAAGATTATAGGTTCTTCACGCTACGACACTTGGGAGCGGAGCAGTGAATATAAACGTCAACCAATCTGGCGTGCTCTAAGTTGTTGTTAACTAGCTAATCTCAAAAGTTGCACTGGTCGTCAAATCCAGTTGAAGAGTGTGTGTTTGGGGGTGCTAGCTACCCTGATGAGATGTAGAAAATGCCCTACCAGTATGTTATAGTTTCATCACGGTGTTCTTCTTCGTAGAAAGCTATACCATTATAGAAGTTGCGAAGAATTTTTAGGAGCAATGTCGTAGCGAGATTGTAGTAAAATGTTTTTACAGCCAATTCAGCTTGAATACCAATGTCGTAGCAAGATTGTAATAAAATGTTTTTACAGCCAAATCAGCCTGGAGATCAATGTCGTAACGAGATTGTAGTAAAATATTTTTACAGCCAAATCAGCTTGGAGACCAATGTCGTAGCGAGATTGTAATTAATTTTTTTACAGTCAAATCAGTTTGGAAACCAATGTCGTAGCGAGATGTAATTAAATGTTTTTACAGCCAAATCAACATGGAGACGTTTTTGTATTTGTAGTAGAGTACGGTCAGCAGATAAAAAAACAAATACTTTAATAAAACTATACTTATATTTTTATAGTTAGAACTTAAAATTATACACATGAAACGTAATTTTTCATCATGAATTTCTACAATTCCTGACGTTTCGCAGTCATCCTCATCTTCGCTTTCATACGATAAATCATTTATGTTAATAATAATTCATTCTCATATACTAAGTAGTAAGAGCAGAAAAAGAAACAAAATGGCATGACACTTCTAACGCTACTTATAAGCGACTGCGACTGCGAGGCACGTGATATCTACTATCCAGCGCAAACTGGTTTATTCCGGTTTTACTCACTGTGTGTATTACAATACTACGAACGCAAATAAGGTCTCTAAGCTTATTCTTGTGTACATTTCTCTTCTTGTCAGGCAAACGGGCTGACGGCTCTTCGGTATACCTGAGAGACATCTGGCCGACGAGATCTGAAATACAAGAAGTTGAAGACAAGTACGTCATCCCAGGAATGTTTAAAGAGGTGAATACTTATCCATCTCGCTTTGCATACTACTTGGGCATTTTTGTTCCATATTGTGAAGAGTGTGGCCATTTATTCCCATACAGAGAAGAGTACGGGTCGACGCAAATTCAGACATACCACTTGATGGAGGATGATCCTGCTATAAGTAAAAAAATTCAAGTTAATAAATTCTGTTGGATCTGACGGGAATCAAACCTGCAAACTCAATAGGTTTAAGATATCCTTTGCATGTATTTATATAAGCCGTTTTCGGTAAGTGCTTAGTTCGATATCTTTCGATTTGTTTGTGATCTTCGATTTTGTTTGTACCCAGGTATACGAGAAAATCGAACTCGGATCACCGTCGTGGCAGGCGCTCTCAGTGCCGCAGGGAAAACTGTACGGCTGGGACCCGAACTCTACGTACATCAAGAAACCGCCTTTCTTCGACGGCATGACCAGGGTGAGTTTATGTCTAGGTGGTGGAATTCGTACAAGGTTCAGTGTTGTCTCAAGCAGACGGTGAACACAGTTCGATCCAGAAACAACGGTGATCTTCGAAAGTCCGGCAATCCATTGGAAGCCTGCAAGCTTGTGGATTGCTGGATATATACACAGGCTGATTTCACTTCCACTTCGTTGTCCAAAACAGAACTGTCCTAACTCGGAACGAGGCTCGCTTATATACCGAAAGTCGAAATCACTAGAATCGTTTTGGACTTAATGACATCGTTTAAAAGGTACCGTGTTTGTTTTAGACCATTGTTGGATTACGGATTAAGTTATCGTAGCGCTAAGCCTTGAATGTTTGACTGAATGCTATTTCTTTTCGAACCTATGATATTTTTCAATTTTTTACCCAGGTTTAACAATTATGGTTATAAAAGTGTTCTATTATAAAAACTGCCAGGATCTACCCCAAATCAAGAGCATCAAAGACGCGAGATGTCTCCTACTTCTGGGCGATTCTGTGACGACTGATCACATATCGCCGGCTGGATCCATCGCCAGGAACTCGCCGGCCGCGAGGTACCTGGCGGCCAGAGGGTGAGTCACCGACCATCTAACTACCCACATGGGTGGATGTTGATTCAAAATACATTCTATAGTTGACAATGCTACATGAAAGAAAAAAAACTGAATATTTAAATTAAAAAAATCGATGTTTCCGTGTCTTTTTATTTGGTCAGCACATCACATGGAAACTACTGAACCAATTTGGATGTAGATTTCAGATTAATATAGACTCCAGAAAGGATCTAGGTAATATATAATTACGCTTTTCCCATAAGGACGTTTCATTTCATGTACAAGTAAGTCGTGGTTTAGGAAATTAATAAAATTTCTGAGAACTATTATTGAAGTACAATGTTCCACCAATAGATGGCGTAGAACATTTCTGCGTTAATGAACATTTTTAGTTAATTTTTACATTTGGACACAAGCTCACCTGATGTTAAGTCATGATATGCCCTTAAATAGGCCTAAGCTTAGAGGAACTGGCTCTCAAGTGTAGCTGCCGGAACACACCTATTGGTGCTCGGAGACAGATTTATAACTTGAGGGTGGTAGCTAGACAGGTGAGTATTATTAAAATACCCTCTCACTATGCTACGATATTTTTATACTACTTGTCTCATTACGATGTTTTGCCTTCACCAGACACTCAGGCTCATTGGGATTCGAACTGACGTCCATTGACTCTGTACATATTACTACTGAGCCATGATTGCTTCATAATACGGTACATTTACAAAATAGTGATGACGTGAACAGGTTAACGCCGAGGGAGTTCAACTCGTACGGGTCGAGGCGAGGCAACGACGCCATCATGTCCCGAGGCACGTTCGCGAACATTCGCCTCGTGAACAAGATGTCGCCCACCGCTGGGCCGCGCACCACGCACCATCCCAGCGGTGACGTCATGGACATCTTCGACGCCGCCGACAGGTCAGGTTCAAAGAGGTGGCTACAGAGGAATCCATTTGGAAGATTTCTTTCTACTTGGAGCAGTCCGACTGGTAGAATACCTTCACCCTAGAGAAGATCGCAGTCAAATGAACTTGGCTTGTGTTCCTGCGGTGAGTAGGGTTACCAGAGCTCCTTGAGTTTGGGGGGTTCAAGGTCGGCAACGCGCTAATGATAACTGTGGTGTTACAAGCTTCCATAGACTAGGTGGCCGTTTACCATAAAGTAGGCCGTATGCTTGTTAGCCAACTTGGTTGTATAAAAAAAAGTTGAACTGGACTTCTCACTTAATCCCACTTCTGATGCGATTTGCATACTTGTGTACACGAGTTTGATTGTACGTACAAAACAACTAACGTGAATTTGTTTTTATTCAAACAAGTGACATTCAGGTGACAAACAAGTGTACGGCCTACCTGACGGTAAGCGGTTACCCTTGGTATCACTAGCGCAATGCCGACTTTGAACCACCCCTACCACAAGGAGCTTTGCAAACCCTACTGACCGCAGGAACACAACATAAGGTTATTTAGCTGCGATCTTCTGCAGGGTGGAAGTATTCCACCAGTCCGGCTCTGTCCTAAGTAGAGAAAAATCTTTAAAGAGAGTTTTCTATTCTCTATCTCTTAAAATGAATGGGGTTTCCATAAGAAAGCGACATCTGTTGATGGGACCTAAGGAATATAAAAAAAGATGTGTATGCGATTCACACACGATAGAAGTGAAACTTCATTTTAAAAGATCTATTTTATTTAAACAGTGTGCAACATACATACACACCGACATTTCCTCTCTCTGGCTCACACAAAGAGGAGAGACCGATAATATATTGCTCTCTCGCTCTGGCTCACACAAAGGGGAGAGACCGATAATATATTGCTCTCTCGCTCTAGCTCACACAAAGAGAAGAGACCGATAATATATTGCTCTCTCGCTCTGGCTCACACAGAGAGGAGAGACCGATAATGTGCGTTAAACGTTTAACGCTTGGAAATTGCATAAGAAGTTTCACTTCAATATAAATAAAATTCGATTGAACGCGGACAGGTACGCGAGTGAGGGCGTGCCGCTCATCGCCCTCGTCGGCAAGGACTACGGGTCCGGGTCCAGTCGGGACTGGGCAGCCAAAGGACCATATTTGTTGGTGAGCTTTTAAAGTGAAACTTCTTTGGATGCGATGAAAGTAAAAAGGCTAAGGTCGAATTTCAATCTATATCTATCTATTTATATATAAAAAGTAAGAAACTGACTGACTAACTGACATCACCGCACAGACCAAACTACTTGAGCTAGGACCGTGATAATTTGCATGCGAGCACTAAGAAAGAATTTTTGGAAATTGACCCCTAATGTGGTGAAAAAGGGGATGAAAGTTGCATGAAGATCCGTCATTTTTGAAGTTAGATCTATGAAAAATGGGATTTAGCAATTCAATTAGAAAGTAAAAAAGATTGGGCTTAGCTCAATTATGACACGAGCGAAGTCGCGGGAAAACTGCTAGTATATATATATAAGCGAAATACCACTCACTCTTATTACGAGATCTCCGAAACCATAGGTCCGATTGACTTGAAATTTAGCATAGTTACTGCTTTCGCGGTGTAAGGAAAAGCCTCTTAAGGGTGTAAAGTAGGGGTCTAAAGTTTATATGGGGTGGTAAAAAACACTGTCTAAGGTATTTTCAGTCATGGATCCGTAAATCAGAACTGTGATATAATCTGTCAGTCTATATATCTGTCTGTTTGTATGTTCGGATTTATGCTCATAAATGGCTTTTTCGATTTGATGTAACTTTGTACTCGGGAAGTATATGTCATTCCTTAATTGATAGGTTAATAATTACTGCGTAATCAACGCGTGCGGAGCCGCCGGTCACCTTCTTAGAAGATTTTGAGCAATTAGAAAAACTCATTTATACATATATTTTTTTTCATTAAAGGTCTTGCGTAATGGCCACAATCTCACCTGATGTTAAGTAACGATTTGGCCCAAGATGGTAACACGCTAAACCTAGTGGAAGCCTGGCTCTCAAGTGCAGCTGCCGGAACACGCCTATTGGTGCTTGGCTTTGCAGTGCAGTGCTTTTCGACTTGAGGGTGGTAGCTAGCCAGGCGGGCATTAGAAAATGCCCTACCCTATGGTTTCCTCACGGTGTTTTCCTTCACCAAAAGTTCAGGCTCATTGCACGGGTTCGAACTCACATCATTCAACGCGATGTCCGTACACACTACCACTGAGCCATAATTGTTTACCCAAAGTACAGGCTCATTGCAGGGATTTGAACTCAAGTCAATCGACGCTATAAAACTATGTCACTTGTGCAAAATAAGTTAACTATGGCGGATAACAGCACACGACTGGATCGCGTACCACCATACACCCAGTATAACAGACACGCTTAGCCGTGTCGTGTTCTAGGATCACCCGGTATACATCCAGTATGCAAGCGATATAGTACAGTATCTATAATGGAATGCATAGCGATCTCCATGCACATGGTGATAACCGTCTCAGTGACCGTCATTCGGCTGGTCGTGTTTGGAGAGCCAGCAGTGTATATACAGCTAGGCAGGATGCCTACCCTCCACAAGTTAACGGAGCTGATGGGAGTGTCCTTAAAATAATCAACAGGGCATCAAAGCTGTCATAGCTGAATCCTTTGAACGCATCCATCGCTCGAACCTTGTCGGTATGGGCATCATGCCGCTCCAGTTCCTCGACGGAGAAAGCGCAGAGAGCTTAGGATTAAACGGTTCAGAGAAGTTCTCCATCAGCGTGCCGGAGAACCTTGCTCCGGGTGACATCGTTACAGTCCAGGTTAGTTTTTATTTATTTATTTAGATTCTGTGTTAATATCAGAAGTGGGACTTGCCGTGTGCCGAAATCATCATTTATAGTATTCGAACCAACCTATTTTTTTAATGTTGGGAAATTACTATGCCTACTCTCCTACTTCGGGAGAAAAACAGGGTTACGTGAGACTTTTATGGCTACTCAAAAACCATAGACCTCCTGCAGACAGAGAATACAACCCTGACTAGACAATCGACGAAAACAACCATCCACCTCTCAAAGAGCACCCCCCGTCTTCCCTGATGGAAAAAGGATGCGAATGTTTTTTTTTAGGTGAAATTCTTTACAGGTTTTTTTTAGTGTTTGGCCAAATTCCCAGCTAATGTTAAGTGACGATGTGCCCCGAGGTGGTGACACGGTAACTGGTGGAACTGACTCTTATTTTATCAACTTGAAGGTGCTAGTCAGACGGGTATTAGAAAATGTCGTACCACCATGCTATGATTTCATTACGATGTTTCCTCCAACGATAGGCTCAGGCTCTTTCAAGGGATTCGAACTCACATTTATCAACGCGGTGTCCATACACGCTACCACTGAGCTATCGTCTGACATTATTTTCTTCCTTCATCGCCAGTCATTATCTATAGAGGTCGTCTTCCATTAAATTTTACCCAAAATTTTCGTCCTCCGCCGTTCCATCGTCATCGTCCCCTCTGATATGGCAAAGGGATGGGAAGTGCGCCTTCGGTCAGGTTGAAGTTGCCCGGATTGCACCACGTGGAAGTTCCTAACATCGTACCCCGACCCATCCCCTCTCCGTTTCCGAACATACTGCCACTGCGCTATCATAAATCTTTCTCATTTTCTGACGTGAACCAAGTAAATCAACAATTTTTATAATATATTACCAGCTCGACAATGGGAAATCGTTTCAAGTGAAAGTCAGATTCGACACGGAAGTCGATCTGACTTACTTCAAGAACGGCGGCATCCTCAACTATATGATCAGGAAGATGCTCTGAGATGCTTTCCGTCATCAGGATCATTTTGGAGTAATCAAGTCACTTTGTACAATGGCTTATGGTTGTGTTGGAACTCTATAGGAAGTATTGTATATGAAATATTTTGGAATTTGTACCTTTTTTGTAAGTTGTTTTTCGTTTAAATATGGGTAGATTGATATTCCTCTAATTACTTTCCATAAAACTGTTTATCGGTAGGTACCTGTTATTAGTAAACTGGCGTTAACTTGTTACCATTAGCTTATAATAATTAAAAAAGACGTAAGTGATAATTAAGTGAAACCGGGTCATCGAGCTTGTATTTACTCAAATTTCTATAAGTTAAAAAGTTACACAACATATCATCCAATTAATTTGTTACTTGATGTATAAATAAATATCTTTTCAGACCTCATCTCGTAATTAAACTATTAAAATTCAGAGGATTGGTTTGAACATAAAATATTTTTCATGTACGAGGGTAGGAGATATAATGTCAATAGTTACATAAGGGAGTGGGTATTTGCAAAGTAACATATTCGCATCGGAGCTTAGTAAAATTAATATATAAGTGGGTATGTATATATATATATATATATATATATAAATACTATGTGAGTAGGGTGACATATTGTAGTTTTTTTTAAGATATCTAATTTTATTATGTGTACTTTTAATTCATAAAATGTATTGAAACAAAGCGTTCATGATTAGGAAATTGTTATGTGTAATTCAAAATGAAGGGTATAAAACAACAAACATCACAGACCACTTGTAATTTACCATTGATCGTTTAGTTCGTGTAAAAACAATGTTAGGGCAATATTATAAAATTGAGTTTATATCAACTGATTTCTCTCAACTATATTTTTCTTATATGGGACCAGCCACTTTGGCTATCGCTTTATTAACCCCCGACGCAAACAGAGGGGTGTTATAAGTATAACTTGTGTAACTTTGTGTCTGTTTATTTGTATATCTGTGTGTCTGTCTGCGGTATCGTGGCTTCCAAACGGCTAACCCGATTTTGTTCCAAATTTTTTTTGTTTGTAAGCTGACTTGTTAGTGTGTATTCTTAGCTATGATTCAACAAAATCTGTTCAGCCGTTTGCTGTATAGTAAATATTCAATTTACCTTGTAAATAAAATATCGTGATAAATATTCCTTGTTTTACATTCCTGCATATTATGATAGAACATGACGTTTTTGTTTTTATACCCCTCAAATGAAGAAAATATTATTCAAATGAGATATTCGTTTAATTCAACAATTCCCATTAATTACAATACTTTAATAATTTAATCACTTAATTTCTTATATGTTTTTGGCGAGGTCTCAATGTATTAATTTTTCTGTGTTTCGGCGCGTGGATGGCCGGCACGTCTCATCTGAGTTTTTTACTCACACCCGCATATTTGACTTTTCGCAACAAACAATGAGCACACGGTTTCGTCGCGTCGAGTGAAATAATCTATTCTTTTTGTAAGAACCTAAATACAAGATTAAGCTGTTGTTTGAAGATTACGAGGTTTTTCATTGTGAAAACTTCCAAATGTCCACTATTAGACAAAATGTGTTATGTGCTGGGTTTTTACTTTCATTCATAAACCGTCATATGACTCTATATTTTGTAATATTGATGGCATTTTACGTAATGTAGTTTTGTGCTAAAGTGAAGTGCATAATAATAATACCTAGAAATTTGCATTTTGAGTTGCCACAAAAAACTCCCTTGTCTGTTTTGACAAAAGAGCTGCGATCCTGTTAGAGCGTTGGTTTTGAACTTTGAAGATTAGAACAATATTCTATTGGCAGAATTGTGTATAAACACACGTTGCCTTAAATAAGAGGAAAGATTTTTTTATCGTTATGATAAATATAAAGTTATAACTAATTGTCACCCTACAAATCATAGTATATGATGAAATGAAATATACTTTTAAAAATATTGTGGTTTTAATTTATGGGATTTACAGTTGATCAATGTTAATATTTTATACTATTTATAAGAATAAAGTGTTATTTTAAATTATTGTATTTTTATTTATTTCTTTAATTAATATTTTATATTGGAAGCACGTTTATACGCTACATTAAAGTCTGTAACTTGTAAGTATTGATTTAAGATCTATAAGCGATGTTGTGATGATCATGCAAGCATAGTATGATGGTATTTTTGTGATCTCCTGGCTACCACTCTGTAGTTGAGGCAAGGAGTTCGAATAACATTACAAATTCAAACCAAACCACATAGTCTGTTGAAGAAACAATGCTATACGTGACCAAACTCTTCCAGCTCACCTTGTGGCACGGATTTTATTACGACGCGGCGCTCTTGTCCAATATATTGCTACGATTTGAATTAAAAAGAATGCAAATCCATGAAATATCTGAAATATTCTACTATTTACTACAAACATCGATTATGTATTCATAGGTAAGAAAAGGAATCACGGATTACGCACACGTTCAAAGCTTATCAGTCAGATTACGTAAGCAAACAATGTCTAAAAATAGCACATCTCTTTTTTTATCGTCATAGGTTTTGGCGTAGTGGCCACAATCTCACCTGATGTGAAGTGACGATGTGGCTCAAGATGATAACACACTAAACCTAGTGGAAGACTGGCTCTCAAGTGCAGCTGCCGGAACACACCTATTGGTGCTTGGCGACAGATTTTCAAATTGATGGTGGTAGCTAGCCAGCCCTTTTTTAAATTATGTAACAAACTGAGGTCATGCTAGTAATTACAATACTTTGTTTTGATTGGGTATATAAGCGAGCCACATTTTGATAGAGGACAGGCCTAGGTCTGTTCCTCCGGCAAGGAGCCCTTGAGCCATCAGCCGCTCGCGCGATACACTGACACTGCATTCACTAACTACTAACATGCAAACATTATACTGAATTTGTACACATGCCCACCATTCAGGTACATAGTCTCTGTAAGTGACTTTTTCTGGGCAAGTTTAGACCAAAATTGACAGATTACTATATACATATACACGTGTTTTTTAGTTCCTCCCAGAAGGTAGAAATATGCATATATATGTATAGTTTGATCGAATATTGTACGGATAGGGAATGAGTTAGATCGAGACTTTTTTGCATGCCGTTCGGCAACAGCCCAAGTCTAGGTTCGGCCACTTTAGCACCCTTTAGCTTGTTACCACGCTTTCGCGGCTTAGTGTCTTAAGCGCTCGCCCCCCAAGCCCGGTGAAATTGTAAAAGTCTTCTTACGTCTAACTGTTAAAAAATAAAAAAGGGATAGTTTAGGTCCAATCCTCCGGCATGGACCTCTCAAGTTCGCTGCTTACGCGATACAGTAACCACCATTCAATAGTGTAACATACATTACACTGCTTACCCATACAGTAAATACACATAGATTCTGTAAGGGACCGCTTTTCTTTCTTTCTTAGACTATGACAAAACTAACAGATAAACTCAATATATAAACGCATATTTTTCTTTTTATGAAGGGAAAATATATATAGGTAGTTAGTTCGAACTATGGACAGTTAGATTAGAAATTGCTTCAGCGGTGTCAGCCTAAGCCGAGGTTCAGCCACTTTGGCACCTTTGCGCTAGTTGCCATTTTTTTCTCGGCTGAGTGCATTCTGCTCTCGCCGCCAAGCCCGGTAAACCTGTCAAGACCCTTCAGGCCAACAGCGTAATCAGTTCGAAAAGTAAATACTGAGTGGGTAGAGTCCGTAACTAGGTACGAGCAGGGGGGGGGGGGCAGTTGACACCCTAGCATGGAGTTGCTAATCGCTCGGTCGGAGTCGAAGACCACCCGAAACGAAGAGCAAATTATTTTAAAGGTCATTGCATTTAAATCATTTAAAAATTGTATCTCTGAGAAGGTTCCGTCCAATGCGTCCTTGATTTCTTGGACAGATTACAGTGATGGGTTATTCGCATTGTGAATCATACAGACATTGCTAAGTACCTACTTAGACCCGCTACAGATGTGAAGGAACATTGCCTCGCTGAGCGTTTTATAGTTTGTGTCGTGGTATATGTTCTGAACTTCTGAAGAGCTGTTTGACCTTATGCCATCATTTGCCAAAGCCACGTGGATTGGTTTACGGAGCCAAACCTATATGGTAGCAGCCATCACGGCATGAAAAAAGAATACTGTTAATTCTTGCCTTTGCCGTACCGTGTGAGTGTGGAATAGTCAGTCATAGTTCAGAGCCAGTATTCCACTAGGTTTAGCATGTTATCATCTTGGGCCACATTTTCACTTAACATCCGGTGAGATTGTGGCCATTACGCCAAACCTATAACGATAAGAAAGGCTTCCAGTCAACGTGTTCCCTCCTTCCTATAATATAGAGTCCTTCAAACTAAGCTTGAAGGGATAATTTCTGCCAGTATGACGGCGACTACTGTCAATGGAATGTGTCACCGACGGTCACCGTTGTTTTTGGGTTGTACGGTACTTTTACTATATACAGTTCCTATAGAATCATATTGCCAAGCTAGTATAAAAATTTGTTTAACATTATTTTGCCCTTGCCTGCCCTCCCCCCTTCCGCCCCAAATACCATATTTACGCCCATGATTAGCTGTGTCCGACGATTTCACAGGCGTATAATTTAAAAGAAATAGCTGATTGATGATTTATAATACTTCAGTATAGACAATATTTTTATCGAGCGGCTAGTGTTATACGTCATAACTCACACGGCTCGTTCGCTTCACTACACCTATAGTCATAGACCCGAGCAGAGTGTTGAATTATTTTAATTTTACATTTATCCCTAAAGAATTCGTATATGCTATAAGGGCAAAATTTATCTCATTAAATTGTCTTGATGATGAAGTAACTTTTGTTCGTAAGGATTAATATGCCATGCCTAATAATAATATTAGCTCATATATCTCTTCTATTTTCAATAAAACTTTTTCACAACATACCTTACTTATGTAAAAGAAATAGAAATATGGTATCGCGTACTTTTTTTTATATGTACTAAGGAGCAACATTTTTGTAGAACATTGTATTTACGTATCACTAACCATTACGCCAGCGTACGCGGATAAAGCAGTTAGGGTGCGCTATTTCTTCCGACTTACTTAACAAAAATTAATATTTAATGCTAGCTGAGAGGTGTAGCCTAATGCTAGATATCTTATACTAATTCTCGTGAACTTGACTAGCAATTATATCGATAAAAACATCACCAGTTATAACAAGAATTCAAAGTTAAATTGTGGTGGAATCGGCATCGCGAACCGGCGAGATACAACATTTCGAGTCCTGGTAAGTTCCGTTCTCTCTCTTACCAAAAATACTTCCACCACTGAGGAAAGTTGTGTTTTGGACGAACAAACGATATAAGGAAGAAATGTGAAGGAGAACTGCGACCACAGTGTAGTGTAAACAACAGGTATAGTAAGTACGACCACAGTGTAGTAACTTTTGTCCAGTAGAGTACGAATAAAAATATTTTGTGAAAACAAACAGCAATAATTATTATCTGCGATGGCACTATTAAGGAACAAAAATAAAAATTACGATGTTCGGAAACTAGGGTTACGCTACGATGAGGCTGGCATATGCAAATTACAAAAACCTCTAAAAAAAATAAGAATAAAGAAAAACATGGCAAGTGCGTGACGGCCCACGCGCAATCTAGTGTTTCGTAGTGGCCCGTCATAATATGCAGACTTCGAAGGGCTTTAACTATTAATAGTCAATGGAATTTGTATGAAATATTCCTTTTTAATTAGGTACTTTTCCAAGTACGTTTTATAAGTTGGTTGACTATTGATCGTTAACTTCTATAGCGTACTTAGCTAAAATAGTTTTCCTTTTAATTTCGTATTCTGGATTTTATAGAATGCCTAAGAGTACCCGGCAATATATAAAAAAATTATTACATACTTTGCCTAGACGTTTTATAAAATGCCAAATGCTATTTAGACACAGTATGAAATATATCTCCGATTCGTTTCGAATTTCACGTGGGGGAGTTTTTGCAGAGATCACAAAGCGTCGTGTGACGGTTTTGTCTTAAATTCATAAACTTATGTTATTTAGCCCTACAATAAGTAATTTTGGCGGCATTTTATATGATATAGCTATTTAGGCAAAGTATGAGAAGAGGTCCTTCTAAGGTGATCGTGCTCATCCGACTCAGTCTCTGAGTAGCGATCATAAGACCGTGGCACTCGCTAGTACTTGTTCGCAAGTCCAAACTAACCTCGTCCGACCGAGCATCATCGATATTTTGTAATAATAACACTCTTATTACTTTTTCAGATAACATTTGTATTTTTAGGTATGCACGTTATTTATAACATTTCCTAGGCATTTTATAGAATGTACGTTATAAAATACCATTGACACTCGGTTAGGTTAGGTTGGACTTACGAACAAGTACTAGCGAGCCGGTGAGCGCCACGGGTGTCATACTTTGCCAGTTTCTCATTTGGCATTCTATAGAATGCCTAAGCAATGTATGAAATATGAATCATATCATTCATTGCCGGCTATCTTCAGGCATCCTATACATTGCCTATAACATATATACCACATTATTACTTTTCCAGAGAAGAGCAAAATAGGAGCGACTTATGGCGTCTCTGCTTACGACACCAAGGCGCCGCGACACAGACTAGGGGACACTGGTATAAAGCATTCGCGAATTTTTTCGGTATTGACTATTTCGTGAAACGCATTCATTTCTATGTCAACAGATATGCGTATGTGTAAATAAATAAACATCATGAAAATATACTATCTGTGCCCGCGGCTCCGCTCGCGAATACCGACAGACGAGCGCACGCGCGAATCGTGCTGACCCCGTTCCTACTTACGGCGGTCACCCGCCGATTATTTTAATTACAAAAATGTTAATTGTGGGGATCATTAGCAGATAGACATATGTTATTGGTGACTTTTTGTAGGTCTTTTTAAGATCTACAATTATGTAGAATATTTATTTGATATATCTTTATGGTTTACTCAGGGTAAGCTATTTAAGCGCCTCAAAAGCGTCCTTTTTCCGAATTAATTCACCATTATCTTCAATGCTTATTTCATATGTTACTTTATGTTACAAAATATATCCTATAACCTGGCCAGATAATATATGCATAAATTAAAATAAAAACCATGTATATCGGATAAGTGGTTTTCGCGTGAAAAGAACATAAACAGACAGACAGAAAGAGAGACGTTGAGTTTTATAATATGTTTAGATTATAAAAATAAACACTGAAATTCCACAATAAATAAATAAAAACATAAAAATGTCAAACATAAACAAATTCGATATCTTATTTATCATAACATTACTAGCGAGATCGAACTTGTGCTTCCTTCAAATTGTTTAATAGAATATCGTTTACAACAGCGAATGTACTAAATTAATATTGATCTTGTTCCGTAAATAATTTTATTTCTTTGAAAGATAAATAAAATGACGTTAAATATATTAATCATGATCATGATCAATGAAGTGTTAGCAATGGATCCTGAAATACAAGACTTGTTGACACCTTCAAAGCAGAGTGGCGAAGCTTGCGGATATGAGGTTAGTCCTCTTTGACTTTTATTATACACAGTGAACACGTGACCTTTGTTTGATATAACATTCAGATCATGTGTGTCATATTTACATAAATTTTACACATATTATGTTTGTGTGATATCAAATATAGGTCATATGTTCGTTGGGACATCACTTATTGCCGCGCCTTGGGTAAGAAATAATGTGGGGCTAGCCGATGGAAAATCGCAAAAAGCACAAGTGTTTACACGAGGACGATACTACACAGGATAGTTCTTAAGATATTGCTTCCCAATAGTTGAATTGTTATGATATCCAATTGCATTTATTAAGTAAGATGTAAGTACATACGTGATTTAGATATACTTAAATTTCTTAAAAATCTTTTAATGTTTAGAAAAGCCAGAAATTTGCAAAATAAAATGTAAGAACTCCTCAACAAATTAATATCAACATGTGTTTTTCTTTATAACTTTTGGTTTTAATCGAAGTAAATTTTAAACGACCAAAATTTTCAGTAAGTACTTGAATTCTTCTTTTATAACATTTTTCCGATTACCCCGTAGTTTCGGCCACGATTTTGCTGATATTTGCGTTAGTTTGTTTTTTTTTTACTGCTTTCCTGTACGAAAGTATTCGGCCACGTTATAAATGACAACATTCACAACAAGAGATAAAGCCATCATTGGATATTTTGTCTCATGTGCGACTGGCGTTCAGCCCCCGCGTCTCGCCGAACAGCTACCTAAGGCGCGGTATAGTACGAATGTGTCAGGGTTTATGAATTCCAGAGACAACTGTATTCTCTGTTAATCCAAAGAAAAACCTTTAATATGGAATTATAGGTCATTGATGGTTCAGTGGTAGCGTGTTCGGAAACCGCGTCGATCAATGTGGATTCGAATCTTACGATGACCCAGAGTTTTCGATGAAACCATAGCATGGTGGCTCTTTGTAATGCCTGCCTAGTTAACTACCATCCTCAAGTTGAAACCTATCACCAAGCAGCTATACCATAGGTATATGTGTCCTGGCAGCTCTATACTTGAGAGCCAGTGCTTTTAGACTTAAAATGTCTGCGTCACTTAACCGGCGCCACCTTATTTCAAAAACTTCTGAGATTTTTGAGTCTACAAAGAATTCAAGTTCCTGTTTTTATTTCAAATCTACTTTACTTATGTCATATTTTTGTTGAATAACAATGCTCATCCCATCACTATTTTGTCTATGACGCATAACAAAAGTGAGTTGTACAAAGTGGTTGCTATGCTACAAAAATGATTAAAAGAACTGTGTTATAGAAGGTAAAGTGTTTTATATTACTAGGAGGGATCAAAAAGAAGTGAAAACGACATACTCCTTGGTAAGAAAAATAAATAAATACTGGCGCACGCATAGTTCTCATACATATTTGTAATATTAATAAAGAAAACTCTTAGTACGCAAATAACAAGTTCCACTTCTTTGGCGTAACGAAACAAAAATAGCTACAAAAATCCGGCATACTAACAGCATGATGTAGTTAGCCATTAATAATAATAGTGTTAATTCATTTAACTGACTTTTCTGTACTAAGTAAATATAAGTAAAGCCAATAAAATGAATTTGACTAGCTGCGCCCCACGGTTTCACCTGTGTTAAATTTATTTAAGCGACTGTCCATATCGTTGTTCTCATCGTACTTGCCTACAGCTTGCCAGATTGCTTTACGTCTATGGTTACTGTTCACCCCTTTGAGTCGTAGAGTAAAGTTATAACTTATAACCTTCTCCAATAAATCTATCTATACTATTATGTACTAATATAATAAAGCGGAAGAGTTTTTGTTTCTTTGTTTAAAAACGCTAATATCTGGATCTATCTGTCGGATTCGAAAAATTATTTTTGTATATGAGCATTTTTTTTAAATGGTACAAACCTAATTTTAGCCTGTCCCTCAACTTTATATTTTTTTTATTGAGTTTATTTTACATTACAGTAGTAAATTTGGATGAGAATTAAATATTGTGGGTTCTTATCTACAATTCGTAAAATTTGTAATGATGAAATGAATGAAACTCATTTACAAAAGAATGAAATTATGGAACACTACCCATAATTTTGGGCTGTCCCCAGGTAATATTCGGCAATTTATGTAAACTTTTCGCAATTAATCCGTATGGCCCTCCCGTCACATTGAGTTTTTATTTAAAATACAAAAGTTATTTTACAACTTAGTTAATTTATATTGCAATTATTACCTTTTAACGATTTTTAAATTGAATTAAGATGTTGTCCTCTATTTTCGTAATTTCCGGACATGTCGAGTTAACAGAATACAGAATTTTTTAACATAATATTTTCCAATTTGCCTTTTATGATTCTCAAAATGGCAATATTAAGTGGATATCAAGACGCAATCTTAAAAATATTGTTCTATTTTGGTTAGAAAGTGATTTGCGAGCAAACGTGTGATCGGGCTAGACTTGAATAAAAATTAATGTTCAGCTATGTTACTAAAAATTTTATACATAAGCTTTAAATTACATTGTTCGATAACTTTTAATGTCTGTTTTGGCTTTGAAAGAATAGATTGGTGCAAAATTAACATTAAACCATGAAATTGAATTGCTGTTAAAATTAGTTTAATCCAAGACGTAAGCGCTGCGTTACCTCGGTTTTGTTACTGTTGAGATGGTAACATATAGATTGACTGCAAAAGTAACAAAATGGACAACATAAAGCTGGGCATACATTATTTTTAAATTTATTTTAAGCTTTTTTATTATTATTTAAATAATTGAAATAATATAAAAAATATTATTGAAATAATGTAAAATTAAAATAATTCAACACTCGGCTCGGGTCTATTACTATTTGGCGCGAACGAGCCGTGTGAGTTGTGACGCATAACCCTGGCTGGCCGATAAAAATATTGTGTATACTGAAGTATTATAAATCATCAATCAGCGATTTCTTTTAAGTTATACGCGGGTGAAACCGCGGGGCACAGCTAGTCTATATAGTATAATAAAGCGAAGGTTTTTTGAAGTGAAACTTCTTATTGCGTGACGTTAAACGTAACGTTTAACGCACATTATCGGTCTCTCCTCTTTGTGTGAGACAGAGCGAGAGAGCAATATATTATCGGTCTCTCCTCTTTGTGTGAGCCAGAGCGAGAGAGTAAATGTCGGTGTGTATGTATATTGCACACTGTTTAAATAAAATAGAAAATGCCTTTTAAAATGAAGTTTCACTTCTATCGTGTGTGAATCGCACACACACCTTTTTTTCGTTTGTTTACGCTAAACTTTGGAACTATCAGTCGGATTCGAAAAAATATTTTTGATTTGTTTGTTATAGTTTTGTTTTGAATTTTGAATAAATTGAATTGAATAGGTATATGATAGCCAAATTCATGAGGAACAGTATAGGGATACCTTCAAACTACGGCTAAGCTACACTCGGGTGCGCTGGCGCCGACACCGTAAAAAGATTATCGAAAGATTTGAACACGGTTGAAACTAATGAAAGCTGAAGTGGCAGTGGGCCGGCCATATCTCGCGAAGAACCGACAACCGGTGGGGTAAACGGGTTCTTGAGTGGAGACCGCGACTCGGCAAACGTACTGTAGGACGCCCTCCGGCCTGATGGGATGACGATCTGCAAAAGACTGCAGGCAGATGCTGGATGCGGCAAGCTGAAGACAGAGCGCTATGACGCTCATTAGGGGAGGCCTATGTCCAGCAGTCGACTATTATAGGTTGATGATGATGATGGGTGTAACCGTGTGGCACAGCTAGTCTATTATAAAATGCAAAAGTTCAAGCAATGCAAAGCTCACTGGTAGTTACAAAGATTTGCGCTTTCAAACAAAACACAATCTCTAGAACCTTTGTAATATTAATATATAGATTATATAATTATATATATATATATATATATATATATATATATATATAGATTATAACTAAGTTCATCGTGTCACATTTACATCAAACGCGTATAAAGTATTATGAACTAAAAAAATCTTTATATGATTGACTTTCCAGAGCTGTCCACAGTTAAAGGAAGGTATGATCAACGTGCACATCGTTCCACACACCCACGGAGAACTTGGATTCACCAGAACCTTTCACGAGCACTATACAGGCAGTTAGATATTTCCCTTCTTCTTCAATAAATCTTAAAGCGAAAATGAAAACAAAGATGGCGGAGTGTCAGTTCGAACCCCTGCAAAGCATAGTGGTAGGGCTTTCTCTAATGCTCGCCTGGCTACCACCTCCAACCCTCAGGTGAAAATCTGTCGCCAAGCACCTATAGGTGTATTCCGGCAACTGCACTTCAAAGCCGCTTTCCCCACTAGGCTTAACACGTCATCATATTGGGTGATATCGTTAATTAACATCTATAAAGGATAAAAAAATGTTCAGGTGGTACCACTTTACTGAAAAATAAGCGAAGAAATCTCACTAACGGGTAGAAGATTGTTTTGCTCTATTGTTGGCAACATTTACAGCCTATTATCTATGTATAATCAATCTAAAAAGTACCAAAGTAATGAGGCTAGTCATAATAGGTTTGTTACTCCCGAGGACTTAGCATGGCCTGTGTGCCCAATGTGAAAAAACCGTCACAGATTCACATTTCGTTTGTCGCGTTTCGGAATCAGACAATGCATGACGATGACCGGCGATAAATTAGCGATGACAGAGCCGTCGTTTTACTATAAAAAAGGAGCCGAGCCTTCTTAGTAAAATTAAATTCTGAGCGACTAACTTTTTTTTTAATTTTAGTCTATGACTCCTTTGGTTTTATTCCACTATTCTGCCAGTGTCACGTAGAAAATTTGACCAGTAAGATGCTGAAGAGACTCGAATGAAGATTAAAATATATTTAACTAACAATTAATTTCTAAAACCGAGTCAAAATCGGACCACAATTAGCGTTAGTAAATTTGCTACAGGTCAAAATTATTATATAAATATCCGCTCTTCTACGGATACACGGATCTAAAAAAATACAGGTCGGTACTCAATATCAATAATATCCTAACATATTTAGCCATCATTTCAGGAAACTTAAAAATTATGAACTTTTTTTTTCATCATGATCGAATGTAGTTTGAGTTATAACCTTATAACTATTTTTTAAAGCTCTTTGGACTCAATATTTGTGAATTTTAATTACTTAACGATGATAGTACACCTGAAATATCTTTCTTTTAATTTACGATGAGAATTTTACTCAGGTAAAAATAGATCTATCAGTCTAAGAGATAAGGTTGTAAAGCTCAGTTATAGAGTTTTTGTTGTATTTTCTTAGCGTATAGTTTTTTTTTTGTGATTAAAGAGTTTGAAATAATGGTGGCTCAGTAGTAGCATGTACGGACAACGCACCGATCAACGTGAGTTCGAATCCCTGCAATGATCCTGATCTTTCGGTGAAGGAAAACATCGTGATAAAAGCATAGCATGGTGGTAGAGCTTTTTCTAATGCTCGCCTGGGTAGCCACCACCCTCAAGTTGAAAATCTGTCGCGAAACACCAATAGATATGTTCCGGTAGCTACAACTGGCTTACCGTGTTACCATCTTTAACCACATCGTCACTCAAGACGAGGTGAAATTGTCGCCATAACGTCAAACCTATAAATGAAAAAAAAAACGATATTATTCAAATTCGGAGTCGATATAAGTCTTACCCAATAAACACGTTACCATAGTTTACCTTGAAAAAATACAAATGACTTTGTAATTTCAGCCGATGATTTCTTCGAGACGACTCATATGAACATGAAAAGGATTTTGGATTACACCATCAGTGAGTTATGGGCTGATGATACCAGAAAGTAAGACATATATTTTTTAAATACTATAAGTACACCTTGTACGATACTGGCCTTTAACATGATTCAACAATGCATAATATTATAATTGGGTTTTAGAAATTATTTTTGTAATAATTGTAAAGATCATAAATATAAGTTTTGTAACAAAACTATTTTTTATTTTATTTTTTTACGCAATATTTCATGTTATTTTAAATAAAAAATATTTTTTGAATATAGTACCGAAAACGCTCTGATCGTTCCCGAATAAATCCGAGGGCGTGTGACGTCATAATGTTAATTTCTACTCATTGTAGCACACAGCTGATACAGTGCTTTGACTCTTAATCGATGAAATTCCTTTAACATTATGACGTCACAAACATGGCGATCAATCGTGGAGCGTTCGTAGATCATGTGATTCTTTTTAAAATATGACAATTTTGGAATTGTTTATTATTAATAAAAAAAAAAGTTGTTAGAGTTTTTCCAATTGAGTATTATCATAATTATGATGAAGCTTTAAAATACATAAAAAAATCGATATTCTTTTTTTTTCAAATACTCAATTCCTGTTTATCAAAACTACGCACAGATGGAGTGACGAAGTGAATCTCGTTTTACAATATTATAATTCAGACCAGATGAATATTGTTACGCCCGTGGGCAGTAAAATGCCGTAGTGTCACACGAAAGCAATTTATTCGTACTCAGATAAATACAATATAAACAGAACAAAAAAAATCTAATCCGGTCACCGAATATACTCACAAAATAAGCCTGTATGTTTCTCTCTTATTTCGCTTATTGTTGCCACCCCGCTTTCGAATTTATAACTGCTGCGATACATTTCTGAACTCTTAACATGTTGTAAACAAATTACGTCATCGCTTTTAAAACGAGGGAAATGTTTGATTTATAGCCCATTGTTTGTTGATAGTTTCAGCGATAAGGTTTTCTATGTGTGTGTCGTCGAATCTATAACTACACGACACACGACTACACTATGATAAATACACGATCCTAGTCCTAGTTACCTAGGTCCAGCCCACATAAATAAAATAACATAGACAAGAAGGTTACGATAGCTGTAGTGAAGTTACTGAAGGCGAAGTATGAAATAAGTACTAGTGAGATGAAATGAAAATACGAATACAATTTAATCGGACAGAACAGAAGGAACAAATAATTTAAAAGTACAATTATTAGGTATTACAATTATGCGCAGCGATAACGTGTCTACACCACCACGATCTGTCCGTTAGTGGGTGGCGCGGGCCACGCGCGGGCGCAGCTCCGTCGATCGTACCACTCACGAGAAAACCGGTTATTGGTCTCGGTCCAATATCATACGACCGAGCGATTAAATCGTAATTGTAAGGGGCTTGTACAATCACTTCCAGATGAGCGTTTCTGTACTGTGGCCCTGCACTCCACAAAGCCATACGAGGCATCCCTCCTCAAAACCTAGTATTTGCATTGCGGTCGTATCTAGTTTTCATCTTTATGCTGGTGTTCAGACTAATATACTGACTTATAACGGAAGTCGTTAGTATTTAACAAGTCTTGTATGAAACCAACAATAAATAAATATTTATTCAGTCACTTACGTACGTTACAATATAAATACCGACAAATCTGTATAATTTAAACCCCGAAGCAAATGGAGGGAAGTTATTAGTTTAATTTGTGTATCTGTGTGTCAGTATGTATATATTATGTATAGATTTATCGGTGTTTTTTTTTTTTTCGAATTGTTTATACTGTTAGCCTTAGGGGCCCTGGAGCCTTTACGGCTTTTACAGCTTTACCGGGCTTGGGGGCGAGCGCTTAGGGCACTCAGCCACGAAAGCTAAGCAACAACATCCGAGGGTGCCAAAGTGGCCGAACCTCGGCTCGGACTGTTGCGCGTATGCAATTAAGTTGCGATCTGACAAAATCCCTATCATTCGATCTAAACTAACTATACATATATACATGTTTCTGCGCCCTGGGAGGAGGGAAGGAACATGTGTATGTGTATTTAGTGGTCTGAAAATTTTTGTCTAATCTAACTAGGCAAAAAAAGAAAAAAAAAGGTCCCTTACAGAACCTATGTACCTGTGTGTTGTGCATGTGTGTATAATGCAGTGTAATGTTTGGCTGTGAAAGCTAGTGAATGTAGAGTCACTGTATCGCGCGAACGGCTGCTTGACTCAAGGGCTCCATGCCGATGGATCGGACCTAAGATTTATCGGTGTTTTAAGTCGAGAATAAGTAAGGAGTAACAGTACTGTATCCTCTCAAACTACAAAGCGATGTTATAATTTATTTTTCAGATTCACTTTGTCAGACACCCCGTATCTTTTCCACTGGTGGGCAAACAGGGATGCTACAGGTATGTATAAATTGTCTACCATTGGTAAGGTCTCAAAATACTGTTGTCTGTGAGAAAGTATTCCTTTTTGAGTGTCTTAATTATTTCTGTTACACTGTGGGATATTCAAATAATACATAAGCAATCTCTCAGTGCTTACAACCCCTTTTTTAATTTTAAATTAGAAAATCTCAAGCCTCTCTGCCCCCAATGATAGAACGTAAACAAGAATGGTCTCTTCTTCTTCTAAACCTGCTTACGCAATATTTTATCAAATGCCCCGATAAGGTAAAAGCAAGCAAAAAATAAATATAGAACTATTTAATAAAATGTATGTTTTGTAGAATTCCTTTTTATTTAATTAAATATTTCCGTAGAAAAGCACTGTGGTTCTTAGAAGATAAATATATGCTGTCGCTGACTTTTTTGTAGATCTCTTTAAGATCTACAATCATATACAACATTAATTTAATATATTTAGTAATATATTAGTTTAATTATATAGCATTTTATAAGTAAATAGTATAAAGTAGTAGCATTTTTGTCACTCACTGACTCTGTCGTTTTTACCGAACTTGAGCCCCGTTTTCACATTTCTTTGTCGGGATATCATTTCTCACGTGGAAACAAATGGCATTTTACTATCTACGGGTATAACAATACTATATTATTTTGATTGATCAGTTCGACGCATGGTGTATCAGTTGCTACGTCAGGGTCGGCTGTTCATCGTCGGTGGTGCGTGGGGCATGGTGGACGAAGCCACTACCAGTTATCATGCCATTATCGACCAATATACATATTCTCTGAGGTAAATACAATATTCACGTTCAAAATGTTTTTCCTAATACATTTTTTGTATTTTTATTTCATCTAACAGAAATTGTTTTTGAAGTTAGATGGCTTAGTGGGAACGTGTACGGACATCGAATCAATGGACGTGAGTTCGAATCCCTGCAATGAGGCCAGGTTATCTTTTAATTATATATATTTATTTCACCTTATTTGTTTTCTTATTACTTCATTTATTGTGTTTTCGGTTGCTTTCCGAGGGAATCTTATCTTTAGGTCATTTATTATTTAAATATTTTATGACAAACTTCTTTTACGTTCATATTTATATAAATAAGAAGGCCGTATACAATGATTGTATTTATTGGCTGATAGAACCTTTTAAATTTAAAATATATAACACGATTTGAAAATAATTGAAATATGACATTATTCATGATGACTTACCGATCAGACGTCTGTGGCTTAACACGTACATTATTTTACAAGATTTTTACAAGTTTATTTATATATCTGATTATACTTTATTATTTGGAGTCACATTTATCGATCTGGAATTCATAATGAAAGTTATTTTGTTATTATAAGAGATATTAAACTAAAGGAAGACCTGGCGGACGCTTTCATACATGTTGGCTTGGCGATGCAGCTATAGTTATGGAACGGAATGGATATCTGATGCTTGTTTGCCAAATTCTTATATACACGAGCATCTCAAAACGGATTTTACAAGCAGCCCTGGTCCGGATAGATATATATACGTGGATTATCTTTCTAGTGAAGGTTTACTAAAATTATTAGACTATAAATAAGGTACTCTGTATTTTATATTTCACCTTAATGTCAAATGCCTTCGGAATACACATATATATATTTTGCATTTCATTCCTTAACCTTTTAAGATATATTTTTCGGTACTTATAACTATTTAATTGTCCACGCGACATCCCGGTGAAGAAAACCATCGTCATGAAACCATACCGTGGTGTTACGGCATTTTCTAATGCCCGCGCTAGCTACCACCCTCAAGTTGTAAATCTGTCACCAAACACATATTGGTGTGTTGCGGCAGCTGTATATGAGATCCAGTCCTCCCACTAGGCTTAGATTGTTACCATCTCGGGCCACATCGTCACTTAAGATCAGGTGAGATTGTGGCCACAACGATGAACCTATAATGATCGAAAAAATTAATAATAACTTAAACTAAATTGGTATTTAAGGTTAATTTTAGCATTTACCAGCAAACTGACATATTTAATACCATAATTTGTTACTAGCAATGATGGCTCGCGTCGATGGATGTGAGTTCGAATCCCTGCAATGATCTTGAGCTTTCAGTGCATGAACACATAACGATGAAACTTAGTGGCAGGGCGTTTTCTGATACCCGCCTGGCTAGCTATAAATATATACAATAATTTCTAATTAAGGGAGTCAAATAACTTGCTCGTAATTTATTCACAATATACACTTGCCAAGTTAGTAATCTCATCTCAAAAACTAACAGATTACTTTGTAAATTAATTAAGGAACGTGCATTCCTACAGCTATAATTAACGGAACTGCAATGGAACTTGGCACCCGTTAGATCTCAGATCTTTTATCGATGAAAACGACTACCGTCCTTTCTACCGAACTTGACCCCTTTTTCACATTAACGTTTTTGTTGGGATCCGATGATGATGATTCGAACTAACTACACTATTAGCTATAAGAGCCCTGAGTCTCAGACGGTTTTTACAGTTTCACCAGGTTTGCCAGGCTTGGGGGCGAGCGCTGAAGGCACTCAGTCGCGAAAGCTAAGCAACAAGCTCGAAGGGTGCCAAAGTGGCCGAACCTCGGCTTTGGTTGTTGCCGATCATGCGAAAAAGTCGCGATGTGACTAAATCCCTATCCATAGAAATTCGAGCTAACTAACTATACATATACTCATGTTCCTACCTTCTGAGAGGAAGGAAGGAACATGTGTAAGTATTTAGTGATTTGGCAATTTTTGTCTAAACTAACTAGCCATAAAAAGAAAAAAAGGTCTCTTACAGAACCTATGTACCTGAGTGGTGTACATGTGTGTATGATCTAGTGTCATGTGTATCTGTGGTGATAGCTAGTAAATGTAGAGTAACTGTATCGCGCGAGCGGCTGCTTGGCTCAAGGGCTCTATACCGATGGATCAGACCTATTGTTAGGATCCACTTCACCTGTGAATAATAACTAAACTATAACACGTAAAATGACGTAATAATACACAATGACATGGCAAATTAAAATCCCGGCAAAATGTCTCGCCTTACGTGTCCATTGATTTAACAGAAAACTGAACGCGACTTTCTTGGACTGTGGTTTACCATTAGTCGGGTGGCAGGCGGACGTCTTCGGGCATTCCCGTGAAGTCGCCTCACTGATCGCTCGTATGGGGTTCGATGGTCTGTTCATCAACCCGATCAGCTTTGATGACGAGCTCGCCAGAATGCAGCGGAAATCTATGGAGTTTCTTTGGAGGGGCAGCGATGACTTAGGTACACCATTTTTATATGTACTAATATTATAAAGCATTCTAGATTGCTTGACTTTCATGGTTACTGCTCCGCTAACTAGGGTAGTAGCGTGAAGTTATAAAGCTTTTCTCGATAAATCTATTACATATAAAAAATTCAAGTTCTGTGTGTAATGTCAAAATAACACCTTTATACTAAATGCATATGAAAAGTATATACAATAACAATAACATGTTTTTGGAATAATTTTTGTCTGTCTGTCTGTTTGTTTGTTTGTTCCGGGTAATCTCCTGGTAGATAGCTGATCCTATAAGGCTACTTTTATTTTAGAAAAAAAAAATAGGGTTCAACTTGAAAAAAAGGCATTTTTGTAGTACACGCGAGCGGAGCCGCGGACACAGCTAGTAGACAATAAAATATATAAATATTTTTTCATGTCTGACTGGTAGTTCCAGAGAATAGCGCATTCAAACAAGCAAATAAACAATATCTTGACTTTTGTAATGTTATATTATCTTCTTATATATAAAAATCTTGTGTGCGTCTGTTAGTGATTCTAAAAGTTCTGAACATCTTGACCGATTTAGCTCATATAAATATTAAATGTATTTGTTTTTTTAAGGCGATGGTATACAGATATATTGGGAACTATGTATACTGGCATGTTCTATTTTTTAGCCTAAACAACATATATCTGTAAATTATAGGTGCTGGAACTGATATCTACACTCACAAACTCTTCGACGGTTACTGGTCACCGCCAGGATTCTGCTTCGGAAGCCATTGCGACAGCCCGCTCCTCATCAGCTCCGACGACGCGTTCTCGAACATCGAAGAACGGGTAAGATACTCAGCACTTATGTTTGAATATTGACACAGGCAAATGTTTCAGCTTCGGCAGTTGAAGCAAAATGTCTAAAAATCCTTAAGAATTTAAGCTCATGGTATTATTGTTTACATTGAACTGTCAGATCTCACTTCTCCCTTAACGTGCAAGAGTTTATTTGCCGTGTAACTGCTTGTCTACTGTCTAATAAAAAATCTCTCACAAAGGTATTTTTGTGATATTGTCATATTTTCTCTCTTAATTGTTTATGAAAATTAATAATTCAAATATTAGGTTCTTACATATGAAATTGAAGTTTTTTTACGGGAGGAATATTAATATATAAAGTCATTTTTTTTTTGGAAAATATGTTTAATTAATCAAAGTATGCACCGTTGTTTTCTATGCACTTTTGCCATCTCATAGGTAGTTCATTGATCCCTTTACTAAAAAAACTATGGGGGCGAGAATCAATAAGCTCTTGAAGGCGGCTTGGACTGCCGCATCGGAGTTGAATTTTTTTCCTTGTAAGAAGTTGTCCAAATTCCGGAAAAAATGGTAATCTGTTGGAGCAAGGTCCGTGGAGTACGGTGGATGTCGCAGATATTCCAATTGTAGCTCATTTAACTTAGTGGTTGTTTGCTGAAAACTGCTAGTAAATGATATCGTAAAAAAAACATTATTTTCATTAGAATTTGTTTCCGCAGGTAGACTTGTTTATCCAGTCCATGCTTCACCGCCAGTCACCGTATTATACGACGAAGAATGTAATGGTGATGATGGGCCAATTGTTCGGTTATTACGATGCGGCGATGTGGTTTGGAAACATCGACAAACTCATCAAGTGAGATTTTTTTCTTAATCCGTTAGTAATTTATTATAGGCTGACCGCCGTAAGTGCGGTTTGTCGTAAGAGCTTTCGCGGTTTTATTTTTGTGACTGCTAAACATGGGATTATTTTAGCAAATTGAAATCACCAAACCTGCCTTTTAAAAAACTATACAGTCAATGAAAAGTAATGATTGAAATGACTATGAGTAAAATACATTGTGAATATTGTACATACGCTATTGAATTCAAAGAAATTTTACTTTAACATAGTATAAATATTGCAAGTATAATTTTCTTCAATATAGTAAGTAGTTTTTGTTTTCAATTTTAATAAAGACAACAATATAAAATATTCTTAAATGAACTATGTTCTGACTATTACGAATAAGTTCATGCACTACGAATAACCGACTGTCTTAAGTGAGAATGTGATCCACCTCTTTCTCTATTCGACTATACTGTTAGCCATAAGGGCCTTAGAGCCTAAGGCAGTTTTTACAGCTTCACCGGGCTTTGGAGCGAGCGCTTAAGGCACTCAGCCGCGAAAGCAAGTTCCAAGTTCCAAGGGTGCCAAAGTGGTTTGGACCGTTGCCGCGTATGAAGTCGTGATCCGAATAATTCCCTATCCGTATTTCGATCTAAACGAACTATACCTAATAAATATATACTAATATAAACTTACTATTTCTACCCTCTGGGAGAAGGGAAGGAACATGTGTATACGTATTTAGTAATCTGTCAACCTTTGTCTAAACTAGCCAAAAAAAATTAAGGTCCCTTACAGAACCTATGTACTTGAGTGTCGTGCATGTGTGTACATTGCAGTGTAATGTAGTGTAGTGTAGTGAGTGTATGTTGTAGCTAGTGAATGCAGTGTCAGTGTATCACGCGAGCGGCTGCTTGGCTCAAGGGCTCCATGCCGGAGGAACAGACCTAGGCTTGAGTTGCCGCAGGAGAGGGTGGACGTAGCGTGTGTGGGTGATGCTCCTTGTATGCTACGCCTTATATACCCTTACACTCAGTCCGATATGTAGGGTATTTATAAATCCCATAAACATAAACGTGAAAAAGAGGCCAAGTTCGGTAGAAACGACGTTCGGGGTATCCGTTGTCACCGATAAAAGAGCTGAGATCTAACGGGTGACAAGTTCCATAGATGTTCCTTTATTTATAGCTGAAGGTTCGATAAAAAAACATTTGACTCCTTTAATTAAAAAATTAACATTTCATGTAAATAGCTGTTTCTTTGTATATTATTATTGTATACTTGTATTTTTATAAATCATTGTAAATAAAATAAAGGTGTTAAGATAATTTTGTAATGTAGTTTTTTTATTTTTATCGATAAAATAATCATAATAAAAAATGTATACCTGAATAATTATTTTCTTTATAACTCGAATAGAACTTGAAATTAATATTTTATAATAAGGAACTTCGTTCCTATCTGGTAACCCACGACACCACACGGTTTTTTTTCTCGTGTAATTAATTTATCACCACAACTTGAAAGTAACTAGGTGTTTACTCTGAAATCAGTCCTTGTGTCGGTGCTGTAACCATGCGTTCTTGTTCACAGCGAGGTAAATAAGAAAAGCTACAGCACGGGAGCGAACCTGCACCTTTTCTATTCGACACCAGCCTGCTATCTCAAAGCCGTTCATGAAGAGAAGTATTTATTATTTTTTATTTATTTATTTTGTAAAGTGTAAATAATTCTGTACTGTAATAATCAGACAAAAACAATACAAAAGTTATAAACATATATTATTATTACCTAACAAACTTACAACCCCTATTTATACACCTCTTGTTGATGAATTTTCATAAAAGCTCATACACGTGTTTCATTATTTTTATTAAAAGGTATAGTCAACAGAAAATGTTTTTCACCTACCCCATGCAAACTTTCAACCCTCTAATTTACACCCTTAGAGGTTGAATTTTGCAAAATCCGTTCTCAGTGAGAGTATATTGCGAAGGCAGTATCTATGATAAATTTCAAGTCAATCGGACCTATAGTTACGGAGATCTCGTGATGAGAGTGAGTGGTATTTCTCTTATATCTATATAATATACATGTATCACAAAATTTGGAAAACGAACTACAAATTTATTAGTATTTACATGTATGTACATGCCATTCTTAGTTTGCAATGAAATAACCGTTTGTGATATTTTTCTCAATTATAATTTCCAGCCCAGAACTAGAAATAAAACAGGACGACTTCTTCCCCATGGCGTATGACAAGTTTACGTACACAACTGGAATGTATACTTCTCGACCTGCCCTCAAGCTCATGGCTAGGGAAGGTCATGTATTCTTACAGGTGATGGAATCTGGATTTTATTTTGTGTTTTTTTTATATTCGTTATAAGCTTAGCGTTATGACTACAATCTTAATGTTAAATGACGATGTGGCTCTATAGATGCTTGGCGACAGAGTCTCGATTTGAGGGTGGTAGCTAGCCAGGCGAGCATTAGAAAAAAGTCTTACCACCATGTTGTAGTTTCATCATTGTTTCCTTCACCGAAAGCAAATGCTCATTGCAGAGATTCGTACACGCTACCACTGAGCAATCATTACTTACTTTGTGGTAACATATTTTTATGTTTGCAGTGATATTTCCTTCGCGTTTAATAGAGGGTAGTGTTAGAAATATACGAGTCGTGAGCTACTTGCCTAGTTATATGTAAGACTAGCTGTGCCGCCGGCTCCGCTCGCGTGGACTACTAGAAAAGCTTGTAAACTGATGCACTGTAGTCAGTCGTACTTACTGTATCTTTCTCTATGATATTTCCATTATCACTTGTTGTTTTCACATGGTTGTCCAAAAAAGAAACTGTCCTGTCTTGGAATACGGCTTACTTATATTCCAAAATAAAGGAGTATCGAAATCACAAAAATCGTCTTGAACTTTACGACATCGATTAAAAGGGGAAGTGTTCTACTTTTAGATCATTGTTTGTTAGATAATGTAATCGGAACGATAAGCTTTGAATGTCACTAACACATTTGCACAATGTAATGTCTTTTCGAACCTACAAATACATAGATACCTACTCGATGTTTCGAGTAGATTCTAGACGTTTCCAGATATTTCGAGAATAATGTTTTTTTTTCTATTTTTACTCATGTCGTAACAATATCAATGTTTAAACACGTTCCCATTTTATACCAGATGGCGAAACAACTGCAAGTCCTTGCAAGATTGTGGAACAATGACAGGCTTTTTGAAGAGTTTATGTGGATAATGGGTAATCTTTCCTTAAATGGAACTTTTATTAAGAACTTACCTGTGTCCCACAGTTTCATCCGTATCAAATTTATTGGTGCAATTCCAACCGCGCTGCCAACGCACACGTTTAGGCTATTGTTGTTCGTCCCGTACTCATCTGCAGCTTGCCAGATTTCTAGACATTCATAGTCATTACTCCGCTCCTTAGGGTCGTAGCATAAAGTTATATAGCCTATAAACGTTCCTATAAAATGCTAAAAGAATTTTTCAAATCTGACTGGTAGTTTCAGAGATTTGCGTGTTCAAACAAACAAACAATTCCTTATGCTTTATAATCTATCTATATATAATATAATAAATTGGAAG
The DNA here is from genome assembly GCA_947532125.1 of Saturnia pavonia. Taxonomy (NCBI): domain Eukaryota; kingdom Metazoa; phylum Arthropoda; class Insecta; order Lepidoptera; family Saturniidae; genus Saturnia; species Saturnia pavonia. The sequence continues at coordinate 8,387,357 of OX383923.1, forward strand.
AGTTTTTTGTTTGATTGTTTAAACACGCTAATCTTTGGAACTACCTGTGGGATTTGAAAAATTCTTTATGTATATGATATCCAGATTTACGAGGAATAGTATAGGCTACAACTCTCAGCTAGCCTTAAATACTGACTTTAGTTAAGCAAGTCGGAAAAAATAGCACACCCTAACTGTTTTATCGGCATGCACTGGCGTAATGGTTAGTGATGCGTAAATAATACATCCATAGTACATCTAAAAATAAGTCCGCGATACCATATGCCTATCTCTTATACATAAGTCACAATAAGGTATATTGTGACAATGTTTTATTGAAAATTAAAAAGTGATTTATGAGTATTATTATTAGGCATGACAGTATTAATCCTTACGAACGAAAGTTACTTCATCATCAAGACAATTTTATGTAGATAAACTTTGCCCTTTATAGCATGTTATTCGAACGAGCCGTGTGAGTTGTGACGCATAACTCTGGCCGCCCGATAAAAATATTGTCTATACTGAAGTATTATGAATCATCAATCAGCGATTTCTTTTAAATTATACGCGGGTGAAACCGCGTGTGTACTGATATATATTAAAACCGAGTATTAACTTTAGGTGTGTTCCAAGACCATAACGTGATAACAGGCGGCCTCAGAGTCCACGTCATGAAGTATTACACAGAGAAAATGTATGTAGCGGTCCAAAGGTCGACGCTACTACTGAAGCAAGCGTTCAAGTAAGATCCTTTTCTACCTATAACGACTTCTCTCCTCTCCTCTATCGATTCTACTTATAACTACCTATAATTATACTAACTATTACTAGTCGCTTAGTAATCTAAATTTGACTGTAATTAGTGTTTTTATGTATTAATGATATTGAGGTCCTTTTGTCAAAAACAACCAACATTGAAATCACTCAAAATTCACAGCTCGAATCTCATTCGGTCAATATGTCAGTAATTATTTGTTGGTAACATTTTAAAATTCTTCAGAGACGATCGCTACTCTTTGCGTCTGTTTGACTACAGTTTTTGTTTGACATTGGCATATAATTATTGTTTTATTATATCAAATGTATTTGTAATACTTAAAAGGCTTTTTTAGGCTTATTGGCGCAGAACTGTAGTTATCTTTCTAAAATAAAAGTAGTCTAAGTTACTCCTTATAACACCATCTATCTGCTGCAATTCCCACAAAAGTTGGTCCAACCGCTTCGGAGATAAGCCGGAATAAACAGACAGACAGGCAAAAATTTTTTTTTGTTTATTTTAATATATATTATCATATGCGTTTAGTAAAAAGGTGTTATTTTAACATTACAAACATACAGTTCAATTTTATTTATTTGTATATATATTTGCAATGTAGTTACATTTAACCTTTGTTTATAACTATAGCTGTGCCCCACGGTTTTATTCGTGTTAAATTTATTCGAGCATAGTCTCCATGGAACCGCCGAACAACGCACCCATGTACGCACGCACCCTCGCTGTTCTCCCTCCCCGTAATTGCCTACAGCTTGCCAGATTTCTTGACGTTCATGATTACTGCTCCGCTCCTTAGGATTGTAGCGTGAAGTTATATAGCCTATAACCTACCTCAATAAATAAGCTATAAAACACTAAAAGAATTCTTTAAATCTGACTAACAATCCCAGAGATTAGCTCGGTCAAACAAACAAACAATATATATATATATATGTACTGTTTAGGTTGAATTACGGATAGGGAATTAGTCAGATCGCGACTTATTTGCATACGCAGCAACAGTCCAAGCCGAGGTTCGTTCACTTTGGTACCCTTGGAATTTGTTGCCTTGCTTTCGCTCGCCTCCAAGCCCGGTGAAGCTGTAAAAGCCGTAAGGCTACAAAGCCGCTAAGGCTAACAGTATAGTCATATCACAAAAAAAACTCTTCTATAAATTTTAATATCTTGGTCGTTCAGCAAACTGCGCAGGAGCCCGCTGTCCACAATCTACTACAGATGTTCGTTCAACATCTCCAGATGTCTTAACACGGATTCCGAACAATCATTTGTTAGTATATTTATTACCTTATTCAAATAATACTTCATTTAATTAACGTTAAAACACTTCCACTAGTTCGGAAAACATCCCAGACATCGAGAATAGTCTGGGAGAAACTCGATCGGGTTATTTTCTTTTTTTTATTGTGTATCGGTTAATAATTACATTACTTTTTGGTCGGTGTACAGAGAGAGAGAGGAGTTATTACCACGTCTATCCCTACCGGGGGAGACAGAAATAATATCTGCTAATAATTCCTCTTTTGCTCCTTAACTGACACGATAGTCTTAACTGTCTCGAAATTTCTCGAAACTGCGGAACTACGACAGCTCGCGGTCATCATAGACCAGGTGTAAGAACCGCTACTAGACGTGTCTTGTTCGGTGTATATTCTGTAATCAAGGTGGTAGAGATCTATACCAGACTGGGGCGCGACCATCACACATAGTAATAAATCAGACATAGTGACTCACGTTTTGTTGGTCTCGTTTCGGAATCAGCTAGTGTATATCCAGCTGCAAAGAGGCTTGCAGGCCGATATGAAACAACGACCGTCAATAGATAAGCTGATCTCTCAGTGATCGCCTTTGTAATTTTTTATTGTACTGTGATCGCCATCAGGTTGACACGTCTCTACAAAAAAAGTGTGTGTGTCAACTCCGACACGCGATTGAAGTTTACACCTCAAGAACTGTCTTTGAATTTAGAATATATACAATACAATACAATACAATTGGCAAAAAGAGTAAATATAGGCATCACTTAGAATATAGAATGAATGTAAAAATTTAATTTGCTCTTGCGCGACGTTCCCGCTCTTTTCAACGGTCGATTCCGCGTCTTGCGGCTTTCGCACCAAACGAAAAAGAGTTGAATAAATCTCAACATTATTTGAATACTACTAAGGGTAAAAATTGTTTGCGTGATGTTGCGTTATGTTGCCCTTTCAATTTCACTCCTCATATTATTCGATATCTTGCGCTTTATATATTTTCTTAACGACTAAACTCCAAAAACTTATTTAATCTTATTGAATGTAATTTTTTCAGTTCTTACATGTTATATTCTACGTGTCTTAAAAATGAATTACTATAAATCCAGGTAGTTATATACAATCCTCTGGCGTGGCCTGTCTCTATAGCGGTCCGGCTGCCGATACAGAATTTCGAATATGCCATATATAACCCGAAACGTAAGTTCCGTTTTTAATTTATTTATTTTCTTCTTTAATAAATTATGGTTGTGATAATCAATTACAAACTCTGTAGTATTACACAAATTTGACTATGGTCTGAGATGATTCCACGTTAATCTCAGAAGTGGGATGGCGTGTTTTTTACACTTTTCTAAATTCTAAAAATTTTCAGAATACTTATATCACCCGTTAATCATAAGTACATCTCTACAACATCTCTATGTCTGTCTGTCCGTTTATGCTCTTTTCACGCGAAAACGACTTACCGATTTACATAGTTCCTTGCGATGGTTTCAACATATTTTTCGAATCCGACTGACAGTTACAGAGATTAGCGCGTTTAAACAAACAATCAAACTAAAACCCTTTCAAATTAATTATGTTTATTACATAAATGTCTAAATATTTCAGTGGAAAAAGTAAATGCGTCAATAATCAAAATTCCACAAGCCGTCCTGAACATACCAGAAAGGGTCACAGCAGCAGACCATGAACTGGTCTTCATGGCTGACAATCTACCGCCTTTGGGGTTCCGATCATACTTCATACAAAGACAGGAACACAGACATAAACGATCGGTAGTAAAAATAATAAACAAAAGAAAAAAATACTTAATCCGGCAAACTAACCTTAAATTGAATGACGAATCGCTCTTGGGTGACCAGCCAGAAGATTACTACTATTACGATGAAACCACGACTAACAGAGCCGAGACGAAAATCGAATTCGGTAACGTTACGAAAGCCGAAAGAGTTTCTAATGAATCTGATGTTGTATTAACGCCGAAACCGAAAGATATTGGTGATAGCAACGTAGATAAAGATGAAATCAAAAGTTTATACAGTACTACGTCAAAGACTGATGTATTCTATCAGTACGATGATTTTACTAAGCCGCAAGATAAAGGGATTAAAGTTGAATCGACAACCGAGACTCGTAGAGATTTTGTTGATCAACTAAGGACGTCGAAGTCGAAAGTTTTGGAGGAAGTAGTTATAGTAGACCCTATGTATAGATATCAAATTTCCAAGGATAAGTTCATTAAGAATAAGGTAGTAGTTTATTTATTGCTATTTAAAATAGTGTCTTTTATTTAAAAAAAAAATAGTATAGAAAACGCGACGGTAATATGACTGATGGTGAGCATAATATACAAAAACAGCGGTGACCATCCAGAGATCCATCACCAAGTGTGTACGGACATCGCGTTGATCGACGTGAGTTCGAATCCCTGCAATGAGCCTGAGATTTCGGTGAAGGAAATCATAACATGGTGGTAGGGCTTTTTCTAATGCCCGCCAGGCTAGCTACCACCCGCAAGTTGAAAATTTGTGGCACCTATTATAAGTGTGTTCCAGCAGCTCCACTTGAGAGCCAGTCCTCCCATTACGCTTGCGTATTACCATATTGGGCCACATCATCACTTAAGGGGTTATTTACAGTTAGAAGACCGAAAAAAGCGAATTTTACAGATTTTTTTCTGAGAAATTTTTAAAATTTATTGATCTAAAAATTTGTACACATATTATGGTATCTTTTAACTGTATTTTAAGACTTAGTATTAGTAAAAACATTTATTTTGAAAGGAGCTACAGCTGATCTCCGGGAGCTCCTCTCAAACAAGACGTTTTGCGGTGACCACTACATCTTTGCACTGGATCCTCTGAAATAAAAAAACTAAACAGATTTCGTTACAGTTATGTTAAATCTAGTAATTAAAACGAAGGAATAAGCAAAAAAATTTTTATTGACAAAATGACGGTTTCTCAAAAAAAAAAAAAATTTTTGACCAAAATTTCAGCCTTAAATTGTTTATATAAAAAATAAATATCGGTGAGAAAAATTCTTCGATTAATTACTAAAAAAATTGAGACAGCCGTTTTCGAGTAATGTTGGTCACCGACTTTGAAAAAACAATTTTGAGAAAAACGCGTTTAAAGTTTGATAAGCATTTAACATAGGATACTTATTTTTTTTTAACTTACATGGAGTCGTCTATTCCAGGACCATATAATAAAAAACAATAACACACTGTTGCTTTACGCATCTAAATATATTAAAAGGGAACATTTACAACATGCCGGGAGTACTACAGTAGAAGGTTTTTAAAGAACCTTTTTTATTATTTAACAAAATATTACAATTATTTTTACTAACAAGTTGATTTAGTTAATAGTGTATACGTCGCTTATTTCTCGTAAACAAACATTGTAGAACAGGGCGCTTCTTTATACAATTAATTTATCTACTGTATTATACCAATAAAATATATCTTTGATGTTATTCTTAATTAAAACAAATCATAAAAATAGCTAAAGTTTAAGATAGATTTATCAGAGGCAGTGTGCTTGATAACTGGTACCGGTGTCGGTAACATTGGTAAGAGATCGAAATATCTCACTCTCTTTTTATATTTTTCCTTTTTCTTTTTTTTCGATAGTAAGCCATTATTTTCTTCAGTTTCTTCTTCGGAAGTGGATTCAAAAACAAAACCACTGTATGTTCGCCTATAAGTACATAATATATATTTAGTATTTATTTTATGTTTTAAGTCCGTAAACGAATAACTTGAACAGCTTATGGAGAAGCCTTTACGTCATTGGCCTGACGAAAGCGTGACGAGAATTTACCGTTTTCGCCGACTGAGCGCTTACTAAGAAATGGGAGAAAATTGTAGCGCAAAACTAGCCTATATGGGTCGCTTACGTTATCGACTTCCCTATTATTCAACTCAAATCTCACTTTAGTTTTTTGGTGGAAATAGGTCTTCTCAATCTCTACCTTTAAGTGGCCGGCTGAAGTAGTACAACAAGTAGTGCATGTGCATAAAAGGGACAGCGTTCCAGGTAAGCGCTGCCGCTTCGGTCTTGTACTTTCAAGCACTCTGAAACGCTTCAAATTTGCGTGTAACTTCCAAAATATTCACCGGAACGATATGAAATTTTCTGTGTGTATTCTTAAATATAATATATATTTATATAATATAATAATTACATATATATATATATATATATATGGATTCCAGTGCTTGTGTCAGAATAAACGGAGCATACACCGAATGGTTTAATATCCAAAAGGGTGTTAGACAGGGAAATGTAGCGTCTCCATGGCTGTTCAACCTATTCATGGATAATTGTCTGACAGATTTGAAAGAGAGTGACTGTGGACTGAGAGTGAATGAGTTACTTTTCAAATGTCTTCTTTACGCCGACGATCAAGTATTACTTGCATCGTCGGCTAAAGATTTACAAGCGATGGTGATTATTATGAATGATGCCTTGGAAAGAAAGGGAATGAAAGTGAACGCAAAAAAGTTATGGTATTTGAAAAGGAAGAGAGCATGACAGAAGTATGTACCCGGATTGGTGGCGATAAACTAGAGCAAGTGAATGAATTTGTTTATTTGGGATCAATGTTTACTAATGATGGAAAGTGTGAAAGTGATATTGAAAGGAGAGTTAATGCTGGTAATAAGATGAATGGTGCGTTGCACGCTTTTATGAACAGCCAGAAAATTTCTAGAAAAGCTCATCTGGCTGTACATGGAGCAGTGTTAGTTCCAACACTCATGTACGGAAGTGAAAGCTGGGTATGGCAGAAAAAACATGAAAGTAGAATAAATGCAGTAGAAATGAGAGCGCTAAGAAGTATGATAGGAGTGAAATTGAGTGACAGGATAAGAAATAGTGTAATAAGAGAACGTTGTGGTGTGAAAGAAGATGTAGTGACACGGATTGAGAAAGGGATGCTTAGATGGTTTGGGCATGTAGAGAGGATGAATGAAAGAAGATTGACTAGACAGATTTATAAGATGAGTGTAATTGGGAACGTTGGAAGAGGAAGGCCTAGACGAACGTTCCACGATCAAATCGGGGACGTTTTGAAGAAAGGTCAGGTCCAGAGTACTCTAAACCGATGAGCATGCATGAAAAGATTGATGAATGTTGAGGAAGCGATAGTTGTATGTCAGGATCGTAGCAAGTGGAAGGACGTGGTCTCTGCCTACCCCATTGGTAAAGAGGCGTGATTTATGTATGTATGTATATATATAATAATAATATAGAAAATAAAATTAAAATAAAATCGATTTTTTGAATTAACTGTATATAACCCCTTAACATCAGAAACTTGGCAGTATAACTCTACAGCACCTAGTTGTAAGTATGGTATAATCCAAAAAAACGGTGACCGTCGGCGACAGTTTCGAATGACAGTCATTGCTGTCATGCCAGTCTGCTGAAATGCATCTTCACGTCTCGTTTAAACGACCCAATATCATGAGAAGGAGCTAAATATTCACTCATTTTCCCTCATCCACTAACCTTTTTGTAGTGGCAAATAGGCTTACTGCCTGCCTGATGGTAAGGGATCACAGTAACCTATGGACGCTTGTAATACCAGATGCATAAACTATGCGATACCGATTACCTCCCTTCCCCATGGAGCTCTGGAAACCCTATTCACCGCAGGAACACAACACCAGGTTATTTGGCTTCGATCTTCTGTAAAGTGGAGGTATTCCACCAGTATGGCTTCCACAACCAGATATAAATCTCAAAAATTTTTAGAAAGTTTTATCCAGAAATCTTACAAATTCCTTTAATTTGATTTTTCATTGTTCCAGTACATCCAAATAGACATAGACTCGTCAAGAAAGGTGACTAATATGACGTTAATCAACGGTATATCTATCGCGTTAGACATTCAGTTCTACTTCTACGAATCTGATGACCCCCATCGCCTCGGCAGAGCAGATAAAAAACAACCGGGAGCCTACATCTTCAGAACACTGGACTCTACACCCACGCCCATCATAGATTTCATCGACACAGTTATTTATAAAACAGATTTAGTGGAAGAAATACATTCAAGGTATTCAAGTTACGCATCATTCGTTCTTAGACTGTACAAAGAGAAGCCATATGTCGAGGTAGATTGGTTGATCGGTCCGGTGCCAACTGAAGATGATATCGGTAAAGAGATATTTATAAGGTATATGACTGACTTGGTGAATGAGGGCGTTTTTTATACAGACGCGAATGGAAGGCAGACGGTTAAGAGAGTTAAGAATCACCGTGCTACGTACGAGCCGGTGAATTTGGATGCTGTAGCAAGTAAGTTGATACTTTGACCTACCTTGATGCTACCTTCACCGTGTAGCATCATAGCAACCATTTAAATAATCAATTCAACTATTTATATGATTATACACAGTAAATACTATTTGTACAGCTGAAAAAATATATAATAAAAAAAAAGATAAACCCGATCGAGTTTCTTGCAGACTCTTTTCGAGAACTGGGATGTTTCTGAACCGGTAATAGTGTTTTGAAGTCCATAAATACCTTCTTAATAAGCTTAAATCGAATAAAGATTTTCTTAATTTGATTTCAAATCTCGTTTGTTGAGTTTGTGCCTCCAATCTGTGTTACAGCCTGCCGCTGTAACTGTCCTGTCACTTGGTAGAGAGACTCACTTCCGAGATTGCCACTTTAAGATGTAAATTCTACTTTACAACTACTCTTTGTTAGTCCGCGACTAGATTTTCCAGCAGTGTTCCGAGAGTCAGTGTGATTGTCCCTTATGGATGCGGAGTAAAAATTATCATACTAGCGGTGCCCCGCGGCTACGCACGCGCACTATCTAGTTTCGCCTGGCAACTTTATTTATCTCATATTTTTTGACAATTTTTATAGTGGAATGACATTCCCGTACACAGAACTTCATAAAAATCGGTCACGCCGTTTTTGAATTAAATCTGGAACTTACAAACAGACAGACTAAAAAAATAAATAATATTTCATTTATAAAGACTAGCTGTGTATGCGGCCCCGCTCGCGTGGACTACAGAATCATTCGATTGAGAGCACGCGCCTATTGGCTGCCTCAAAAATGCTTATTGTGGGTGAGCCTTAGAAGATAACATTTGCTATTGCAGACTTTTTTGTAGATATTTTTAAAATCTAAGATTTTTTTCAACATTAATGTAATATATATCTTATGGTTTACACAACATAAGCCATTTAATCGTCCCAAAAGCATATTTTTCCGAATTAATTCACCATTATGGTCACTGCTTATTTCGTATGTTACTTCATGTAACAAAATATATCCTATAACTTGGCCAAATAACATATCTATGAATTAAAGGAAAAACTATCTTAATCGGATTAGTGGTTTCGCGTGAAAAAAATAAATAAACGGACAGACAGACAGAGAGTCGTTGAGTTTAATAATATGTGAAGAAGATATGTATTGGGAAGTTTGAAAATAACAAATTACATTTCAAACCATTGTTTTATTAGATAAATTTTAATTACAACCACGTTTGATACGGTTGATTGCGATAATAATCAATGTTCAGAAGCTGGACTGGTTCTTAAAACTTTCGGAACAAAAGGGAACTAGGGTGACAGTTATCCAGATAAATGCTAAAATGTACCTTATTAATCACAGGCTTAAGTTTCATAGTACCATAACAAAATTTTATCGCACCACCACTGACCAATTATCACTTTCCACCTTCCAGGCAATTACTATCCAGTCACAACGAAAATATACATCGAAGACCTAATTAGGAACATTAGACTTTCTGTCTTCAACGATAGAGCTCAAGGTGGAACAAGTCTCAATGATGGCGAAATGGATTTAAATATACATCGTATAATTTTCACGGACGATAGCGGTGTCCAAACGCATTTAAACGATACAGAAAACGGTCACGGCGTTATAGTCCGGGGCAAACATTATTTATACCTAACAAAAGCAGATTACAAACCCAATAGGATTTTTGAGAAAATACTTGCGAAAGAGATTGAATTATCGCCACAAATACTCGTGTCGCCTTACAATGCTTACGGTGTGGGCTCTAAAGAGAAATGGATGGACGAAGTCAATGAGTTTAGCGGTTTGAAAACGAAATTACCGATGGGTATTCATCTATTAACTTTGGAGAAATGGAACGATGGAACTGTATTGATAAGATTGGAAAATTATTTAGAGAATTCCGACGTTGTCAAAAATGGAATTAAGACTGTTTTCTTGACAGATTTGTTTAAGAATTTGAAGATAAATTCGGTGAAAGAGACCACTTTGGGGGCGCATATGTGGTCGAAGAACTGGACGCCGTTGGTTTGGAACAAAAAGGGAAAGTTTTTGAAAAATTTCAATCTCGTCTATGGGAATTCGACAGCGAACTTAGATTATAGTGATGAAGATGAAGTTAAAGGTTATGAAGAAGTAGATTTAAGTGAAGGTATTATATTATCACCGCAAGAGATAAGAACTTTTGTCGTTTGGTTCGATTACGTTGATATCAAAATTGGTAACACTTTGTAAAAATGTGTCTTCTTTCTCTGCCTTTGAAGTATCAGAAATAATAAAACACAATTTATGTTAAAATATATTTTTATTTCTAAATAAATTTACATAACCCTAGTAACATTCATAGTCACCAATCAGATTATTTTAATTTAATTTTTGGTTCTAACCATTTCATAACAGATTGCATGAAATATCAATAATGTTTTTATAAACAGGTACTTTGCTTACACCACAGTGTTTTACGTCATTCATGATATTTTCTAGGGAACTTAAAAAGGTCCTTCGAACGGAAATAGTCGATATAGAGCGACTATATTTAAGCAAAATTGTATATTTTCGGAGGTTTTTATGGCAGATGAAGCTTTGATTCACGAAAAAAGTAGCCACTTTATAAGAAAGTGCTTAATTTATTAAGGTTCATGTCTTAGAATGCAAAGGTTCAAGAGTGGACTAATATAAAGTATAAAATATCAAAATGAATACTAATTTCCAAACCCTCCAAATAAAAAATCTTACACCAACTCATAACTTATAACAAAAGTGCGAATTTGCTTCGCTTTCAAACTAATCACGAAGCCGTCATCTTTTACTTCTGCTTTATCATCTTCAGCTTTAGCAGCATCAACTTTTCCATACGCATCGTTAAACATCTTAACAAATTCACTTTCAGTATTCCATTTCCACCTTTTATTAGTTTCAGCCCACTGATTCGCTGCAAGCATCGTTTCCTTCATACGCAAAAGTTTTATATTGTTGAAAATAGACTTTAAATCGATCGAGATAGTTGAATGTGGACCTTTGTTCATGTAATTCTCGATTCGTAGCAACAGATCATCGCCTCGAGGCTCTACAGTCAGCAGATGCAAACCATCAGGCAAGGGTTTACTTCCAAAAGTGTGGTAATTGTCCATTTTTAACCAATCCTCTAAAATAATCTCTTTTGCATCTGAAATGAAGACCGCAGGACGGTTATGGAGTTGTAATTTAGTTTTTTCTATGTTAACGTCGTCTTTTCTGGGGTCATCGCCTTTTGAATGAATAATGATATGGCTTCCGATAGCAACTAGAGGCTGTCCAAGCGCAGTTTCGTTCAAAGCCTCTCCAACTCCAAAAGCGTCGTCATGAAGCAGTCTCCTGTGCAGCATCAGCTGAATCTCCCCTTCGACTAAAGACGCTCCGCCTTCTGCACGATCGGTCAATACCGTAAACCTTTCATTCTCATTTTCGATGTATATTTCATTGACGACTGGATAATAATTCCCTGCTACAGGTTCTTCCAAGGTGACGTTCCACTGAGGTCTTTTATCAAGGATCCTTTTTAACATTTGCCTTCCATTTGAATCCGTGTAGAATTGTCCATTGTTCAAAATATCTGTTTTATAGGTTAGCACAACATCTTTACCAATCCCATCGTCAACAAAAATCCTTACGAACCAGGTTATTTCGCTGATATTCAAACTAACATAATCAGTTTTGATTACTGATAGATCATCACCAAAATTGGTGACTGTACGTCGAATATCTCCATTTTCAATAGCATGTTGCACTTTAACTTCATATTTATAAGGTTTAGGATTGGTTGAGTTCGGCCTGAATATATAAGCTCCAGAGCTACGATTGGCGGGTTCTCTGTTATCACCAACACATCCAGGATAATAACCATAACTCATAGTAAAACCTTCCTTCGGATTTGGTTCATCTGAGAGCATTCTCATTTCCCCTTCATCCATTTTTGAAAATATATCATCGTATTTTGATCGTTCCCTACTTTTTCTACTTTCTTCATTAATAACAATTTTCTCTAATTCATCAATGATACTTCGATCTTTAAATAATTCTGAATGTTTATTTATTGTATTAATTTGATCTTTGTTTATATCCTCAACGATGTGTTCAAGGTTACTAGGTTTTCGATTATCGGTATTCATATAGTCTAAATTTTCTATATCTATCAGACTAGAATCTTGATTAACTTTCCAATATTCATTGATATTATCATAATACTCATTGCTCCTAGCATTTCTTTTGATTTTATTAGTTTTAACATGTTTCTTAACGTAGAACGACGTCATACTTAGCGGGTTAAGCTGAGTTAGAAAATATAATAAATGGGTAGCTTGAGATTTTCTTGTAGGTATAGTTTTTATAAAATCCGGTATCTCTGTTATAAATGAATGTATTTGGTTACCTGGAAAGTTGTAAATAAAAACAATATTAATTCGTATTCAAAGAAATGGTTTACAATCACGACGGGACAGGAACGTTTTGAAGAAAGGCCAGGTCAGGAGTACTCTAAACCAACGAGCATGCATGAAAAGATTTGTGAATGTTGAGGAAGCAAAAGATGTATGTCAGGATCGTAGCAAAAGGCAGAACGTGGTCTCTACCTACCCAGTTGGGGAAGAGGCGTGATTTATGTATGTATTCAAAGACATTAACATATTAAAATTGTTATGGTAGTAATAAATGGGAATATAGTCTATCTGACGGGAAGTGGTTACCACAGCTTATACATAGTCAGGCACAATAAAGAAATACTGCGATGACAGCTCAACGGTAGGGTGTTCGACTAACGTGGGTTTCGGTGAAGGAAAAAAAACATGATCAAACCATAGCATGTTGGTAGGGTTTTTCTAATGCCCGCCTGGCTAGCTACCATCTTCAAGTTGAAAATCTATTGGCAAGCACTTATTGAAGAGTTCCGACTGCTGCAGTTGAAAGCTCTAGGCTCTCTTTAGATTTAGCGTATTACCATTTTCAGCCATATATATTTTTTATCATTATAGGTTTGGCGTTGTGGCCACAATCTCACCTGATGGTACCAGGATGGTAAATGACGATGTGGCCCAAGATGATAACACGCTAAGCCTAGTGGAAGACTGGCTCTCAAGTGCAGCTGCCGGAACACACCTATAAGTGCTTAGCGATAGTTCAACTTGAGGGTGGTAGCTAGTCAGGCGGGCATTAGAAAATTCCTACCACCATGCTATGGTTTCCTCACCATGTTTTCTCTTCACCGGGCGCTCAGGCTCATTGCAGGGATTCAAACTCACGTCAATAGACGCGAAGTCGTACACGCTACCACTGAGCCATCATTGCTTAACATCAGATGAGATTAGGCAGCAATGGATGCTGAAGCAATGTATAGGTAACCTGAACGCTGTCCGACTTAACTTGCACGCAACGCAAATACTTTAATATTATGTGTAACATTGTAGTTAGAATGACATGTGTTGCTATTTTAACGAACAACTTGAAGATACTTCAATAGAGTTTAAGATACTTCTAGAGAAGGCAATGCTGTATAGCAAAGTGTTCATAATATTAGTTTCTCTTTGTCTCCAAACAGAATCCTATCCCTTAGCAGAATCCCGAAACCTAACTAGGACATATAACTATGATCGAATTGTCCCTCATTACTCCACTAGTAATTCAGTAAGGATCCACATGAATATAACGTTGGCCTGGATTCAATATCAACTGAATAATTTCTTACCTTTATGATCGTAGACTTGGTAATCCGCTTTGATGACTGGTATCTCTATGAATTTCATCACATTCCAAGCTAAGCTGTTATATATTGTCACCTGTAAATAATATTATTACATCTATATAAATCAGTAGCTAGACTTCGTTTTTTTTACTATACGGAAACTACGTGTCATTTAGTTAATAGTCGGTCTTTAAAAGTAACTTGGTTACAGCTTAGCCCCTACTGAAAAGCGTAATGATAGCTTGAACATCGTAACTCGGCTTCAGACTTCAGTTACACTTATTCGATAAAACGACTCGCGCTCCATCTATTGCACTTTGATGGTACTATGTCGGAAACATTCACGTTAGCGCCAACAATCTATGAACTAATTCAAATGAACGATACGCGAACGCATATAATAAAAACACACTTCCTTTTTTTATAAACATATAAAACTAGCTGTGCCCGCGGCTCCGCTCGCTTGGCCTACAGAACGCTGTCGGTCGAGCGCACACGCGAAATTTGAAATTGTGGGTGATTCTTAGAAGATAGATATATGCTATCGCCGACTTTTTTGTAGGTCTTTTTAAGATCTACAATTATATAGTACATTAATTTAATATAACTCGTATGGTTTACTCAGTGTAAACTACTAATTTAACGTTCCAAAAGCTTTACTCGAATTGATTCACCATTATCGTCGCTGCTTATTTCATATGTTATTTTATCTTATAAAATATATCCTATAACTTGGTGCGATTATATAACTATGAGTTAAAAACTATGAGTTGAAAATAAATAATATATAAATCGGATACGGGGTTTTCGCGTGAAAAGAACATAAACAGACAGACATACAGAGAGACGTTGAGTTTTATAATATGCAAAGAGGATATATTAATATGTGAAATTAATCAATTATTTTTAATAATAAATGTGAAATATTGGACGTTTGAAATGTGGCTGGCGGTGTGTTGGTATTTCCAAAGTATACGAGTAAATATTTTTATGGTATGAATTAGCAAATAGGCGTGCATTTTATATACATATTATTAAGTAGTCACTGCAAAACCTATAGCTATCTATAACTAACTGTTAACATTAGCAGGTGGAATCGGTGACACGGATTATTATCCATACAAAAATTGTCTGACTTTCTAGAGAAGATTTCACTTCAATAATATTTAACTTTAAATAAATTACATTTACACTAAATTTACACTTACAATGAAATTTTCGCTTGTTTCCGAGGTTCGGCAACTGGACTCATTAAAATGGCACCTGTCGTAACTGAACATCGGCTGTTTGCTCGACTTCCCTTGCTTCAGTTTACTACAATTAAAAAAAAAAGTTAAACACTACATTGATTTTCACCATAACTATATCTGATGAAGTGACGGTAAATTCTAAGATACTAAGAAAATATCAGAAGTGGAGCTATCTTTCTGCTACATTATAAGTTTGTTTTTTTTTTTTTATAACAAAAAGAAGGTGTGTGTGCGATTCACACACGATAGAAGTGAAACTTCATTTTAAAAGATATTTTATATTTTATTTAAACAGTGTGCAATATACATACACACCGACATTTGCTCTCTCGCTCTGGCTCACACAAAGAGGAGAGACCGATAATATATTGCTCTCTCGCTCTGACTCATACAAAGAGGAGAGACCGATAATGTGCGTAAAAACGTTTAACATGTTGGAAGTCGCATAAGAAGTTTCACTTCAAAAAAGTTTATATTAGTTGGAGCGTCCACTTCTCTTACCAACAACTTTGCAATAGGGCCCTTTTGGCGAAAGCACCAACCAAAATGGCAGACAAAACATGATAAATGAAGCAATAGAACTGTTGATTACTCGTCCTTGGAAAGCGGCTGTACATCGTAGGCTGGCGTGCTGATTACGCCTGGGAAGAGGCTTCATTTCTAAGCGGTGGAACACCTACAGGCTGGTATTAGATTTAAACTTCTCAGAATACTCACTTGAAAGCCTGCTGGGAGATGATTAGAGCGTCGTCGACAGCCTGATTAAGGATCCTTTCGTAGTCATGAGCCACGTGCTGCTTCTCTGTGCCGGTTATAGCGTCGTGATGCTGCATCACGCCTTCCGACACGAAAAAAACAAGTTTGAGTCAAGCATTTCACCTTGTCGAAGGGTCATCTGTGTAGATTACACACCCTACTTTCGGCTTTTAATGTACCCAACCCTAGCAAAAGGATTGTAACTAATAACGTATATCCATTAACCATCCATAACCACCATCCATTAACCAACCATATTACCATATAACCATAGTAGCTATATATATATATATATATATATATATATATATATATATATATATATTGTTTTTGGGACTTTTTTCTACCGAATATATCAATCCCATTGTACCCCATCCTTTATAACATCACATCAGGAGAGTCAGGAGAAAAACACCTATATCTTGACAGTTTAAATTCATGCTATTCACCAGCGACTCCCTTTCGATCTTGTTCTTGGCACACTCCATCAGTAGGTGATGCACATCATCAATCTTTCTATATATATTACAATTGGGTGACTCTGCTTTCCTCATGAGATATGTAAATTTTCCCGATGGAAGATGGTAACATGAAAATCTTAGAAATAGAATTTGCTTACATTATAGCTATTGCAACCCAGCGATAAGTTTTTAACTTAGATGAAGGTATTTAAATAAGCGAGCATTAGGAGAAGCCCTTTTTTCATAGGTTTTTAAACGATATAGTTTGTTGTAATGAATTCACAGAACCCATCCGAAAGACCAGTTATTCGATAAGCATAAAGTTTTAGTCGAATAACTGCTGGTAAAAATTATGGTCACTGTTGATGGGTTCTTAACACTTTACCACATTACTCTAGATTGTACTGAATTTAAAATAAAGCGCAGTATAGTCATTTTAACGTATCAGTAAGCAGGTACATGTGGATAGTTAGAAAAAACTCACCCATAGCGTTCCTTAGTTCATTCAAAACGTACACATTGTGTTTGTCTAATCCGGCTAGCACTTGTAACTGTTTCACTACCTGCACAAGAAAACGTAGGCATGTCTAATAATGTAAAAAAATCAAATAAAAAAGTAAACAATTCTCTATACATTAATTTTCAAAGGTATTTATTTGCTGGCGACGCTATATCTCCGTTAATACTTCATCAAAATTTATGAATCAAACGTCATTTTAATGAGTATGTAACCCGCTATTGACGAAATTAAACCAAAAAAAATAATATTTTCAACCATCATGTAGGTGGCGTCATCTATTAACAATATGTTTAACTTAAACTTTAATATTATAATATCTGGGCGACCGAGCTACTCTCGGAGTCTTGAAAAAAGGTCATTAGCGTAATCTCTTGGGATTTGTTGCAGCCAGACAAATGTAACTTGTATGTACTTGTATTTACATGTTTTATTTATATTTTACGTCATAGCTATGTTATCTGGCCAGGTTATAGGATATATTTTGTTACATAAAGTAACATACATAGTAAGAGAGGTAGGGCATAGAGAAATTTCTTTGGAGATTTCTCTCTACTTGTGGCAGCCCGACTGGTGGAATACCTCCACCCTACAGAAGATCGTAGTCAAACGACCTAGTGTTGTGTTCTTGCGGTGAGAAGAGTTTCCAGAGCTCCTTGGGGTAGGGGGGTTCAAGGACGGCAACGCGCTTGTGATACCTATAGTATAACAGGCGTTCATAGGCTACAGTAGCCGCCTACCAACAGGCGAGCCGTATGCCTGTTTGCCACCTTTGTAATATAAAAAAAAAAACATACGAAATAAGCAGTGACGATAATGGTGAATCCGAAAAAAAGATGCGTTTGTGGCACTTAAATGGCTTACACTGAGTAAAACCATACGAGATGTATCGAATTAATGTTCTGCATAATTGTAGATCGTAATAGACCCACAAAAAAGACACCGACAGAATATGCTTATCTTTTAAGGATTATCAACAATAAGCACGGCGACCGCCGCGGGTGGGAGCGGGACAAGTACCTACGACACGTATAAATACCAAAATCCCTTAGTCTTACCTGTAAATAATTATTGGCTTCTCTCTCAAAATACTTGGTGGTCGGTCTCGACGTGAAATAGCCGGTCCAGTAAGCTGTGGGATCGCTCGCGTACGGGAAGAAATCATCCTGTTTTATCGGTAGGACGGGGCTGTAAAGAAATACGTTTATATATCGCTTATAACATACAAGCTAATTCTATACGATACTCTTCTTTATTTGGCGCCGCAAATAGCATTTGCCAGTGTCAGTGTGTTTAAATCTTCGTAGTATTTTTTAATTAAACATTCAAAGTTGATCTAACAAGATGGTGGCTCCCTTGTTAGAACTATCTAGAGAGTTTTTGTGACATCTCAAAATGCATGTTTTCAGTTTATATTTATAATCCACTACACGAATGCATAATAACAAAACTATATCAAGCAAAATGCCACCAATATTACGTAATATAGTTTGTAATAATTGAAACTAGCAACTTGAAGACAAACATTTTAAAATTGAATTAACTAAATATTACATTGCAATAAAAAAGATTACGTTTTTTACCACCGTTTTTGGATTTTCTTTTCCACGAAACAATGTATTTTAAGAAGATTTTATTTGACAATTATCCAACTTGAAAGGTAAAAGAGAACTCTTTATAAAAATCACTTAATTAACAATAGATAAATACAATTTCTACAAGTGCCACTTTTTTTTTAATTTAATATATTTTTATAACTAAACTTTTAGTTTTTAGCTAACTATAATAATTTTAATATATTAGGAGCAGCCGGTTTCAAGCTCTGTGGTTTTAAGGCAGCAATGCCTTACACGCGCTGCGCTCACAATGCATGGCAATCTGTGAAACTGTGAATCATGGCAATGAAAAACGGTTTTAAAAAAGTTTTATAAACTTTTTGGGCCAAAAAAATCTAATAAATCGACTGAAACGAGATTCAATTTTTTTCTGTTTTGATAAGAACCATAAAATTGTTTACAATTAGTTGAATGTATCCAAATATAAGTAAATAAATGTCAATTTTTCATTTAATTAGTCAAAAACTCGCGAGATGGATGTATTGGCTGTGTGCTCAGTTTCCTTCGCCACTCCTTAATAGCGGAAAGAAATTAAAAAACGTTACGTTAGTAAATACACAATCTATGCTTTGTTGTAGTTATTGAAATTGCGTCATTTGTTTACGTCTTGATTGACTGGATCTTGTTATGTAATGCGAATAGCGAAATAAATAGTAATAATTAAATAATATAGACACTAACCGTATAGTATCGTTGTTATTCTGCAGCTAAGAACGGAACGATTTGGTTTGTCTTTTAACTAACGGTGGTAGAAACAAATAAAATTGTCAGTGAAATGTTCAAATCAAATCAAAAGTATTAATAATTATTATATAATATTATATATAATAATTATTATATTATATAAGTATTAATAATTGACATATTTCATCGCATATTTCTTCCTCTCTTAATCTATTTTTTAAACTTATCTAGTACTAATAGTTTTAGAGTAATTTGTAAAAATAATAGATCCCCTTTTTTATCTTTAATTGATTATAAATTTTGCAATTG
This sequence comes from Saturnia pavonia, assembly GCA_947532125.1. Classification (NCBI taxonomy): domain Eukaryota; kingdom Metazoa; phylum Arthropoda; class Insecta; order Lepidoptera; family Saturniidae; genus Saturnia; species Saturnia pavonia. Next base: position 8,406,976 of record OX383923.1, read on the forward strand.
TTTATGTGCGGATTTGATATTATCGCACAAGTTTCGAGATCTCATTTCTAATCTATATGTCTCGGCTAGAAGTTTATAACCTTGGAAGTGACGTTCGTACTTTTGTATTGAAATTCAAGAAAAAAACGAATCTACTTACTTAGCATCCTTCACAGCTTTCAAATAGCAAGTCGGTGTTGAGTACATGAACTTCATTTGCAAGCCGTCCTTAGCCGCTTTTAAATTGGAATATCTGGATAAGTAATAATCATCATATAATATTATTTATCTCAAAATTAACGTTTCTTGGCCTATGATTGTTTGAAACAAAAAATGATAGTGACATGCATATTTAACGCTGATAAGTTCTCAACGCCTGCCGACGAAACTTATCTCACCGTCGTCAATTTATAACTGCACCGCACTACCGTTAAGGTGCTGGGTATTTTAATATACAAAAATAAAACATTGCTCCAAAGGATTAAAAGAAAGAAAAGGAAAATATCGTAGCGAACCATATCGCGGTGTCCGGGCATTTCATAATATTCTCCTGTCTTTCTTAAAGCGAAAATTTTTAAAGCACCAATTAATGTGTTTCGGCAAATACACTTGAGAGGTATCCTTCGAGAGGAGTTTGAAGCAATGTTGGCTCAGTGGTAGCGTGTACGACTTCGCGTCGACTGACGTGAGTTCGAATCCCAGCAATGAGCCTGAGCTTTCGGTGAAGGAAAACATCGAGAGGAAACCATAGCATGGTGGTAGGGCATTTTCTAACGCCCGTCTGGTTAGCTACCAGTTGAAAATCTGTCGCCAAGCATCAATAGGTGTTCTGGCAACTGCACTTGAGAGCCAGTCTTCCACTAGGTTTAGCATGTTACCATGCTGGGCTACAACGTCGCTTAACACCAGGTGAGATTGTGGCCACTACGTCAAGCCTATAGCAATAAAAAAACCACTTCTGAGATTATCATTTTGCCATCTTCAAAAACATAGTAACTTAGTCAAGCAGGCGTGATTGTGATCAAACTCTTGCTTATAACTAACCATAGTTATAACTTATAACTATACTTATTATTAAAATGTATATTTAATCCCACGGAGTAAATTAATAATCACTAATATCAAACTTAAAAACAATGTTGCCACATTCATTTGTGTAGTTTTATGCTACCGTGTATTTTACGTTCAAATTATTTGAATCGTATAATTGTAAATACCTCCTGAATTGAGGGTTTTTATTTATAAAATGAAATATTGTGTATAATTCAACATATCCGATAATTTACTATTATCATTAAATAATTCAGGAATTTACTAAAAATACATATGGCGAACTACTTGGGTTGGCCCACGACAGATGCCATTTTGTCTACCTTATCAGGCCTTCGCCTTTGGAGAGTTCAATTTTTTTTTCAGAAAAACCTAGCAACAGGAATAGAGTCTCGTAGTTTTACAATTAGTTCGGATTGGTAGACATCACTATTTTTAAAATCCAATTAACTAGTAACACATGAGATGTCATTTTACTCTGTGGGATTACAAAACGTACTTTAAAAGAAACCTCGAGACATGCGATGAAATTGTTTTTGAATGACGTTTATGTCAGTTTACAACGGGAGCGTACAGAGCATGCATTGAACAAACAATTAGTTTTACAAAAAGTACTAGAACCCAAAATGTCCGATAATCATTTTTTTCTAAGTAACATTCTTATAAATTTTCTCTAGCTCTAAGCTAGCAATCAGCTATTAAAGTCATATCCTGTCTAGAGTTAGGTTGGACAGCTGCTTCAAAAGCTAACCTTATTTCATTTAAGCCAGTCAGAATTATTGCTGACCTGACCTAACCAAAAACAATCCAAGCAAAGTCCACGCCGGTATGAAAATCAATGGTAGTGGAATTCATTACTTAGTACTTATACATTTTAATCGCAACGAATCGCTGTTACCTATTATTCACATTATGTACGGCAGTCGAAATGCTATTCGGTACGATTAGACACATTTGCACTTCAAATGGACTGGGAAAACTACGGGTTATTATAATTTGATTTATTTGGCGTTAAAATCATTACAAATTTGTTAATCAGAGTCCAGACTACCTGATTTTATGAAACGTGAAACGCCGAATTAACGACATGGAATGCGCAAAGTTGTTTTTTTGAAGTGAAAACTTCTTTAGCACCTTTGTGATTTAAAACTCGATAAAACGAAAAAGCGACAATAAAAAGAGGACCATATACATCTATAGGATTTAGCCTACGAGGGAATGAGATACAATACATTTATATTATGCGCGGTTAATGAAAGTCCAACCATTTTCATGATTGTAATCATCGTCGCATTGGCCTAGTGGTGTGAGACGACCAGACTTCATACGCAGTGGGCGATAATTCGAATTCCACTGATTTAGGATATTTAAAAAGACTTTATACATTTTTATTTTCTGAATTTTTCTCTTCTGACACGTGTGAACTGCTGCACACATTTTTTTTCTAGGCCTAGCTTTTGAATATAATTTCAATTGATGTTAAGCGACGATGTGGCTGAGAATGGTAACAGGCTAAGCCTAGTTGTGGGACTCGCTTACAAGTGCAGCAGCCGGAACTACGATACTAAGATACTAAGATACTTGGTGACTGATTTTCAACTTATTGGTGGTAACTAATCACGTAGCCATTAGAAAATACTCTACCATCATGCTATGGTTTCATCAAGATGCTTTCCTTCACTGAAAGCTCAAGCTCATTGCAAGCTCCACAGAGGACAAGCGGTTAACTTCGCTCGCGCACACCTGCCACGACCACCCTCTCCAGCGGCAACTCAAGTCTATAAATAGGTCCGTTCCCCCGACAAGAAGTCCTTGGTAGCCAGCAGCCGCTGGCGTAATACAATGACACTGCATTCACTAGCTATTGACCTACACACACATGACACTGCACTTCACACGTGCACACCATTCAGATACATATGTTCTGTAAAGGACCTTTTTTTGGCTAGTTAGTCTTAGATCAAATTGCCAGTTTACTAAATGCATATACGCATATTTCTTTCTCTTTATTAGTTTAGCCAACAGTTGTACAATATCTATATAACTACCATACAGTTTGCGAGAATTTGCTAAAAGTACTAACTAATTATAGGCAAACACAACATGTACTTAGTATAAGCTACTGAATACTTCGTGGCTTAATGCCTTCTGCACTTGCACGCAAGCCCGCTAAAGCTGTCAAAGACTCTAATGGTTCTAGGACCCTCAAAGCTAACAGTTTAGTCATCACTAAGCTATCATTGCTTCAAATAATATTTTGGAAGACAAAACACTCACTCAATTAATTTATCTAGGTTTTTGTACCACATGATGGCATCTTGATATGTAAAATCTCCGCCCATTGTTATGATTACGTTGTTCGTCCTGTAGCTTTGCGCTTGGTTAGTTACATACTTCATAAATAACGCAATCTGTTGACAACAGCACAGTATTTAAATATATTTTAATAATTATATTGACCTTATTAAAAATGTTTCAGGAATTAGTTAAGCGCAACGAATAATAGATGGCGTTGAACGATAGTAATATACAACTTAACTTTAGAGATTTGAACAAATCCGATTGATCGATGCATTGGTTAACGTCGAAGCCATACAAGGCGATACGATAACTACAACATTTAATATTTATAAGCAGTATCAATTCCGTTTAGTTCCACGTGTATTCGAAAAAAAAATTGATAAATTTGAACATGTAAATGACAGGCACAATTTTAATATTAGAAGTAAACTTTAAAATAGTCACTCCATCTTTTACACTTAGTAAGACTAAAGTTTTTTAGGTAATTGTAATATTCCTTCGGTATTTAAACTAAAACACGCGCGTACTGTCAGAGATTTGTTTCATACTTAACTTTACCCGTCAACCGTCAACATAACATAATTATGTTAGGTTCTACAATAAACTTCTAAGCGCATTACCGAATTAGCCAGATAATAAGTCCAAGAATCATATTAAGCAAGTTTTGCAAACTTAGCTTGCTAGTTTAGCATTACGTGAATGCCGGTAATGTCAGTAAGTGATTATGTCTCTATAGATCCTACTGAAAAAGATAAAAAATGTAAACAATTAAAATAGGTACCATAAAAAGTTATTTAAAAAAGATGTTGATAACCCCAATCGAGTTTCTTACTGGTTCTTCTTGATGACTGGCATATCTACCGAACCGGCAGTAATGTATTGACATTCATTATTACCTTCTTAGAACTTAAATTGAATAAAATATTTTAGATTTGATTAGAAATTACTAAATTATATTTACCCTTAATTCCGCCTACCTTAATTATACAACCTATAGAGAAGAATAAACCTATAGATAATTTATTTATAATATGTCAATTCTGTTATCGTTTTTGGTTTAAATTATTTATACTCTCATTATTAAAATCAATATACAGACGTTTTGGGTTCACATTTATGCAGTAATTCTGAGAAAGGATTCAATAAAATTTGATTAAGTGTTCATAATCGAAGTAGAAAAATAAAACCACATCGATGTACTTGGGAAAACATGAAGAATAAATAGTCTTTCAAATAGATCGTTAACTTGCATGCATGAAACAATTCTTTTAACTTGATACATGAGTTTTATCACAAATTACTGTGACCCAGCCAATAACGTAAAATCATGGTAACATTTACATACAAATGATTCAACACACATGCAACTACCAACATACATGATAAGCAATTTATGTATTTATCATAACATCGGTTTATTCGAATTCGTCGTCGTGAATCCTGTCAGTCACCAGTATAGAAAAGCGTGAAATAATATGCTATTTAAGTGAAGATTAGAAGCTTTATAGTACGCTTAGGATGCACAGCCTTTTAGTCACATACTTTTTATACACGAAATATTTCACCAAACAAACGGAGGATTTTTACCAGAGTAGGAAATATTTATACTTTGTAGTACAGCGTCACGAGAACTAATCGATCATAATTGGGCTAGAGATAGATAGCGTCAGCTTTGGCGTATTTAGAATTATTTTCCAGGCGAGCTGGCTAGGGCTGTATTTACCATATAGCAGAAGTAAGAAATGCTACATGCCTCGCATTTATTAAAAAAGGAATACATGTAGGCTCTTAGATGGGCGACCATTTTTAGTGTTATTTTTAAATTTCAGATTAAATCGAGAAAAGTGTGGCTCCGGTCTCTTAGTGGCTGATATAGCGAAGCATAATTTTAGATTGGTAGCCCAACAGCCTCGAGAAGCACCAGACAATTATGTGTTAGGCACAAGCTATCAGGTCCAATTATACACCGATGTTCACGAAAGAGTAAATACAGGTAAAATATAATTTATATTATAACTCACTCCATCAAAATATCTAGGTTTTTAAACCACATCTGAGCATCCTGGTACTGGAAGTCATCGCCCATAGTGATCAAGATATTGTTCGTTCTATACGCCTTTGCCATTTTTCTGCACACTTCCATAAATCTATCCACCTTGACAGACACGTAAAGATAAATCACTAAGTATTCCAATGTACCGTTAATGTATTATTCTCGTGAATTTGTGGACTAAAATCATAGTAGCCTAAGTTATGATTTATAATATAAGCTATCTTATATCTTATCTGTGAAAGTCCCGTCAAAATAGGTCCAACCGTTTCGGAGATTACCCGGAACAAACAGACAAAGAAAAATTTTAAAAATATATTTTTTTATATGTTTCGTCTATACTTTCATATGCATTTAGTAAACACCTGTTATTTTGACATTATAAACAGACACTTCAATTTTATTATATGTATAGATAAATAAGTCACTTCGGTAAAAAAGGATACAGACATCTTAGTATATCTACCTTGTTTACTATTTACTAGAAATATGTTGAATATTATCATCATGCATATTCACATCATGCCATGTAATCCGTGCACAGTACTTCAGCATAAGCTGACTTACTTACTCGATCAGTTTGTCTAAATTTATGTACCACATCGCAGCGTCTTGATATTGGAAATCCTCCCCCATTGTTATCAGTACGTTGTTAGTTTTGTAAGCGCGCGACATATTCTTACACACTTCTATAAAACGTGACACCTAGAAATTGGTTCTACTTGTTTTAACTAATTTTTATTATGTTAATCAAACTTTATAGGATTTTATATGGCTGATATACCCAGAACAAGGTTAAAGCTATTCAGTGACTTTCTACTTCAAATAACTTTGGTTCAACTATCAAGTTATTAGGATACAACTAGACAGATTTAAAAATTAAATAGTGACAAAATAATTTTACCAAAGTCTCTATCTGCTCACGATATCATATAAAAAAGAATCATTCATTTTGAAAATGACTCTCGGGTTGCATAAGTTAATACATTTCATTTTAACAAATTCTTATATGAATTACGAAAGAACTCTCCAGGCTAATCAACCGCAAAATATCATTGCCATAAAAGTAATCTACAAAAAAAACCTTTGTAAATTGCAACTCAACGCCATCTATTATTCGCTACCAAGATTACAAAGAAACGGTAAAAGCTTCAAATTATCTAATATAATAGTCGCTTTCCAAGGACCTATAGTAAATTTGATAGTTTTACTCAAGGCGCAGTAAATTATTTTAATGTATTTACGATAAGTATGTAAACCATGAAGAAATAATTATCTCGTTGGAACGCTGGAAGTTTATAGCCAACGTTTTCACTTCTTCTTGTTCTGGCGCCGCAAAAAGCACTTGCCAGTGTCAATGTGTTTGTCTTTGTAGTATTTTTTATATAAAAGTTGATCGAAAAAGATGGTGGCTCTCTTGTTAGAACTTTCTAGGGAGTTTTTGTGTCATCTCAAAATGCATGTTTCCAGTTAATATTTATAATCCACTACACGAATGCACAATAACCAAACAATATCAAGCAAAATGCCACCAATATTACATAATATAGGGTCAAAGAGCCTAAGTTAATGAATTCAAAATAAAAACCACAACATGGCAGCTCAAGATCCCGCTAAAAACTCCCCAACGTATTCTAATTCATCAAAGATTAAAAGCGCTATTTATGAAAATAATAACAAATTTAAACGAATCTAAAATTTATAAAAGCGCCATCTATGATCGAGAGCGTGCAACATTTACCTTTTCGTCGACATTGAAGAGAGGTGAATCAGGATCATCGACGATGGGGTCGTCGTCGCACAGTACATCAAAACAGAAGCCGGGCGGCGGCGAGTACGTGTTGTAAAGTACTCCAGTGAATATATCTGACGCCTCCCCTTTAAACAATTAAGTTAATCGCGCTGGTTAAAAATATAAAATGTCTGTAGAAAATTGTAAAGCGATGATGGTTCCGTGGGGAGCATGTGCGAACATCGCGTCAGCCGCTCGCGCGATACAGTGACTCTACATTCACTAGCTTTCACAGCCATACATGACACTGCATTTTACACACATGCACAACACACATAGGTACATAGGTTCTGTAAGGGACTTTTTTTTTTCTTTTTTTCCTAGTTAGATTAGACAAAAAAATTCAGACCACTAAATACACATACACATGTTCCTTCCCTCCTCCCAGGGGGCAGAAACATGTACGGATGTGTACGGATAGGGATTTAGTCAGATCGCGACTTAATTGCATACGCGCAACAGTCCGAGCCGAGGTTCGGCCACTTTGGCACCCTCGGATGTTGTTGCAAAGGTTTCGTGGCTGAGTGCCCTAAGCGCTCGCCCCCAAGCCCGGTAAAGCTGTAAAAGCCGTAAAGGCTCCAGGGCCCCTAAGGCTAACAGTATAGTCAGTACGAAAAAAAAAAAAAAACGAGCCTGAGCTTTCTGTAACATCGTAATGCGATTACAAAATGGTGGTAAGGCATTTTCTAACTGATATCCGCCTGGCTAGCTACCACTCTCAAGTGGAAAATCTGTCGCCAAGCACCTATTACATAAATGCTTTCCGGCGGTTGTACTTGAGAACCAATTCTCAGCCACATCGTCACTTACACTAGTTGAGATTGTGGTCAAAAGTGAATCCACAGTTATTGCAACCAATAGCAATTATTATGTTGTTTGTTGTTCTTTTTTTTATCGTTATAGGTTTGGCTTAGTGGCCACACTCTCACCTGATGTTAAGTGACGATATGGCCCAGGATGGTAAACGCTAAACTTAGTGGAAGACTGGCTCTCAAGTGCAGCTGCCGGAATACACCTATTGATGCTTGGCGACAGATTTTCCACTTGAGGGTGGTAGCTAGCCAGGCGGGCATCAGACAAATCCCTACCACCATGCTATGGTTTCCTCACGATGTTTTCCTTCACCGAAAGCTCAGGCTCATTGTAGGGATTCGAACTCACGTCATTCGACGCGAAGTCGTACACACTACCACTGCGCCATCATCGCTTGGCTTGGCTATGATCAAATTTTTTGATCATAATTTATTCATACTGTATTCTTGCCAAGTTAGTAATCACATATCAAAGAAAGTAACAGAATGTTTTGTTAATAAATTGAGGAACGTACATTCATTCCTACAGCTATAATTAAAGAAACTGCATCGGAACTTGTCACCCGTTAGATCTCAGCTTTTTTATCTGTGAAAACGACTACCGTCGTTTCTACTGAACTTGGCCTCTTTTTAAAATTCATGTTTTTGTTGTAATCTTTAGATTACAAAAATTTATTCGCGTGACGTTGGCAGAACTGCAAATGAAAACAGTTGTCATTAAAGAAAAAGAAGATAAATAAAATAAACAGAGCTATCCTCTCACCAATATCATCGTCTCCACGCCAAACCATCTCCATGTTCTTGTCGTGGAGACGCGATGACTTGTCCTGGTAGTCTATCCTGCCCAGAAAGAGTCCGTCGTAGCCCATAGCGGCGAGGAGGGATGCGAACTCTCGCGAATGCCCGAACGGGTCGATCTGCCAGCCCACGCGTGGTCTTCCGCACTCACCGAAGGTCTCATTCAGCTTACTAATGGTTAGAAAATAATAAATCTATTTATTTATGCTAACTACTACAGAATGCCGCGGGTCGAGCGCACGCGCGAATCGTACCGCCCCGTTCGCAACCACTGCGGTCGCCAGCCGCAATACAAAAATGCTTATTATGGATAATCCTTAGAAGATAGACATATGCTATCTATGCGAGATATGCATATGCTATGGACAGCTGACGAAAGGCTTCTAGGCGGGCATTATAGCGACAACTAGCAATGGATTAATAATCTCTCGATGCTTGTCTATGTTTTTGAATTGTATGTGCTTACCACCTGGTACTGGTAATCAGTTTGACGTGCAAGTATAAAACAATGTGTAAGATCGCTTACCTCAGCCCCAGAGTGAACTGGTCGATGGTGCTTTGATAGTGAGTCGCTGCCTCATCATTCATCGACCACGCGCCACCTGGGAATCATTGCACGATATCAGAGATTCTTATCCAATTTCTTAACAATATCTATATTTTAGCTTGGAACGAAATAAAACAATGATGACTCAGTTGTAACACCTTCCGGCATCGCGTCAGTCGACTTGGCTTTGAATTCACAAAGAGCCTGAAATTTTGGTGAAGGGAAACGTGGTGTTGAAAAGAGACAAAACTCATTACAGGAGACGATTCCACATCTTCAAAGTACGATAAAGATAAGAGAGAAAAAGAAAGAACTATGCTATAAGCCGAGAGAGATAGATGAGCGCGATAGAGTAAGACGCGAGAAATGAATATTATAAATATATATTTCTTTAATATTATAAAGAAAGATTCTGAATTTTATGAGTTTCTGTATAAGTGTATTTATAAGGGTAATTTCTGGAATGCTGTCGTTTAAGCGAATGCGCGAATTTTACTTTCTCAAAAATGCTTATTGTGAGTGATCCTTAGAATATAGACATATGCTATCGCTGACTTTTTTAAAGATCTTTTTGAGATCTACAATTATGTAGAGTATTAATTTGATATATCTCTCATGGTTTAGTCAGCGTAAGCCATTTAAGCGTCACAAAAGCGTCTTTTTTCCAAACTGTCTCACAATAATTGTAATTGTCATTGCTTGTTTCGTATATTACTTTATCTTACAAAATATATCCTGTAACCTGGCAAGATAACATAGCTATGAATTAAAGGAACAACCACGTAAAACGAATAAGTGGTTTTCGCCTGAAAAGAACATAAATGGACAGACAAAGAAACGTTGAGTTTTATAATATGTATAGATTTATTGAGGAACTTATAATTTCACGCTACAATCTTAAGGAACGGAGCAGTTTCAAGCAATCTGGAAAACTGTAGACAGGTAAGGGAAGCAAGAATGACGGTAAGCCACACGAGTAAGTTCCCGACACGAAGGCTCAGTGAAGATTTGCTTGAAAAAAATTTAAATGGGTGCAATCGTGGGGCTCATCTAATATCCAATAATAATGTTAAACTCACCAACAAACTGCAACCGTCCTTGCCTAACTAAAGTGTGAACTTTGTCCTTGATGGAGTCCGTCTGTCTGACCCACCACTTCCAGAAGAACGCTGTCTCCACGTAGATAAACCTACGAATTTAAGTCTTCTTTAAAGAAAATAAGTCAAAAATAGGAGAAGGAAGCACTAAATAAAACCCCCAAATGGTTTCTTCTATCCAACATATCCCAAAGAAATTAACTGACGCAATGATGGCTCTGCAGTGGTAGCGTGTACGGATATGCGTCGATGGCCGTGAATTCGAATCCCTGCAATGAGCCCGAGCTTTCGGTTAAGGAAAACATAACGTGAGGAAACCATAGCATGGTGGTAGGGTATTTTCTAATGCCCGCCTGACTAGCTACCACCCTCAAGTTCAAAATCTGTTGTCAAGTACCAATAGGTGTGTTCCGGCAGGTGCACTTGAGAGCCAGTCCCTCCACTAGTGCAGTGCAGTAACCGTACAGTGCTTACTGGACTGACTGACTGATTGACTGAGTCCACTGGGCCACATCGTCACTTAAGATCAGGTGAGATTGTGGCAAACAAGCGTACAGCCCCCTCATGGTAAGCGGTTATCATAGCCTATGGACGTTTCTAAACCGAGAAATGTATAGTACATTTTTCCCACATGCAATGGTACATTTCTCGATCGTTCAGGTTTTCATTCAACGGCAGCTGATAGTGTGACCCATTCAAAAAATTAACGCGTATTCTGAAAAATTCGTTGGTACATACCGGGGCTCCAACCTGCGAACATCGAATAGATATTCGGCTAGTATCATCCACTCGACTATTACGACACCAACACGTGGCTACAGTATGGACAGACGTACCTTCTTTTCGGATCCTCCCATAGTTCCCGGACAACAGAATCAAGTATGTACTGAACGCCAGCTTTTTGTATCGTGTTATTACCTGGAAAGAAATAAAAATTATCTTATAAGCTACAGTTTAACAAGTCTTTAAGCCCATCACTTAAAGTTAGTTAAGTGAAGAGTTACTCTAAGGTATTCATAGATTTAATCTTATATTACGTAATACTAGCTGTGCCCGCGGCTCCGCTCGCGTTGACTAACGAATGCCGTCGATATTGTGGTGACCCCATTTCCACAAATAATTGCTATTACTTATACTTATTACTTATTTAGTTCACGCGGAAACCTAATTATTTTTCAAAAGCATAAGTAGCCTTAGTTACTCCTTATAACATCAGTTATCTGCCAGTGAAAGTCCCGTAAAAATCGGTCCATCCGTTTCGGAGACTAACCAGAACAAACAGACACACAGACAAAAAATTTCAATTTTTTTTTTGTATAAGTACCGTATATTATTTCATATTCATTTAGTAAAAAGCTGATATTTTGACACTGTATCCTATCGCTGTTATTCGAAGCCTCATAAACATTTCGAGATAGCAATCCTTCCGTTCACATCGATTTATCCTATTGGTCGAATCCCCTCGGCCTACATCGTGTGAAGTCATTACCTGTTCACCTTGGTGCGAAGCTACCACACCTCAGCTAATTGGCGTGTTGAAAGTCATTCCGTTCACAAGTGTAAAAAACGCTGTTAGCGTAAAGTGAAAGTACATAATTTTCTTTATATACATAAATTTCATAGCTTGCTCTGATATACGGCAAGTACCGTCCAACTGTGATAGGAAACAATAGGAGCGTTTTACCTACCAATAAAACGCATATTGTATTCGGATCCTTATTTGACGCCTCATCTTCTAATTTCTGCCCGCTGATAAAATTTTATCTAGTATTTCAGATAAAATATTTTGAGACTACAATGAGCTGAGATGTGGTAGCTTCGCACCAAGGTTAACAGGTAATGACTTCACACCATGTAGGCCGAAGGGATTCGACCAATAGGATAAACCGATGTGAACGGAAACTAAATGACTGCTATCTCAAAATATTTATGAGGCTTCGTATAAGGCTCCGGACACAATATGCGTAGTAGGTAAAACGCTCCTAATATAAACAGACAGTGTTAGCGATTCTAACGTAAATAAAAAATAAAGAGCACATCTCTAGAACGAAACGGTTGCTATGACAACATATTAACAACAAAAATTATCTACTACATTGCAACGCCATATTAATATATTTAAATTATTATATTGTTAGATATGTTTGAACTCTCGTCTCGTTAGAAGAACCATGTCTTCACAGTTCTGGTCTTAGATGACAAATGTTCTGACTACCACGTATATAATTCATGGACTACAGCTATAATTCACGCACTACGAATGAGTGACTAGACGATGTTAACTGTTCGACGGTCCAAGCGAGAATGCGTATCTTAATTTTTTTTCGAACTGACTATACTGTTAGCCGTAAGAGCCCTGTAGCCTTAAACGGCTTTTACAGCTTCAATCTTCGGATATACGTTGTATTTATATAAGTGATCAGTTAGTAGTCGGTGGTATTCGAATAAACCCGAATACGTCACTCAAACATGTCCGAACACGTTTAAGATCCATTTTGGTACTACAACCCACTTCTTTTGACGGTAGTTAGATTATTGTTAACCGTAGAATACCCTCTCTGCTAATAATATATGTAACATTAAATAGAGATTTAATACTAGAAAGGCTTCTACTGAGCATCGATCTCCTACGTGCAATAACAGACAGTTCAAATTTTATTTATTTGAACTGATATTTGATAGATTAGTGGCATTTTACGTAATATAGTTACATTTAAGTGAAGTTGATTATAAATAACTAGAAACATTCATTTTGAGTTTGCCACAAAAACTCTCTGAACAGTTCTACAAAAGGGGCAGCCATTTTGATAGACATATAATTAAAAACTAGAAAAATAATTAGGCTTTAAGGACGTGGATTCAGTGGCCTTAACACACAAAAATGAAAACAAAACGCTTGTTGTCAGACATACTCTTCAGAACAGCAGCTTAGGGTGAAATAAATATAATTATTTAAAGCAATCAAAGCCTTACTTCCATAATAATACTGATCAACTGTCTTCAGCCAGCCGACATCATCATGAGTGTGCGGTACGATGTGAACATTCAACACGTCGCTTGAAGTTTCCGGGCAACTCTGAAATTTATACATAATTGGAAAATGACATTCATTGAGGTATTATTCACTATGTACTAGAACAGCTATTACAAGCAAAAATTGTGTACCACTTCTCCGGAGCGCACGCGCGGGGAAAGCGCAAATTAGTGATGCGAACTAGGCTTGGTCGTTGCGCAACGTAGATAGTTATTGAAACTATTATATATCGGGCAATAGCGGATAGCGGGTTATTATATCGTAGCAAAACTATTTCTTAGTAGCGGTTTCTCTCGTTACTCAAACACTAAATATTCTGTGCGATGAAAAAACTTCGCTATTTTCGCTATCGAGTCGAAGTTCGTTGTACGCGGTTACCGAAAGGAAATATCATTGTTTTCTCGTTCCCACACATAGGAATTTAGACCATTGACTCTTATCTATATAAACGTGGCCTTGTACTAAGAAACCGCACTTATAAATATCTGTAAAATGTGCAGTATAAATTAACGTGTTTGTCAATGAGGTATTATGTACTACGTAAGCTACTACAGCTATTAGAAACAAAAATTGTGCACCATTTCCCCGCGGGGAACTTGCGGGTAGAGCGCAAATGTGAATCGATTACTTAAGGAGATATTTTTTAGGTTTGATTTTCTTATTATTTAAATATAAAATTAAATTTGATTTTATTTAAGGGCATTAGGGCCGAGTGATTAGTTTACCGCAAGCTTGAAGCGGTTCCATAGGACGATGTAGTTTGTGTCAATTGTGACCATATTGTTATGACTAGAACAAAAAGAAAATAGAAAAAAAAACATCTTTCTCGAAATTTCTAGGAGCATCCATAAAAATCGTGAATTTATCATAGTGCAGTCGTGTGACGTATAATCTTAGGTTCAACGACACACACATAGAAAGTCCTATCGCTAAAACTGTCAGCAAACAATGGGCCATAAATTATTATGTTTTATATAACTAACATAATTCGAACCGGTTCAAATCTCTAGCGCAAATGTTTTGGTTGCCATGGTTAAACGCGTATTTAAAAAAATCAGGTTGAGGCGTGTCTATGTATAAAATACTTCAATGATGACATTTTGTAAACTAGCAACCCTGACTTTTCGGCGGATCTCGATCTGCCATGGTCAGTTTTTTATTAATTATACTCCTTTAGGCGCTTTATGAAAAAATATAAAAGTAAAGATACGATGCGCGCGCGCCATATAACAAAAAGTACACTATGAGGTTGCTTGCTAAACCTCTTGTTCATTGCGGTGAAGATAGATACACTCGTTTTTATATGTCACATAACAGACAGTAACACAATAGTAGTAATAGAAGTAACCTACGAAATAACCAGTGACGATAATAGTGAATCAATTCGGGGAAAAAGACGCTCTTAGTGCGCTTAACTGGCTAACGCTGAGTAAACCATACGAGGTATATCAAATTAATGTACTATATAACTGTATATCTTAAAAAGACGCACAAAAAAGTCAGCGATAGCATAATATGCGCATCTTTTTATATTTAAAACCCACAAGCATTTTTTTCTTTAAAATAACTGGCGGGCGATCGCTATGAGTGCTCAACTGACACCATTCTGTAATCCAAGCGAGCGGAGCCGCGAGCGTAGCTAGTAAATAGTAAAAGGTTCATTTTGAGTTTCCACAAAAACTTTGTGGTCAATTCTAACAAGGGAGCCATGACGTTAGAGCAACGTTTTTAAGATTAGAATAATAGTATATTTATTATCTAAGAGAACGTATTCATTGACTTTAACAAATTAAAAAATGTGCCACACTCAAATGCTTGGTAACCATGGTGATAAAAAATAAAACTGTCATGCGCAGAAACGGCGAGAGAAGACAGGTCGCACTTCTCTAATTCTTATATTTTTTACACTTGACATTGGCGAAATTGCCTACATAGGCAGAAGCCATAGTTTGGAAAAAAAAAGATCACTACAATTTCCTTTTCCTGTATTTCTTTTATCACTAATTACTTGTTTAAAATGATGTAAATTAATATATATATATTAAACACTAGTTCAATTTGTTTTTGAAAATAATATTAAAATTTAATATAAATATTACATATTTGTGTATACATATAGGTAATAAATAAATGTACATATAAAAATTCTTATACAATTCTCAAATTTCAAGTTTTTAATGAATTTGTTATTAGAGTAACTTCTTACGTTTTTAATAAACTTAAGTACAACCGGCACATTGTTTTTAAACTTACTGAAACGGAACAATGCCACAAACTGGCAAATGCTTTTGCGGCGCGGAGCCAAAACTAGAAGAAAGAACGCATCTGAATCAGCGATAAAGTGACCGAAAAACAATACTTCCTTAGCTTCGCTTAAAAATAACGATCCCATAATATATTAGGTCTTTACCTATGAAATTGCCGTTTTGTATGAAAAAATTTAAACAGAATCCATTTTTCATCGCAGGTAACAATGCGGTTCAAAATTCCTTCATTTGTGTGTCTGTTGAGCAGTGCAAGGCACGTCTCGACGCGTACTTCGCGCTGGCGATCATTGAGTTCGTGGGGCACCCATTTGTCAAGCTTTTTTACCTTGCTAATTTGACGCAAATGGACCAAAATTGTTTTGACGCTAACGTCGAAACCTGCTGCTCATTCAGCCGTAGACTGTGTATCATCAGCTTCCATAATCGCCTTTAATTCGTCATTGTCGACTAAAGTCTTCGGACGGCCGATAGGTTCATTTTTCAGGTCGAAATTCCCAGAACGGAAGCGAGCAAACCAATAACAGGTGGTGCGTTGGTTTGTAGTGTTAGCTCCGTAAACGTCGTTGATGTTGCGTGCCGCTTGTGCCGCGTTACTGCCACGACGGTACTCATATTCCATAATTACTCGAATTTTTAACGTATCCATGATGACAAAAAATATTGAAATGTGATGAAAATGTAACATTAATCAATAAACAAATGACTACTTTTGGAAAAAGAATTCCATGTTTTTAAAATAAAATTAATTTGAAATTAGAATTCTTAGCCAAACAAAAATTATTTTGATTTGAAATGGTCAGTACTGCAGAACGGCAATTTCATAGGTAGTTTGTTACTTGAATATGTTGTTTTTTTTTTTGCAACTCTGAACTACACGGGCGCTTTGGACGGAGCACAGGGGAAACCGTAGAGCACAGCTAGTGTTGTAATAATTGTCTTGTTTGTTTATGCTTATCTCGGCTAATGCGATAGCCGCGACCCCATTATACATTTATGTATATCTAGTTTGTTAATTTTATTGTAAAATAAAATACAATGAAATATACATACAAAAAAACGTTCGATAACAATTCGGTCCCTCCTACCGGAGCACTCGGCGGATATAAGTAGCGTATCTAGTATTGATTGCACCTTTTATGGTAAATGTAGATTTTTCAGGAACTTTTTTATTCAATTATTATTTTTGTTTAGTGTTTGGCCACAATGTCACCTAATGCTAAGTGACGATTTGGCCCAAGATACACGCTATGCTTAATGAGGGGACTGGCTCTCAAGTGCAGCTGCCAGAACACACCTATATGGGCTTGGCGGCAGACTTTCAACTTGAGGGTGGTAGCTAGCCAGGCGAACATTAGAAAAAGCTCTACCACCGTGCTATGGTTTCATCACGATGTTTTCCTACACCGGGCGCTCAGACTCACTGCAGAGATTCGAACTTCGACTCGGTGTCCATACACAACCACTGAGCTATCATTGCTTCGAGTTTTTCTTTTGTTTCCAGTGCTACGGCCGCACCTCATATAAGTTGAGTATTTACGGGCATTTTTTTTAAATGTTTTCTTTACATTTTCTCAATTCTTTTAATATCAGGCATGTCGAATTATAATAGGTAGTGTAAAAAATATGCAGGAACAGATTAACTTGCTTAATCTGCCTTGAAATCATAAGCCTCATTTTGGCTTCACCGTAGGCGATTAAAAGACATCCCAACAAAACCTGATTGTGAAAAGGGCGCCACGTTCAGTAGAAACGACGTTCTGGGTAGCCGTTGTCACCGATAAAAGAGCTGAGATCTAACGGGTGCCAAGTTCCATAGCTGTTCCTTTAATTATAGCCGTAGGAATGTACGTTCTAGAACTCATTTACAACACAATTTGTTACTTCCTTTGATTTGGGATTCCTAACTTGGCACATTTTACTTGTTATGTAGACTAGCTGTGGACTACAGAATGCCGTCGATCAAGCACACGCGTGAAATGTGCAGTCTCAAAATTGCATAGTGGGTGATTCTTAGAAGATAGACATATGCTAATGCCGATTCTTTTACATGTCTTTTTAAGATCTACAATTATGTAGAACATAAATTTCTTATGGTTTACTCGGCATAGGTCATGTTATTGCACCAAAAGCTTTTTTTCCGGATTGATTCACCATTATCGTTACTGCTTATTTCGAATGTTACCTTATCTTACAAAATATATCCTATAACCTGACCAGATAATATATCTATTACTAAAAGGAAAAACCAGATATAAATATAGAAATATAGACTATTAAGTTCTCTTCACGCCTAATGCATGTCAGTATTTGTTTAACAAGTTGTCCTTACAAAATATTTAGGAGTAAGTATTTAGTCGTCGTAACAGGAAGTATCTATTTGTAACCGAATCATAATGAGACCATATTGTAAAAATATTTACGTACACTAAGTTGACTAACAAAGCATTTCTTCTGCGTAAAGGTCAAAAGTTATCTCACTTGGTACAATAACTGTCGGTAACCGATAATGGCTTGGAATCAAATAATGTATCATCAACCGAAAATCAACCAAAACACTCCGGTTCGAGATTTATATTAAATTGCATAGAATAATAAAACATAGCCTAGCCTATAACAATCAGGGTGAACATAGCTTTTTATCAGTGTTAAAGATACTAATTACTTCCTACCAACACAAATTTTACCCTTTTATGATAGTCATGTTTAGGGTTCCTAGTTTCACTATACCCGTCTGTTTGTCCTCGGCTTAGCTCAGAGATTCTTAGTAATAGAAATCTTTAATTTGGTATCGGTATACATATTCATTACGCCGACATAGTGTTCAAATAAAATCTTGTTAGTGGTAAAATAAAATTATTTAGGGTACCCCCCCTACAGGAAAATTAGGAATGTGTTTTTTTTTCGTGGGTTACCACCGTATTTATGAATCTGTTTGCGAGATATAAAGTGCTATCTTTTGTTAGAGTCAAGTGTCCCTCCCTCCCTCTGCCAGCTAAATGGTTGTTTTTGGACATGTCGAAACAACATGGTAGTAGTATAAATAATGAAGTTAAAAGGAAGACTATCGAGGAAACTAACGAGTAACTCAGCAGGATGAACCACATGCAGATGATTTTGAGTTGAGTGCATCAAATCTTATTTAACCACAAAATTAATTCATAATTATTTTTAACCGAATACAAATAAATAGGAGCTCAATTAGAATGTTTTTTTTTAAATTGATGTTCAGCCATAACCTTCTTTATTTATTTACCGATTTAGATGATTCTTTATACCTCAAGGGTGATCCCATTTTAATTTCACCAGCACTGGATCTTCGAATTCGAAGATATACCAGGGAACTCCTCAAAATAATTGAAGTTGGTTTTCTTTTTTTTTATTGTCTTCTGCTTGTGCATAAAAAAGGTAAGTTAGAAAGAGAAACTAACTTACCGCATAGCCACACGCTTCTCCGTCTCTGGGCGTAATTTTATCATGGATGGGAATCGAAGATGTGACGACCACCATTACCAGTAGGAGACATGTCTTCAACATAGCTGTTTGAAAAAAAAAACAATGGCGTTAATAGACTTTAACCTTACAATGAACCCTTAAGTTTGTACGAAGAAAAATATAGTGACGCCATAGCATGATGGTCTGTCTTCAGGTATTACTTTATTAGCTAGAATCGGCGTCCCATAGGGTTCGATTTTGGGACCGTTCATGTTTCCTTTATAGGAACAAATTATCTACTCTTAATGGTTACGAATTGTGTGAACTAGGAATAAGCTTATAACAGGTATAATAAGAAACCTTTTTTTATACTACTAAGGGGGCAAATAAGTATACAGCCCGCCTGATGGTAAACGGCTACCATAGCCTATAGAAGCTTATGTGTTATAAGCATAGCTATCAACTATCGCGTTGTCGATCTTGACCATCCACAACAAAGTGCTCTGAAAACCCTACTTATGCCAAGAACACAACACGATGCTCTTTGGCTACGATCTTCTGTAGGATGGAGGTATTCCACCAGTCGGGCAGGCCCAAGTAGAGAAAAATCTCAAAAGAAATTTATCTGTGCCCTACCTCTCTTTCACTATACCATCTGTTCCTGTTCCGGAAAATTGACACCTCCAGTAACCATTTTCAAAATAACGCATGATGCTATCTCTTTCTATTACAAAAACAGAAAAGTAAAGAGCTTATTACAAATCATATTTACTTGCATCTTTTACGAACATAGTAAACATCCTTACGCTTGTATGGAGAAGAGGATGTTTACTTTTGTGTCACACACCAGTAGCTATGTGGAACAGGTATGTAGGAACTGCTTTTTAACTTTACATATAACGTATTATATACCTCACTCCTATTGCTATAATTGTTATTTTAGAGACGACACTGCAATAATAATTTTTGTAGTGGAAAGATTCAGCAGAGGTTAGGCTTCTAAATACTAACTCGGTTAAAATATGTGAATGGTTTGCTTTAAATAATCTATTGCTAAATGCAAACAATATAATATATATATCAGATTTGCCTTGCCCAATGTCCAACGTGTTGCCATTAATATCAAGATACAAGGGAATTTAGTAGGCTTAGTTGATAACACTACATTTTAGGGCATCATACTTGATCCAAAATTACAATGGGGTCCTCACATGACAATGTGATCGATAGAGCAGGCCAGCTACCACCATCAAGTGACGTCACTATCACGTTAAAGTGACGGCACTTTCCCTGATGGTAATTACAGTACAATCAATAAACAACAGCGTCCATCAAAATATCGGCAAGACATCACCGATCGCCACTGTCATTCCGGCCTGCAACCTGCAGCTATGTGCAGCTGAATATACACTGGCTGATCACGAAAAGCGAATGGACACGCGAAAAGCTCAAAGTATATACCACAATGGTGCGCGGATGAGGGCGCAAGAAAAAGGGCGTCGTGCAGTGACTTTTCTTTAACGATTTGCGATGGCACGTGACGAAACAGTGTCGCGAGTCGTTACAAATCGTACACGTGAATCGAGAGTGGAAGATGATACAAGAGAAGTAGGTAAGAGAAATATCTACGGAGATTTCTCTATTCTTTTGGGTCAACCCGACTGGTGAAATACCTCCACCCTACAGAAGATCGCAGCCAAATAATCTTGTGTTGTGTTCCTGCGGTGAGTAAGGTTTCCAGAGCTTATTGGGGTAGGGGAGTTCAAGGTCGGCAACGTGCTAGTGATACCTATGGTGTTTCAAGCGTCCATAAGCTACGGTAACCGTATACCATCTGGCGGGCCGTACGCTGGTGTTGCCAGTAACTGTGACTAGTCTATCACCATGTGTGTGGTGATCGCGACACGATCGGGTTTAGATCCATACCAGCCCGCAAACAGTAGCACTTGAAAGCCAGTAACGGTCTTTAAATTAAATATTTAAAAGCGTGTACCGTCACACGCGATTGAAGTAAAACTTCTTTGGCGTTATAAGAGATGGCGATTAAGTTAAAAATTTACCGCCTGTCACCACCATACCGACGGTCATTACCACCCCGACGGTCGAACAAAGAGGAGACCGAGAACGTGTTCTATCTCATTCTCTCGCCGGCTAAATCCTATACATTTACTTGTTTGTGTCTCTATGGGCTCGCTTTTTCGTTTCATCGAGTTTGAAATCACAACGATTCTAAAGAAGTTTCACTTTAAAAATACGAGTGCATGATCACTTGACATCTACTATAAAGTTTTGAAATCGTCTTGTCACTTAAACGGATAAAGTCATTGTTAAACGCTATCTATGTAATTACGAAATGCATACATAATATTAGGTCAAACACTTGAAATATATTTGTCTATTATCTACATTTATCCAATAAACACTTGGAAACTCTTTATTCTTGTAAATTGTACGTAACAAACAGAATGTTTCGAAACGCAGTTCACTTTTTTATCTATATCTATACACATTATAAAACTCAACGTCTCTCTGTCTGTCTATCCGTTTATGTTCTTTTCACGCGAAAACCATTAATCCTAGTTTTTCCTTTAATACGTAGATATGTTATCTGTCCAGGTTATAGGATATATTTTGCTACATGAAATAATATACGAAATAAGCAGTGACGATAATGGTGAATCAAATCGGAATAAAGGCGATTTTGGCACGCTTAAATGCTGAGTAAACCATAAGAGATATATCAAATTAATGTTCTCTATAATAGTAGATCGTAAAAAGACCTACAAAAAAGTCAGTTATAGTATATTATATCTATCTTCTAAGGATCACCCACAATAAGCAATAAAACGATGATAGCTCAGTGGTATTAGCGTGTACGACTTTACGTCGATTGGCGTTAGTTCGAATCCCTGTAATAAGCCTCAGCTTTCGGTGCAGGAAAAAATAGTGAGAAAACCATAGTATGGTGGTATGGCTTTTTCTAATGCCCGCCTGGCCAGCTACCACCCTCAAGTTGAAAATCTGTCGCCAAGCACCAATAGGTGTGTTCCGGCAGCTGCACTTGAGAACCAGTCTTCCACTAGGTTTAACGTACTATCATCTCGGGCCACATCGTCACTTAACATCAGGTGAGATAGTGGTCACTACGTCAAAACTATAAAAATAAAAAAGTCGGATCCAACAGTAACAAGTTTCAACTAAAAGGAAAACTCAGTCAATTTGTAATGGCTACGCGAACAAAGCAACAGGTGTAATGAAATGTGACATACATTTAAAGGGATTTTAAAACCATTAAGGAGTCATTAAATGGTCTCATTTAAAAACAATTAAAATTAAACGCTACTAATACAATTAACCTATATTTTCTTATCTAACCCCGAAGCAGTTTTTTTTTTAATCTTTAGAGGTTTCAGCGTTTGTCCACAATCCTGTCTGATGTTAAATGACGACGTGTCCTAAGGCGGTAATACGCTACGTCAAAAAGATCTTGCTCTCAAGTGCAACTGCCGCAACTCGAGGATGGTGGTTAGCCAGACTGATTTCATCATTATGCGATGTAAGCCTTCAACGAAAGCTCAAGACTCATTCTAGAATTCGAGGTATTCAACCCAAGTCGGTCGGCGCGGTGTCCAAACACGCTACCACTGACAATCATCGCTAGAAAACCAATGAATTATATTTTAAATTAGAACATAGTTAAGTCCTTAAACTTACTTAGCCCAAAAGTTCGTGTACAAGAAAAATGTAGCGCCCTCCAATAGTTAGAACCTTGTTAGAACTTGATAGCTACGGCTCGCGGCGTGATGCAGCACTCAAGCTAAGAAAGTCATCTATACATATTATAAACTCAAAGTTTATCTGTCTGTCTGTCCGTTTATATTCTTTTCACGCGAACACCACTTATTCGATTTACATGTTTTGAAGTGAAAACTTTTGGCGCACCACATACAGATTTCCGTATGTAGTAAGTTAGGCTGATCCGTCACGCTCTGAGGTGAGACAGACTCGATCGGGTGAACTCGGGACCTCCGAGTGTACCCGAGCGAGTCAGATACAGTCAGCTGCTCTTGGCTGTTGTGTCGCTGTGTTTAGTATATTCAATTCATACGTAATAATTGTCTTTATGAAGTGCGGTCTTAAAGCACGCAGTCTTTTTTTATTTTAATTCATAGCTATGTTATCTGGCCAGGTTATATGATATATTTTGTAAGATAAAGTAACATACGAAATAAGCAGTGTCGATAATGGTGAATCAATGCGCAAAAAGACGCATTTGGGGCGGTTAAATGTCTTACGCTGGCTAAACCATACGAGAGATATCAATTTAATGTTCTACATAATTGTAGATCGTTAAAAGACCAACAAAAAAGTCAGCGGTAGCTTATATTTATCTTCTAAAGATCACACACAATAAGTATTTTTGTCTTTCGTCTTTGGAGTGGGGGCAGCACGATTCGAGCGGGCGCTCGATCGACGGCATTCTGTATTCACCGCGAGCGGAGCCGCGGGCACAGCTATAATCAATAAAACAAAAAACGTTTTGATATGTTTTTCATTTTATTTTGAAATACGAGGGATTCTAATTCCGAAGAACTTCTGAACTACGTATGACAGAGTGTAAAATTGAGAGCTGTCGCAGAAGTGCAAAATGAAATAAAACTAAGTAAAATTAATGTATATTCTTCTTCCATATATCTATATATTTTCTAAACCATCTTAATCCCTTCTAATTTTCTTTGAACCATCTATGACCCCCGAAACCATATGTGGAAAAGGGGCATTGTCACACCTTCAGAAAGATTGGATTAAAGCCACATCGTTACACTGATGTAATACCAAGTAATTAAGTATCAGACAATTGGGTTTTTGAAATTATTTTTTTGTGATAAATGGAAAAATCATATATAAGTTTTATAACAAAACTATTTGTTTTTTCGCTATATTTCAAAATAAAAATTAATTTTTGAATTCAATACCGAAGACACGCCGACAGCTCCCGAGCGCGTGTGACGTCACAATGTTACCTTCTACTAATTGTAGCACACAGCTGATACAGTGCTTTGACACTTAATCGATGAAAATCCTTTAACATTATGACGTCACAAACCTGGCGAACAATCGTGGCGCGTTCGTAGTCATGTGATTCTTTTTAAAATATTACAATTGTTTATTATTAATAAAAAAATGTTTTAAGAGTTTTTCCAATTGACTATTATCATAATTATGATGAAGCTTTAAAATACATAAAAAAAATATTTTTTTTTTTTCAAAAACCCAATTGTCTAATAATAATAATAACAATAAATAATACTAGCCTGTTAGTGTCCCACTGCTGGACGACGAGGGCTTTTCCCAAGGGAAGGCACGGGCTTACATCATCGCTCTAGCCCGCGACGTATTACGTACGTATTATTGGCAATTTCAAACGTCGAGAACTCAACAATCTATATTTTTTTCCCACATACAGCGGTACTATAAGAACCATTTCTCAAGCGTTTCCTCACGATATTTTCCTTCACCGTCAACCGATAGTGTTACATATTTAAATTAATAAATGTACGCGAATTCCGAAAAAATATTTGGCAATTCTGCGGACAACGAACTGATATTCCACCGCTATAAACTAATTGGCCACCTGTCAGTTAATAGATAGATAGAAAGAAAGTTGAATTTAAAATACGTTCTTTTCCGACAGGTATGCGATTGGATCTAAATCTATATAGATATATATCAGTTGCCGCATATAAGAAGGTGCATCACTTGAGAACGGCTCGATTGATTTAGCAGATTTTTTTACACGTTTATATATTATTAGCTAACTAACTAATATAGTTAACTAATATATTAACTAACTAACAAACAATGAATAAAATCTTAGAAGTCATTTTTATACCTACTTCTAATTGTCGTATCGAAATGAAACTTTATATGTATATGTAGTTTGGATGACAACACTATAATTTGGTATCTTGGAGCTGATCTGATGATGGAGCCAGGAGGTGGATAGTGGGACACATTAATGGCTGCAAATAAGCCCCTCGAGTTGGGGCTCATATGATTTGTTTTGACAAGTCCAATAGATTGGGCTTAATAACGAGATAGAACGAAAATAAACGCATAAACATACAAAAAAAACTCTTCCGCTTTATTATATTAGTATAGATAGATAGATTGTGTCCTACGGTTTCACCCGTATTCAATTTATTCGAGCAACTCTCCACCGCGTCTCATGTACAACCAATAACTTTCCTCATTAAATCTTAAATATAAAAATCTTGTTTTGATTTTATAACTTCTGTTCGACTCGGACAATTGAGCTCATATTCACATAATATATTCGTTTTATTGAGACGATGGTTTATAGATAAGTTAGGATCCGATAGATGTCGTTGTGGTCGAGTCATTATGGAAAGAGGTAAGGCAAAAAATGTCTGCCGGCCCAGATAGTAGGCTGCATATAAAATGCGAAAATATTTTTCTAATCGGACTAGTACTTCCAAGAGATTGATGTGTTTACATATTATGCAAACAAAAATAATCTCATTTATATAAATATAGTATGTACAGTATAATTAGGAATTAAGATTGCGACCCCGATCGGTGTACATTTGTACCAGGTCTCGCTGTTTTTACTTATTGCATTTCTGTAAGCGCAACGGACTACATATAACAGGACGTTAACGGACCTTACATTCATAGTTAAGTAAAAAACTGACACAGGTCTATTTAGTTCGAATAGGCAGCAATGCGGACGTGTCTTGCACCTAGGGTTGTCAACTTAATAAAAAAATATATAAAAGCTCGTCAAATATACGGTATTGTCCCTGATGGTAAGCACAGTACAATCAAAACGCAACGGCGACCACTAAGAGATCGAAATACATCGGCGGTCGCCGTTGTCATGCCGACCTGCATAAATATCTCTTCACGTTACGCTTGAAGGACCCGATATCGTAATAATGAGGGAACACATTGGCTGAGAGACGGTTCCACAGTTTCACGGTACGACAAAGATAAGACATAGAGAACATTTTAAATACGTTTATTTAATAACTAGCGGCCCGCCCCGGCTTCGCACGGGTATTTAACAAAAATATCAAAAATTAAAATAAATTAACATACATTCACCCTTCTTTTTACTCATGGGTTACTAAGATAGAATACATTATAGAGAAAGTGTTTTTTTTTTTTTTTTTTATTATTTCTTATGTTATTGTAAGATAATGTTGGCATTACTATTGCGTATTTTAACATAAAAAGTAATTATTACGACATAACTGTAATAGTTAGACATATGGTATCCTAGACTTTTTTGTAGATATTGATGTCCTCTATAAAATCGTATTACATCACTTTACTCTTTTGCCAATAATATCCGCAGCGTACGCGATATAACGATTTTTTTTTTGTATTTTTTTCACACGTTGGGTTATATTATCGAAGTTTTCATACGGATCCCTAACTTTTTTTGAAAAAATTCAAACAAACAATCAAATCTTTCCTTTTTATAATATTAGTTTTTGATAATTAAATGTTTCTGAGTAAAACATAACATCGATAACGGCTCACTGGTAAAGTTTTTGAACGCTACGTAGGAAGTGAATACGAATCTTGCATAGTCTGTTTCGGCGAAAATAGTGACGTCGGTTTATTAACGCTCTGAAGTAGGTAGGTAGGTTTAACTTTAAGTTAAACATTTTTCGTCGCTTCCTACGACGGAAGTGCTGCATGATGAAGTTACCCGCCAATAATAATAATTTGATTTAAATAATGTTTTATATACACGGTTAAAATATTTATATAAAATAAAATAAAATGTCAGTAAAATGAAATTCATCATGTTGTTATCACGCGAGAGATGATTTTGTAGTTGGTTTTGTGTTGTTATTTTAATGTATCTTACTTTATAGGTATTAGCGCTTGAGTACATTTTACCTGATATTCTCAAGTGCAACTGCCGAAACACGCTTTTAGGTGGTCGATGACAGATGTTCAACTTGAGGGTGGTAGCTAACCAGGCGGGCATTAGAAAAAGCCTTACACCACTATGCTATGGTTTCATTATGATGTTATGACTCACCGGGCGCTCAGGCTTATTGCAGGGATTCGAACTCACGTCGACAGACGCGATGTCCGTATACGCTACCACTAAGTCATCACTGGTCCAAAACTTAATGGTAATAGCTAGTTAGGCAAAACTACTTTGATGTAGATTCGACATTGAGTTCTCAGTGAAAAACATCGTGATGAAAGCATAGCATGGTGGTAGGTTTTCTAAAACCACCCTTGTGTTGAAAATCTGTCGCCAAACACCTATAAGCGTATTCTGGCAGTCGCCTTGATAGCCAGGACATCTAGGCATAATTTTTGCAACCCATTGCAGTACCACCACGAGAACTGTGCCCGACTGAATCGCGATAACTAAATTCATTTCGTGATCAGCCAGTGTGTAGCCGCTTCTAGCATTGTAAATCAACAAATAACACGAAGAAAGTCGAACACGAAATTCGATATCACATATCTAACTACATAGCCATGCATTAATTTTATTTGTATCTAATATATAAGTTTATCTACTCTCGTGTCGTAAAATTCGCATTATAAACATCAAAAAAATTTTTTGAAATAGGAATCATATTTGAACACTTTTTCTCTAACAAAATAATGTTATAATACAATTTTTTACCTATACCAATATGATACGGGGCAAATTTATATAGCACTAGTTGTGCCCCGCGAAAGCTAGTATAACATAAGATAAACACTTTCGGATTAAACAAACAATAATACTGAATATCTTATATAGAAAAGAAGCACTTCGAATGCACACGGGCATATAAAGGAATCGACAACTGTGAAAAAGGAGGAGTAGCACTCAAATCTTTCTACCTACGCCAATGCGGACACGACGTGAGTATAGATAGATAGAAATGTCCACTTTTAGTTCAACGTTATTATTTACTACAATATATTACCATTAAGTTCACATACAGTAAATCGTAAACAGGAAAATTACTTACGTAGCCTGAATACATAAACAAAATCTAAATAAAAGTTTAAAATTATTTTATAAATATTTAAAATATGCTTACCGATAATCTAAACAGCATACGAAGAACAAAAATATCCTATTGCCATTAAAATATTAAATGTTTAAATATTTGTTCGAGACTAGACACCAGCAACACACTATGCACAAAAGCGCACTAAACAATGTTTTTGAATGATAATAATTTATCAGCTCTATTTATTTTTCTGTGACACTGACATTTTATAACATAATAATGTTGCCAACTCACAAAAAAACGCAGTTTTTGTCAATTTCATTTAATTATCTAATAAATAATGAAAACAATATTCAGATATTGGGGCTATACATGTCTCGACTAAAAATTCTAATTCATTAAAAAAATTAATCATAAATAGTATTAAACTTATGTAATCGAATAGGCGGAAACTTTTAATTTTAATCTGTTTTTAATTTAAAATATTAAACATATTTAAGTTATTTTCTGTAATAAATTGATTTTTATACTATAGTCTGGTTATAGAGCACTAGTGAAAAGATTTCATGTTAATAGCATAGCATGTGGCTTTTAAGTTGTCAGGCTTAATATATAATAAGATAGAAGAAAATGTGGCCACTATTTTACTAAAACGTGTATTTAATAAAACTAAAGTACGCTGTAAATACTTACATAATAGCTTTAATAAATAATGTGGAGCTATCAATGAACAAAATTAGAACAATTGAGCCTATCGAATTTATATCCATAAGAATTTAACACTGACAGTGGCACATGCGTAGAGAAACCTCGTCAAAGAGAATAAAAAACAAACAGTCATTACAGTCAAATAATGATTAATTATTGTGCTCTGTGCAATTATTTACACTGCTTTTTTTGTGTTTATGTGTGTAGTATGTACGTTAAAATGGCACAAATTTGGATATTTTCACCTTCATCCGAGGCTCAATTACAAAAATGTATTGCAGCATCTTCACCGCCAGACGAAAACAACAAATGGGTTCGAGAATTTATTAGAAAAATAGACAACAATGATAATAACCAAAAGCTCCCAGAGAAGAAACATGAACAAATAGATGTTATTGAGGAAAACGAAAAACCCGACTCACAGGACAACTATAAAGAGTTTATTGAAATGATTGAGAATGAATATACGCTACGTTCCGATAGTATAGTAGAAGAATGTTGTAAAAACCACAGCTTGTTTATTTATTTAGCGCAACGATTATCAACGTCATCTATTGAGAAAGTTTGTAAACAAGTATGCATGAACACAAAATCTGACGATTTTTTGGTGAATTTCTTCACAATTTTTATACCTACAGCAATAAAAAAGGAATATTGCAGATATATCTTGGATTTTTTAGTGCAATGTAGAGAAAGTCATAAGAAATATTTACAAATCCTATTGAATATATTCATCAGAGATTCAACAATACCTAGGAATGTATTAAATGATTATATTTCAACTTTAAATTTACAAGAACAAGTCGATTTTATGAAATATATATTAGATATAGACATAAATGCAGAATGTTTTTTGAATAACATACCAGTAGTTTATAGGATTTACAAAGAATGTTTGAAATCAAATGATATACAGAGAAAAATGTTATCCGTCTTGATGCAAAATGGACAACACTGTAAAAATGATCGTCATTATGGAAAATTATTGTTTGCTTTTCTGCAAACTGAACAGTCTATGGATAATAGATTTGACATGAAAATAATTGAAGAAATTGTTCAGAAACACAGATCAGCATTCAGAAGGCCCTGTGAAATAATTTTAAATAAATTTATAAAATGATATGTGGAATTTAATTGACAAAGTGACCTGTCTGTAATAGAAAAACTTTTACTTAATTGTACTAAGAAAAATAACTGTATCACATATAGCTTAGTGAAAACCCGTTTGAGTTGTGAAATTAATGAGAAAAGTGAAGTTTTCCATCCTTTTTTTAAGTACAGAAGATTATAAGTATGATTAAAGAATCAAAAACATTGATATTAAATATGCTATTAAATCATAAAAGTTAGTTGTTATTTCAATGTTTCATTGGGTGTACAATGGTCTGACTATCCCAACTTGAACAATGAATGTGTTGCCAACGAAATTGTTCTGAGTGGAGTCACTATAATCTTGACTGCTTACCCTTTTATATTCCCTAACACAACGATATTACATACACTACAACCTTATTAGAAAATGTACAGTTATCTAAACCGACATTACATCTCCAGAAATTGTTTTGTTGAACAAGCTAATCTCTGCAACTATCTACCACATTCTTCACTTCCCATACTTGCTCACACCTTTCCAGATTGCTTCACGTTCATGGTTACTACTCTGCTCCTCAGAGTCGTACCGTGAAGTTATACAATGTAAACTTTCCTCAATAAATAGTTTATAAAATAAAAACATTTTTAAAATCTGACTGGTAGTTCCAGGCATTAGCGAGTTCAATCAGAGATGTATAATAGTAAAGTACAGTGTAGTAGCAAGCAAAGTCGTGTACAAAGTTATAGTTTAAAATAAAACCCAGTACCTCCAAACTGTAAGCATTTAATTAGTACAAAAATCAGTTTTTTATTATCACCGAATATTACTAACAGTCAATAATGAGCAATAGTTGTCCAAGTTGCAGATAAAATATAGAACACATCGCAACTTCACCTTCATTAAGACTCTAATTCAAGACTTAGAAGATATATATGTCACCGGATAATTATACGAGCCGATAGTTTATAAGAAATCAAGTGACGTAAATTGCCGGTAGACTGTGAACGGAGATTAAAATTTGTAATCTAACGGTAACATATTCGTATGTTTATAAACTAACTTGGTAAGGTTGGGTTGAAACTGTGATCATAACGCACAAGCCGAGGAGCCAGCGAAGCAAGTGGGCAGCGGACCGCGAGTATTAGACACAAATTAACCGTTGAAAATTCATATTATACAAGTCCTAGTATTATGATTTTATTTATTTAATACACAAATTCAAAATTATTAGTATCCGTTTACAATCTACTGAGAGTTTACAAACAGATAGATTGTTTATAAAATAACACAGTTTGTACAATAGGCATAATGACTGTATCATAGAATCACTGAAATATTATTTATAATAATGAAATAAGTTAAAAAGACCCAAAAAATGTATTTATATTCGTAGTCAAATGAACATACATCTGTTAAAATATTAGCAATCCGCCATGTTTTGTGAAACACCAATCAGAGCGAATGACGTCACTGCACCGTTTTTCGATTATTTTACGGTTTCAAACTATTAAATTGCCTAGTTTTATGTTATCACAACCAAAAACCCAAGAGATATTAGTAACTCAATAAGGAAATTATTAAGGCTATCATAGCTCTAATTTGTCTAAATTTTTCTTACATTGGGAATGGTTCTTTAGTCAAACAGAAACTTTTTTTCAACAGAATTTCTATTTATCTAAACTTCCATGTAAGTACCTACATGAATTATCTATATTAAAAAATACAATTTAGAACTATAAACCTGATAAAAACGGAACTGTTTATTAATTTATTGTCTGCCCTTATTAATTTAAGGATATATTAAAGTATTTCGTAAACACAGCCTACAATAATAATTGATTCTATTTATTTTATGTACAACTTAAACGCGATTGAAAAATGTGCATAGTGAAATATAAACATGTAAAGTAGAATGCAGAAATATTAATGCCTAGTAAATAAAGAAGCAGTTATTTCCGTAGCATGCCATGTGTTATTTCTTAAGGGTATTATTAAACTAGGTAAAAATATTAAGAATAGTAATCTAATGTTATCAAGAAACAATTATACCCTGTCATACAAGGATCACCAGATGGGATTTGTCAAGGTGGCTTTATTTAAATCAAGTGAGTTACAAATTGTGTTAAGGAAGGTAAACTTACTTTTTTATATTTTATTGCAACTAAAGAATAAATAAAAATGTTGATGTTTTGTTTTCTTGTCATTATGCAAATCTAAATCTATATATTTTTTCATACAATTATGGTGGCAACTAGTTTACGGGCCGCGTGATGGTAAGCGGCTACCGTAGCCTATAAACACTTGTAAGACCATAGGTATTATCACTAGCGTGTAGCCGACCCCGAACCTTTCCCAAGGAGCTCTATAAAAACAAATTTACCGCAGAAACACAATAGAAGGTTATTTGGCTGCGATCTTCTTTAACTTCCACAGTAGAGAGAAATCACCAAAGAAATTCCTATGAAAATACTTCTCTCATTATTGTACCAAACCGTATATATTAATTATTGTACAAAAATATATATTAAAACACATAAGCTAATTTTGTAGTTTACTTTTTTATACTACACAGGCGACAAACAAGCATATGGCCAGTATTCTTTATTGTACACACTATTTGAAACATAAATAACATTTTCGGAGTATACGTTTTTTTTTTAGAGGGCCGCGCACTACTTATACTCTTTAGAATTCATTTTTAAAAACAATATAATTACATTATTGTTTGAACACAGCATGTAAACTATATACGGCAGGTATATATTTACTCCTTGATGTTTACTGTTGTTGAAACAGCGCGGCGCTTACAGTCCCGTGACGTCATACAGACGACATGCCACTTTCGAGCGTTTTGGCGTCAATAAGACTTGTTTTTAAGAAAGCCAATTTTTACTGTTAATCCTGTATTATATACAGAAATAAAGATTTTATTGTAAATATTAAAAATCGTAAGATCACTTTAGAAATGTTATTCAAAATTAGTCATCATGCCTATTATCCGGTGACACATACACAAAAACAGACTGATTATTCACTAATTGAATAGTCCGTTCAGAATCGAACCATGAACGGCATCAAACTTGATTGTTTTCTAAAAACTTTGAAAAATTGATATCATATTCAGATCATGTGTCATATTTACATAAATTTACGTGTGACTGATGTAAAATATAGGTCACGTGTACAATAGGATACATTATTACATGGCCGCATGGCAATTTTAACCCTTTTTTTTAATCATGCACTTTTCCATACAAGTATCTTACAAGTGAAAATAGATTTTCATCATATGAACACATTTCGTAAATCACAGATTTCATTCATGAATGTATAACAAATAAATTGGCGATATTTTTTATATTTATAAATCATTTTTTACTTTTATAATAAAAACAATATAAACTACATCGATTTATACGTTTATGTTCTATAAACGTTAGGTAATTTATTAATGGATTTGCTCATATGTAACTAATAGTGTTGGTAAAAGAACGATTAATCGAAGGTCATTTACACTATAGAACAATCTATAGTTGATGATCAGACAATCGATATCTTATTATCATCGATATGTACCTAATAAATATAGTTCATATGCCATGGTGTTGAATTTTGTGTTACAACAGATTTGCGCGAATAACTTTTTTCGCTGTCATCTTTCGATGGGCTGACATACATTCTATACTAAGAAACAACCGATATTTTTATTACAAAACAATGGACAATATTGAATTTGCGTTCAATCGATGTTTTGTTAACACTATTAATTAACTACATCAAGCACCTATGGTACAGGAAAACTATTGCAAAAGTACGCGACTCGTAAATTCCTTTCAGACTTGATACACTATCAACGTCTTTGCTTACTCCCTATCTTGCTCAACATAATAATATACAAACTGAAACCTCACCAGGGATACATTTGCATTAAAGTAATGTTAACATAAATCGCTCTCGAGTTGTAAGAGAAATAACAGACGGAAAGACGGATAAGGAATTGTATTTTTTTTTTCAATCTGACTATACTGTTAGTTTAGGGGCCCTGGAGGTAAGGCTTTACAGCTTCACCGGGCTTGGAAATAAAATAGAAGCACCGCCGTTCTGAGTTAGAGCGAGAGGTCCGGTCGCTCTAGGGGCCGCGCCAGGTAGCAAGGGTCACCAAAATGCCAAATGCGAAAAACATATAAATATACAATAAACATATATAAATATATAAATTTTATGTTGCCTTTTGCCCCAAATAAAAATGGAATTCACCTAAAAAAACCGTGCATAGGGGCGGCGTTTACACTACTTATGGTGTGATACAATACAATTTTTGTTGTGAAAGCGTCCACCAAAGAGCACCGAAAAACAATATCGCTCTATCTTGATTAAGGGCTAAGGCAGTTGAATAGTAGGATCACCTATTTATATTGTAAATAAAAACCGTATATATTATGTGTTTATCAAAAGATTTCGTTTTTTTTTAATATTGTTATTGTATAAGTATCATCGTAAAATTATGTAAAAATCGCCATTTTACTGTAGGTACCTAAATTTTATCGATGCTGGATAGCGGTAACACTATTACAAACTAATAAACAATATATGTAAACTTGCCTAAAAAATAAATGTATATCTGTACAAAAATGATTGCATTGTATATTATATAATTAATTATAAAGCATAGTAGGGTTGTGTACTTTAATTATCGATAGGTAAAATGTTTTTTACTCTTTTAAAGTGATTGCACTCGACATCATGAGTCCTACAGTTTAATTCAAAAGTTCAAAAATTTCCGCTTTCCAGAATCGACATTGCAATTAACAATTATCATAACAGCATTTCGAGATTCCGTAGCAACAATATTTCTTTTAAATCACAGAATTTGAGTTTTATATTCAAATAATTATCCATACACGAATACCTTATTTTATCTCTATATAACACTATTGTCTCTTTTTGATCATAGCCTATTTATTGCGAAAGGTTATACGCTGACTAACATTACGCCAATAACCTTAGAAGCTGAGCAATGACCATACAGTGTGTAGGTCAATAAGTACGCTAAGTAGAGGCGGGACGTGCAGCGCTGCGCGGGGTAAAGAGAACCGAAGGCGAGGTTGGCCTCACGACGAGAACAGAAAAAAATAAACGAAAGTGAAACCGTAAGGCACAGCTAGTCTCTAATAAGGAAGAAACTGAAAACACTTTTTTAACCCAGACAAAATTGCTTTAGTGAATGTAATGGCAGTTGGATTCACATGCAAGACCATTTTGCACCTATGTGAACCTAAGCCAATCTAAGCAATCCGCGAGTTGACAATATGTTTAAAAATGTAAGATAATGGTTTAATTACATTGGTATATTGATAAAGAGCCTAAAGCAATACAAAACTGGACAAATATTATTCTTTATTTTTTTCTATGCGAGTCACGTGACTGGAAACTCCAATCAGAAAACGTGATGTCCTCTTTCAATAAATATACACAGTTAATTGTTACTCTTATTAGGTTATCTTTTGATAAGTGGCTGTAAAATTACTACTAACTGTCAAAATACAATTCCATACTGAATAAATTTCTTAATTTTTATAACTGAAATTCTAGTACAATCAACTTTACACATAATATTTTTGATCTAAGTTTTATTTATTGCAAGATACGTCACGCGTGCTCACATGACTATAATGTCGCGGTTTCGTGTCCTGATATTTATTTCAATTAAAAAAAAAATATATTACTTTGAAAAGTGTAACAATGTAATAGTATTTATTTTTAAGTGTTTAAAACAACTTTTCAAAAGATGTCTTCTCTCAGATTGATGAAGATTAAAATCATTTTGAATTTATAGAGGAAAAACAAACAAATTAGTTCAATTGAGTAACAATAATATTGAATTTATAATTAATACCCCGATTTAGAACTAGTAAAATGTATCCTAATTACGTAAACAGAATACACATATTGTTTAATTGAATAAAGACTTCAAAAATTTCATTTTTACACTACAATCATTTTCTCATTACATCATTATCATAACCTTACCAATCATGATTATATATTGTAAATGATTTATATAAAAAGCTTACATTAATAAGTTAATGTGAATGGCTCACAACATCTACGTTTTTTTTATTATTTTTATATTTGATTTTACTGCCATTCACATATTTTTAAGTTATGCTAAATTACATTACATACATTTACAGTACATTAAATACTTGATTGAAATGTAAAAATTTGATGATTTTGATTTTTGAAATACACCATAATTAAATCACATATTGATTATTAAAATGTTGTCCTTTTATTTTTTCTTTACAATAAAAACAAAAGGGAATAAGATATAATAAATTTTAATTACTATTATTTCTATTTTCTAACCTTCTATAAAGAGCTGTAGAGTGGCATAACATGGATGGAAATATGTCCAAAATTCTGTAATAACACGCCCACAGAAAAAAAATTTTCTTCAGAAAATTTATAAAAAAAATACCAGTAAACCACTACATGGTTCAAAACTTTTGACATATTTCATTAAATTAATTATTATTTTTTTCGTAACATTGGCTCTAATATCAGTCTTTTGTTGGGTTTCTTTTCTAGGATTCTGAGATCACAATTATTGTATAAATTTAAAAAAGTTTATATATGTATAGCTTAAAATTAATAATAATTCAGTCACATTTACCCTTACAAACTATGTTATATTTGAAAGAATTGTGAAAGACATACAAACAAAAAGTATAATGCTGAATAATGAAATTCACATTTAAGCTTAAAGGTTTTTTTCTATAATAACACAATAGAAATGTCAAAATAGAAAAGGCGCGAGAATGTTACCTTAAAATTATTTACATTACAATCATATCTAAATTTTATTCGATTAAATATAACTACTAAAATAAATACATTTTAGGAGTATTTAGAACATAAATGAAAGGTGTACAAGACAGTTATTACAAATGGCTGACATAACCTCAAAATATAAGCTCGATTTAGCTATCACAGAGTAAAAATTGGTTTACAAATATACCTCTACATGATATAAAAGGGTTTCATTTAAAATAACTGAAAAAGTTTACAGATGTTTTACATAAAAAATTGTAATTTGAAAAAATAGATTAATGATATCTGGTGTGGGTTTTTTGGAAAGGATGAGAAAAAAACGATTTGACATAAGATACATCAAAGAACCAACGGTCATTTGTAAATACTAAAAGCTCAAGATATAGGATAGGTTTGGGGTAGAAATTGACAAACTTTCATAGCCAAGAATTGTTTTGGTCCACTGGATTACCGTTGTATATAAAATAAAGAAACAGACATATATTTTTGATATTATCACAGTTTTGTTTTAGGGAAAGTAACACTTTAAACAACATTATTATCATTACAGTTAAAAAGAGAAAATATTAAATAATCTAATTTATTTGAGAATAAGAAATAAATTAGATTGTAGTGTTAGTGAGAAATAAATATTATTTTGTGGGAAATCATAAATTGAAAAGTTATTAGAACCCTGTATTTTGAAAATTTCCTCGTAACCTCTGTAACTAGTTGGATATTTTTACTTTCTGTCATTTAGGGCATTGTATTTTGTGCCATTGTGATAGATAAACTTTTATACTAATAACAGTTTTGTTCTAAATATAATGCTTGTTAGTATCCATTTAAAATAAATTTAGTTTATATTTAACAAAAGAGAGAAAGTTTTAAGAGTATGAAATTAAACACATTAATTATGACCACTGACACATACAGACTGAATGTTTTCTACATAGCTAGCTCTATCTGAAAATTGTTTAGTAATTTTAATACTGTTCTATTGACCAGATGTATAAATATAAATAATTCTAGATAAAGTGCATAGATAAACAGTAGATCCTTACTTAGGTATAAAATACAAACTGAACACAACATCACCCATTCATATTTTAGAAGCACCTTATTATTTTAACATAATTATGACTATCATTTTGATCGTTTTTTTTTTTCAATTGAAAGCAAAAACGATCACATATAAAAATATTCTTTCAATATATATATTCAAATATCATAAGAAGTTCTGGCAGTGTATGGGAAACATAAATAGGTATTTTTAATCTTATGTCAGCATATAAATAGCGTAGTGTTTTTCATATATGTATTGACAATTTAAAGGCATTTCATTGTGTTCTGTTTTTCTAATATAAAAAAACAATTCGCCAATAATTAGAAAAAAAATTAAAATATAGTAATATTGTTTAAGCACTGTTTAAAATTATACATTATATTTTATTACATTGTTTAAATAAAACAGAAAACAACAAAATGCAAACATTATAAATAAACTAATGTGACTATTCATAAATACATATATAGGAGGATTTAATAAAAAAAACATGCATACATGCAGATTACCCAATAATATCAGAAAGTTTCTCTCGTCTGCAGACATGTTCCTGAGTAGAACAATGAGCGATGAGCACAGACTCTCCAACTATGAGGTTCTCGAAGCAGAGAGTGCATGCATACATTGCATCACCAAAACAAACTATCTTATTATCATCTCTATACATGACCATTCTGTTTAAAACTGTACTCGGCAAAATCTCCTTCCCAGATGACATACACTTTTTAATATAAGCAGTTTTGTAGACAAAATGTAGCTTTTCACAGTGTTCTTGACTCAGTATATGTCTTAATAAGCCACTCTCTTCACCTTCTGTTATATTACAGGGAGGACAGTAGAATGTTATAATATTCCTTGCTTCAAAATCTTCTTCAGCCACCTCACATTTCAATTGCACACTATGTACTTGCACATAGAAGCTTATACGTTCCATAGCTGACTTCTGAAGCAGGGTGGTGTATAAGCTGTTATCCTGAAAACTGCTGTAGCTGACCAACATGTCTAAAGACTCCGAGTAAGCAGATAAAGTTGTAGAATCCAATGTAAAGTTTCCGATTGATGAGGTTATGGATTGATCACTTTGATCTGTTTTTGTTGTTAATCCAGAATCTGTTTGCATTGAGCTGTGACATTTACAAGAGCAACTCTGTGATTCATGGTCATCAGTCTCGCTAAATAAATTTGTGGTGTTATTTCCCGAAATGCTTAAATCTTCTTTATCCGATTCTGAACCAAACAGATTGATCATAGCCTCTCGTAAGTCCGGGTAATCAAAATATTTAATCTTCTTCTTGTTTTTCATTTTATTCTGCCTATGAACCTGTTCAGATTTCACCGAACCAAACATACTTTTTGGGCAAGTTGAAGAATATCTTCTCAGTCTCTCTTTAGAATTGTCAAGGTGTGTATGAACAAATTTTTCAATAACTTCCTTTATTGACAATAACTGCTTTTTAACATTAGCTTTGGAGACCGAATCCTCCTTCTCCATCACAATATTCCATGATGGGCTGACTCCACGAGTCATCTTGTCAATTTGCCTCACTTCTCCTAATTTTGGGATGCTTGATACATCTAAACTAGGCAGAGTGGTTACAATTGACTTTGAATTAAAAATTTTAGAAACTTCAATGTGAAACTGAAATTCGCTAAGCACTTTATGGAGCAGGCATTCAATCTTTTCTAATTTAATTTTATAATTCAGCAGCAAGTTGATTCTTTCTTCCTCATTCTTATCCTCAACATCTCCAAAAGACTCTGGTGTTGTGGACAGTAAATCCTCAGATGTGACCACCTTACGGCACATTTTAACGGTAGTACCATCATCAGAAATATCTGTATCTGTGTGATCTGATATGGAATCCAAATCAACATCCCCTTCATCATATGATGAGCATACAGAAATAGTTTCCGAGAAATCAAAGGATTTATCAAAGTCAAATTTCTTCAATCTCTCACTGAACGCTTCAGAACTTTTACAGTCTAGTAAGATGTGTTTAGGTGTATTTTCAACACAGTTAGAACTGTCATCGTTATATACATTTAGAGATTCTGTCATAGACTGACTGGCTTTTTTTATATCTAATTTTAATTTTTTACATTTCCTTTTTTTCGACAAGCCCACATTGACGGCTAAGATATCGGTGTCCGAAAGGGAACCTTTTATGGAGGCAAAATTTTTCACAGGTTTAGGCAACTGGAAACTTTGTATTGACGTCGAATCAGGTTCAGCTGGATCGTAGAGTAAGCTCTTTGTTGTGCAATCGGTAGCGGTACTGTTAAATGTGCTGTGGCGCCGACAGTCATACGACACGTCTTGAGATTCAGTCTCTTCGCCCGGTTTAGAGAAATAATTTATGTTCGACAGCATTCTGCGCAACGAAAACGCCATTTTAACATTAAATCACCTTCTTCTGCACGGCGATTTCAATCTTGAACTCACTTTCAAAAATAAATCAGAGCACCACTGAAGCAGAAAAAAAAACAATGTTAAAAATTTTCTTCACAACAAAGAATATTTCTAAAAAAAAAATTACCTGGACAGTTGTAAGACGGTAATAAACACTTCCTATAATTATCAGCTCATTCTAAGCTTATTACTGTTTATTATAATAAAATTACCTTCAAAAATATATTATATCCCTAACATTATGAAGGTTGTATAAAAAATGACAAATAAAAATCAACAAATAAAACTGGTAATTGGCGTTCAATTTTATCGGTATAGCCAACAGAACCACAGACTACCTACTACGTCAACAGTAGTCTTGGGTAGTTCACGAACGACCTAGGTGGGAGAGTGCTCCTTTAGGTGAACTATACGAACTAGTTCATTGATAATCCCGCTCTTAGTTCTTTTTATATTTCTTTTAGCGTCCACTTTACTAGACTTTGGCGCTATGTGACCAATCGAGTTATTTACTTTTACTGTGCGCGCCTTGATATTTCGATATCGATACTATTTTTCTATTATTTTCTAATATTGTAATATGATTACCTATTATACTAGGAACGAGACTAGTTGTTGATTAATTATTAATATAAATTATTTTATTTTTTCGTTTTTATTTCAATAAAAGATTTTATGTGCTATAACAAAAATGTCAACTGTAATTGTAAAAATCCATACTTTTTAAGTATTCTAATATAATTACGTATTATACTAGGAATTAGCCTAGCTGTTGACTAATTATTAATATTATAGCTGCGAATACGCGATGTAGGTTGTATACAGCTAATATTTGAATCTGGTGGTATAAGCGTGTGTTGATGTTCTTTTCTTAACTTTAACAGAGAATAGGAAGAGCTCTAGCTGTCGCGTCGTTTGTACTATTTTATAAATGTCTGTCGTTGTTTTCCAATTATTTCACAACTAATCGTAACTTTTGAAATGTGTAACAGTGTTCTGTTTAATAAACGATTATCTTTATCTGTCGAGTAAAATTATTTATCTGACTGAGCTAGCTT
Source organism: Saturnia pavonia (assembly GCA_947532125.1). Taxonomy (NCBI): domain Eukaryota; kingdom Metazoa; phylum Arthropoda; class Insecta; order Lepidoptera; family Saturniidae; genus Saturnia; species Saturnia pavonia. The sequence continues at coordinate 8,448,288 of OX383923.1, forward strand.
GACGAAAATATACATTATTTTATTTTTAATTATTTAAATAAAAAATTTTATATTACTTAAATAGACGTGTGAACTTTTCATGTAATACTTTGTATTTTTTAAATAAAAATAAACTGAATTTGCAATAATCATAACTATATTTTTTTTTTCTTTTATTTATTGTTCTTACTAAATTATTTCAAAAAAAGAACTAATGAACTAATAGAACGAACTAGTTCATCATTGGATTATGAATTAAATTGAGCGCTCTCTGTGGTGACCAGTTAGGCCCAAGACTACTAATCACTGACCTTTTTATACGTTCACGATACCAATACATTTCCCTGTTTTTTCTCCTATATATATAATGTACTCTGTGGTTTACGGATAGAACTCTGTGCAATACATATAAGTTAATGGTTATGATTTCTCCTATATACAAATGTACTCTGTGGTTATGATTTGTTTATGTTGAGAGTTTTGGCGGGATCTCAAACTGTCATGTAGTAGTTTTTATTTTTTATTTATAAATTTGTGTTATATGACCCTATATTGTGTAATACAGGTGGCGTTTTGCATAATAAAGTATGGTTATCAACATGAATCATAAATTCTGAGATACCATAAAACCTCCCTAGAAAGTTCTAAGGGAGCCACCATCTTGTTAGGATCCTGAAATCGTCATAAGACTGTTGAAGTGACATTATCACTCGATAATGGCAGTAATAGTCTTTAATAAAGAGGACCGGTGGAACATAAAACAACCTTCAGCGAAAAAAATGTTCTTCAAAAAATATTTTAAATATCCTGAAGCAGTTGGATTCGAACTATCGACCACTCGTGCGTACTGCTATGAATTTTAGTCGTCTTATACCACTAGGCCAATCCGAGGACGAACACAATCATGAAAATCAGGACTTGCATTAACCGTGCATAATGTAAATGTATCCTATCTCATTCTCTCTTGATTAGGCTCGTAAACCTCCTGTACTGATTTATTGTAGCAAATATGCTGAGACTGGGCCCTGTTTATTCCCGCACAACACGTTTTGTTTTAGTAGTTTTAGTTTTGTATTTGTATCTCTTTATGCATCATCTCATATTTGTTAAAAAGATATAGAGATCAGAATAGGCTATTGAAAACACCAGGTTTTACCATGATATCTTCATTACGGAATCACAGATGTTGTGGGCGTTATCAGAGTTAAGTGAAAACATTGTAGAGATGTACACGGTCCGACAATCCAAGTGAGAGTGACGTCTGTTCTGTTTGGGGTTTCCCTCGATTGGTCACATAGCGCCACTGTCTAGTAAAGTGGACGCTAAAAGAAATATAAAAAGAACTAAGAGCGGGATTATCAATGAACTAGTTCGCTTAGTTCACCTAAAGGAGCGGTCCTCCCACCTAGGTCGTTCGCAAACTACCCAAGACTAGTGATGAGTATAATCAAAACAAAGTTATATTTAATATGTTAGTAATTATTCTTTGGTTTGGAGTACATGGGTAATCTCAAATCTACGAGTGAAATAAAATACTATTAACTCAAGGGCATATCTTCGAGAATAATTAAAAACAACCACAAAACAATATTGCCCTGTCGAGAAATCAACAAGCTACAAACATAATATGACATAATATATTGAAAGCATATTTGAACAAATATCCAAAAATAACTTTTATTATTTTTTACATGACTTGCTTCTGATTATATTTACTGTTTTTTGAAAGTGCGAAGTACGTTTTGAGTCATGAAACCTGCGATAGATATAGATTCGTTGCGAACTGAACATGAGTCTGAAGAGCAGTGGCAAGTGCGTCGTAGCTTCATGTTGGAACACAAAGATCAATTTGAAGAGTCGGAATTGGTGACATTGGCGCAATTGTTCACAAACATTGAGTTCTTGGGGTGCAGGTTTGTAATTATTTTTCTTTATATCTATACAATTGTTGTTATTACGAGGAGTGATTCTAATTTTTGGGTTGGAATTAGTATTGTTTACACAAATTGAGGGGTTGATGGAGATTTAGTTCCGAATTTATATCACTTTCATTAAGGTAATACACCATTTTCGAGGAAAAAATTTGTAATCCCAAAATGTTAAATATTTGCCAAAAAAAAATGTTCAGATTAGGGCATCAAGGTATTATTTACTATGTAGTACATATTACCTCAATGGATTAGAGATGTGAAACCTAGTTGGACTTTAGAATTGCTATCACTGAATTTGATGATTTCAAGGGGTGGCGAAAGTGGAGGAGGGTGAAAGGTAACTCCTTTATGAAGGGTAAAATGCATAAATGATTAGTTTTTTTTTAATTTTTGTGGGTTTGTCTTTCAAGGACTTGTATATGAATTTTCAACAGATCTTTATTTGTTTATGGTGCATTATGACCGTATTTCAAACCTAACCTAAACAATTTTGTCCCCACAAGTGGAAAATGAAAATATCTTAATCAAAACCAACAAAAAAAAAAGAAAAGTAACAAAAAAAAATCATTTTCTTGAAAATCTATACCTGTCGCAAAAGTGAACTTTATGACAACTACTGTTACTGACATTTGTATTGTCAAATTTACAAAAAAATATATTTTCATAAACGATTTATTTCCTCAGTGTAAAATTTTATATTTAGCCTGATTATAAAAATTTGGGAGTCTGAACTCGACGGTAGCAATTCTAAACTTTAGTCCAAATTCCTGATGGTGTCCTCAGATTCTTCATCATACTAACATTTATTTCTATATGTCAAAACTATAACTCCTCAAATGAAATACGAATGCCTACATGGACTGAACTGCATTTGTATAGTATTTCATAGTAGTTTTATAAAATGTTAACAAACCCATAAATAAGTAATTTTAATTATGTTTTTTTTTATCGTGTTATTACTTGTTTTACTAATGTAACTAATACCATGTACTTTTGTAATTAAATTGAGGTTTTAATACAAAAAGAATATATATGTGCAGTAGTTCACAAATGACTGAAGTGAAACGTCCACAAAAAAATATCTTTTTAAATATACTAAATTAGCAGAATTTAAACTATCAAAACCTCGTGCATACTGCATATGAAATCTGGTCGTCTCACACCACTAGGCCAATCCGACGACGATCACATTCATGAAAATTTGGACTTGCATTAACCAGGGATAATGTAAATGTATTCTATCTCATTCTCTCGTAGACTAAATCCTATAGTTGTATATGATTCTTTTATTGTCACTATTTCGTTTCGAGTTTGAAATCACAACAGTACTAAAAAGTTTTCACTTCAATAATCCTTTAAAATAAATTTACACTAATAAAAGGGATACTAAAGTTTAATAATTCAACAGCAAATAAGTAGCGAGGAGTATCAAGCATGTTGTAGGGACAAGAGCAGTCCAAATTTTATCAATAATTACTGTTTATAAACATTGTGCTATTAAGTCCCTTAGAGGTTATACTTTATATGCATATATTTCCTTTACCACAGATACCCGCCAGATACAATGAAACGAATTGCTAAACTGTCCGAGAAGGTATCAAACAAGTACAGAGAGAGTCGCAAAAATAAACTGAAGAGGACTTTTGTTGAAGCGAGTGATGCAGCTGAACAGAAAGCCAAGAGGACATTTAAAAATCCCTAATAGATTTGTTAATTAAAGATTATTTTTTTAAATAAGGTATTATAACTTAAATAACTTTTATATGTGGCAAGTATATATAATAAAAACATTTTGGTTATTTATTGATATTATTATTATGCAGGCTTATTTAGTCCTGAATTTCTTCTCTACACAAATAAATGTCTTTGCCTGCTCTTATAATTTGTGTCTGCCAAGTAGACTGGCTTATAATCAGGAAATCAGCAGTTAAGGAATTTAAATTTTTGGGTTTTTCTTTAAGAAGTTTGATTTTTAAATAATTTTCAAAATGTTAGCTTATATTTAATTATTACTTTTTCATATGTGTAATATTTATATACCTTTAAACATACATTATTTAGGGAGCGTTCATGTATTACGTAACGAATTTTGGGGGGGAGGGGGGCGGTCTTCTGAAACGTTACGATGCGTTAAAGAGGCGGGAGGGGGATTTAAAATTACGCGTTACGTAACATTGTTTTAACCCTTCAGACAGTCGCGTAGACTTTTTTCTTGTGACTTTTTGTGACATAATTGTCTTTCAGGTAAAATGGTCACTTGGTGGTGGTTACGTAATGTTTTACTAAGTGGGGGTAAAGAAAAACGTTACGGCGCGTTACATGGGGAGGAGGGGTGCTCAAAAATCTCCAAAAACTGCGTTACGTAAAACTTGAACGCTCCCTTACGTTACGTAAAACTTGAACGCTCCCTTACAACTGCAAAAAAGCAGTAGACATTTTCTAACATATTGCTTGAGTAACTACCCCCATTGAAATTGTAAATTTACAGCAAGACCTATAAGAGATATGTTCTGCCAGCAGCACTTGGCAAGCCAGATCCTTTATTGTTAGCCTTATCTTAGGGTGTAATCTTTATTATAGTATGTGTGAAAGAATTACATTTGCCCATTTAATATATTAAAAGTGATGTGAGATGAAGTGACATAGACTTTTTTAAGGTAAGTTTAAAGGCAATTAATATGTTATAGTAAATTATTATAATTGATAATTAAAAATAAATTTTATTTACAACACAATTCTATATGTAGTATTTGATTATGATAGCAACATCACTCAATCGCCCTGTATTCTTAGCATTTTAACAACAAAGATTGTTATGCTGACGATATGGCCCCGTTTGCCCGCACACTGGACATCGTATGTGAGATGAGAGTACATAGCTTACGTTTAATTGATAGAGTTTAAGAAAGTCAGTCCGTAATTAGTCGCCTAAGAAATCAGTCGAATTAAATTTCAATTTGTGATTTAATTAATTTTGTATTTTTTTTTAAATGCTACGACTGTTTCTTCAAATTTAACTATTTAGTAAATATTACAGATTCCATCATTTCTATTAAATCTAGCTGAGGACAGGTAAAGTAGTACCTGAGCTTAAAATATATGCCTTATCTATAGACAGCATGCTAAGTGACAGTTGACAATCTAATTCAATCCCAATCCGTTCTATAGATAGTATTGAAGTCCTCTCACCAAGGATTGAAACATGGGAGTCAATCAAATAAACATTAGTTACTGTACACAACTTTAATTTACAAAAAAGAAACAATAATTGTTCTTTCCAATATAGAAAACCAATACAACCTATTTTCATATAGCGACAATAAAATTTTTAGTTTAAAAGTCTAATATTTTTTTATAAATAATTTTGATAAATACTATGGGGTTTTAGTATGACTTTTATAATTGTCGAATTTGATTATAAATTTCGAATCACTATCATACAAATCACTTAAATTAACAATAGGGTTGTACATATTTTTTTTCAATATTATAAAATGGAAAATAACATTTTAAAACGTTACGTACATACTGCTTTGGTTCATGACGTCACTAGATAGTCAAAACCATCGAGCGTGCTTTGATTTTTAAAAGAAACATAAGCAGTTGACGTTTACTATATGATGACGTCACATAAGAATCCATAAATGGCGGCTACCGTAAATTTGTAGAATTTACATAAACAATATATTCTTTATATGTAATATCAGGTGTTTTGTATTTTTAGGAATTAAAATGTACATATTCACGGCGATATGTGCCTTATGGAATTTTTGATTTTTACGTACACATTAAAATACACTATAGTGCAGAAAACGAAATATTTATGATTTTATTAAATACTATACACATACACACACTACATACAACACATACAAGACCCTTTATAATTATGTTATGACACAACTATGAAAAGTTAAGGTACAGAAGGTGTATGGGGTTTCGAACTGATATAGTGTCCACCAAAATGCCTTACATAAATCCTTCACCATTTTCAGGCTGCCAAATATAGAACATGCCACCTGTTTCTCTGAGACGTTTAGAATCACTGTGCATGTTTGTCTCATGTGTATTCTGTCTAATATATCGACACCCAATATGAATAACATCGTAACTTTAATTTATGAAACATACCACCTCATTGTCTGATACGTGCATAATCGCTGTGCATGTTCGTCTCATGTGTTTTCGACACCCAGTATGAATAACATAATAACTTCAATTACAATAAAATACCGCTACAAAATAAAATAGGCAGTAATTGAGTACTGCAGACAGGCGCGAAAATTTAAAAATATAAAATATCAATGTTTTTTTGGATATTCAATTATTATTGTTATATTAAAAATTAAAATATTATAAAAAAATATTATCAAATTTTTTAACATCTCTCTGGTTTTAACATCTTTGGACACTCTCGAGCAGCAGTTATAAACATTTTTCAGTTGAGTAGTTCATGCGATATGCTGTCACGCTCTGTTATACTGAAATAATGTTCTGTTTCACTCAAACTCTGGCTCTCTGTTGCGATTGCGATCGCCCGAGAAAGATTTTATGAGTACTTTAATTTTCACCGTACATTGCTCGTTTGCAAGAGAACTCTACCTTTGAACTAACAAGTAAAAGGGTAATGTATAACTTAACAATCAATTCAACACATTATACTTATAGCTATAGATTTACTGTTAACATTAATATGCCGGTGTCGGTGACGCGAGCTCATAAGATTTTCATCATCATCATTTCAGCCGAAAGACGTCCAAGTGCTAGACATAGGTCTCCCCCAAAGATAAATTAATTTTACCCATACAAAAATCGTCCAACGTGCCTATAGGAGTTTTCACTTCAAAAATCTATAGTAAAATTTAACAGTATAATATCTCTAGGACTAACGGATCCATTATTGTTTGACCAAGATTATCATTGAAATTAAAAAAGAAGGTATTTCATGTATAATTAATTACATTTCTCAAATATTTAGTCTTTAAAAATGTGTATCATTTAATTTACATTTGAATCATAATGCCAAAGAAATTATAGAAACGGCTCTTCTATAAATCATGACTAAATGAGTTACAACGTTATTCATATCGGATGTTGATATGTAGTTTGACCATATGACCGAATAACGCGAAATGTTATATGAACTTATATCTGTAGTTAGTTTAGGACATTTCCCAATGCCCGTCTGATCTATCTACCACCTTCAAGTTGAAAGGCTGGGCCACATCATCAGGAGGAAAACAATTTAATTAGCGAGCATACAGACATTAACGTCAAAGACATCAAATCATCTAGGCTCAAAAATTAGACACATACCTAACTTCTTTTTAGACTTTGTCACGTAAATAAAACGACCCGAGGTCTCAGTAACAGACTATAAACATTGTATCAGTCTAACTTGTAAAAAACTTATTTGTATCTTTTGTTGAAAAATATCACTAAGTCAGTGTTTATTTAAACAAACCGGTTATTGCTAATTATTTAATTCTCAGTCTACATTCCTCCCTACATTCAGAGTATAATGTTACCAGGTTTAGAATTATTCATTTCCCGATAATCCGAGGTAAAGATAACAATTGTTTCCACTAAAGCACCTTTTTGTTTAATATGATATCCCTATAATACATTTAGATATAAATTAAGTAAAATTAAAATCAGTCTCTTGTCCTAAGGCCCCATATCGATGTTCGTCTCGTACCCACTGTTGGTCTAGCTATTGCGCTGGAAAAAAACAAATTAAATTAATAGTTACATTTAAATGTCCCACTTCTGAATTATTAGAGAAAACGGGATGGACGCAGAATTAAAGGTATTCTTGATCCATTCATCCATTCAAAATTGGATGATTTTTTATCGTTATAGGCTTGGCGTAGTGGCCACAATCTCACCTGATGTTAAGTGACGATGTGGCACAAGATGATAACACGCTAAACCTATTGGAAGACTGGCTCTCAAATGTAGCTGCCGGAACACACCTATTGGTGCTTGGCGGCAGATTTTCAACTTGAAGGTGGTAGCTAGCCAGGCGGGTGTTAGAAAAAGCTCTACCACCATGCTATGGTTTCCTCACGATGTTTTCCTTCACCGGGCGCTCAGGCTCATTGCAGGCATTCGAACTCACGTAAATCGACGCGAAATCGTACAAGCTACCACTGAGCCATCATTGCTTAAAAAATGTCACAGTGGCACTCTTTTGGTTTATCGCGTTTCGGAATCAGCCAGTGTATGTCCAGCTGCAATCTTGCAGGCCGGTATGAGACGGCAACCCGCAATGGTTAGTCGACCGATTGATGCTCCCGTTTTCTTTCGGTTGTACTGTGCTTACCATCAGGTATAGTGACGTCACTTTACTGTGAAACTATAAAAATAACATTGTTTTTAGGGAGCAAAATTTCAAAGAGTACTCTGTTGCCATTATTGTTGATATTTAGTATTTATTACTTCAGCTACGAATAGACATTACTTCGCTACGCGTGTTTTATCGTTTTTATCATGGTGAGTGTTGTGAAGAATTATTTGACCTAATCTCATAATCTCTCAGAACCACGCGACCTGATCTACGGAGCCACAGCTACACGGTAGCGCCCATTATGACACGAACAAAGAAGTTCGCTAATTCATACATATGCTGTGTCAATTACAATAGTCTCCCAGCCAACGTGTTCCCTCCTTCCTACACCGTGCAGATGTGGATTAGTCTCTCAGCCAACATGTTCCCTCCTACCTATGATACCGTGCCGGTGTCGAATAGTCTCTCAGCCAACATGTTCCCTCCTACCTATGATACCGTGCCGGTGTGGAATAATCTCTCAGCCAACATGTTCCCTCACACAAGTAACCATGTTATTGGGTCCTTCAAATGAGGTGTAAAGAGTCATTTCAGCAGGCCGGCATGACAAAGACGACTGCCGATAAAATTTGTGTCACCGACAGTCACCGTTGTTTGTGGACCTGTACCGTATTTATCATGAGGTACTCTACAGTCATTTTGCCAAGCAAGTATATAAACAAGTCTTAATATGACAAATACATTATCATCGAACTGAATCAACGTGTATAAATTCAACTCCGTAGGATAAGACGAAGTAGGTCAAATTGAACTTGCAAGATGCAAGACAGACAGACACCGGGACAGGTAAAACTAAATAAAAACTTGTAAAAAAAATACCTGAACATGAATTGGTTGATCTGTATAGCTGGTAATGCCGCCCGTAGGGTTGTGAGCGCGCTGCTCGGCAACATCCCCCACACCTCGAGGTACTGAAGCGCCGGCATAACCGCCACCTTCCTGGGAATGTTTCAAATGTTTTCAGATCTACTAATAATTTAAATTGCCCTAAGAACTACATTTAATATCTTTCCAGATGTATTTAAATAGATTTATGAATAAAAATAAATGTTTTAATAAGGCTCAAGAGCTTGTTGTTTTGTTTCTTACTTGTCACATAAAATTCATGCATCTATCTAAAAAAAAATTAATTCATTTAATCAGACTGACTATTTGTCTCTTTGTTTCAAGTCTACAAGCGGAATGTGACGATACTTGTATGTGATTCAATCCTTTTATAGTGACACTAGCTGTGCCCGCGGCTCCGCTTGTGTAGACAACAGAATGTCGTAGTCGACGATCCGACTTACGGCGGTCGGAAGCTGGTTATTTTAAAGGCAAAAATGCTTATTGTGGGGGATCCATAGAAGATAAACATACACTATTAGTAACTTTTTGTAGTCTCTTTAAGATCTACAATTATGTTATATTATATTGTTTATTATATATAAACATTTATTTGATATATCTCTAACGGTTTACTCAACGGAAGCTATTTAATCACCCCAAAAGCGTATTTTTTCCGAATTGATTCACCATTATCGTCACTGCTTATTGCGTATGTTACTTTATCTAAAAAAATATATCCTATAACGTGGCCAGATAACATAACTATGAATTAAAATAAAATAAAAACATGTAAATCAAATAAGTGATTTTCACGTGAAAAGGACTTAAACGAACAGACAAACAGAGACGTTGAGTTTTATAATATGTATAGATATACAAGATATAAAGACATTTAGTATCATGTTTTGAAACTAAAAGAGGTATAATATATCCTATTCATAAAGTTTGTATGTTTGTGAGTCAATGACGCTATAACCTGGATGAAGTTGAACACAAGAAAAGCTAATAGGTTATGAGGTAGTTACGTGAGGGAGTGCGCCGAGAGCAGGTAGCACCGGCTGAGCGCCAGGTGCTCCAGCCGCGGCAGCGAGACCAGCGCGGCCACGGCGCCCGGCCCCAGCTGCGAGCAGTCCGACACGTCCAGCTCCAGCAGCCTCGAGCACCGCCCGCACACCTGCCGCACCACTGCCACAACACAAAGGGGTTAACGAACAAACACGTACAACACAAACTCAACAAAATTCAATCAAACTACAAAATACTACTACTACTCTGCAAAAAACCTCAAACTTCCGATTTTATCTCAATGTTTTTTTTTTTTTTTTTATAATAGCTCGGCACATTGACTGTACTGTACCTGATGGTAAGCACACTACAATCCAAACACAACAACGACCACCAAGAGATCGCAATCCATCGGTGGTCGCCGCTGTCATGCCGGCCTGCTTAAATATCTCTTCACGTTACGCTTGAAGGACCCGATGTCATAAGAAGGAGGGAACACACCGGCTGGGAGACCGTTCCACAGCTTCACGGTACGACAGAGATAAGACAAAGCGAACTTTTTAGTTCGTGCCGAGATGGAAGTTACCGTAAAACTGTGATTCCGAAGCCCAGCGCGTGTGGTTCTGTTATGGAAAGGAGAGGAGGGAATTAGATGAAACAGCTCTTCAGAACACTCACCATGATACAGACGGTAAAACACACTTAGCGAGGCGATGTTCCTGCGAAGCTGAAGTGGCTCGATGCAATGGGTAACGTCTGCATCATTAACAATGCGAACAGCCCGTCTCTGTAACCTATCCAGGGCATCGAGGAGGTACTTTGCGGATCCATCCCAAAGGTGCGAACAGTATTCCATACACGGCCGAACTTGTGCCTTATAAAGAAGGTACAGTTGACCGGGCGTGAAAAACCGTCGCACCCTGTTCAGGATCCCTAGTCTCCGAGATGTAGTGGAGATGACACTCCCGATGTAATCCCTGGAGTTGAGGTCGCTGCGAATATCCACACCTAGGATATTGAGGCTGTCACGCATTGCTAGTGAGACGTTCTGAAGAGTGGGGAGGGGAGAAAACGGAGATTTTTTTGAGGAAAACGCGCACACCTGAGTTTTCTTGGCATTGAACTCAACCAAGTTACTTGCTCCCCATGTAGAAACACGTTGCAAGCATTGGTTAAGTTCAATGACAAGTTCCTCCCGTCTCTTTTCTGTTTCTTCCCGACCACATGAAGGCTTGCTATAATAGCACCCATGAATGGTGCTGTCATCTGCATAGCAATGAGTATGACCTAAAGGTAACATATCATTGATATGCAGAAGAAACAGAGTGGGCGAAAGCACAGAGCCTTGAGGAACTCCAGCGTTTATCGACAAGAACTGCGAATCACATCCTTCCACAAGGACACGAATTCTGCGTTCATGTAGAAAGCCGGAGATCCAGTTGCAGAGGTTGTCGGGAAGTCCATACGCCGGAAGTTTAGAGAGAAGACCACGGTGCCAGACCCTATCAAAAGCCTTAGCTATGTCAAGACTGATCGCCAGAGCCTCGCCATGCTTATCAATTGCCTCCCCCCAGCGGTGCAGTACATATGCCAGAAGATCACCCGTTGATCGATTCTGGCGAAAGCCATATTGACGATCATCAATCAAAGAGTGATCCTCTAGGTAACGGACAAGCTGGGTGTTGATGATCCGTTCCATGATCTTGCACAACACTGAGGTTACGGCAATTGGACGGTAATTGACAGGGTCAGATCGATCCCCCTTCTTGGGGATCGGTTGCACATTAGCCTCTCTCCAAACCCGAGGCACGACACCAGAGAGGTAGGACAGGCGGTAAAGGCGCGTCAACACTGGAGACAACTCAGCTGCACATTTTTTAAGTACAACCGCTGGGATACCGTCCGGACCACTGGACTTCCGAACATCGAGCGATCGCAATTCTCTAAGCACGTCACATTGCCTAAATCGTAACTCAGACATTGTGACACCGCAACTGGGAATTATAGGCGGTTGTGCGTTGCGATCATCGAGCCGGGAATTAGCTGCAAAGAGATTGGCAAGTAAAGTTGCTTTCTCTTGCGGCTCGTGAGCCAGTGATCCATCAGAGTACCTCAGCGGGGGCAATGCTGGACGACAGAAATTAGCTTGCACGGCTTTGGCCAGACTCCAGTAAACTCGACTATTAGCCGGTTGACCTATGAGATCATGACCTATCCGTGCAATGCGCTCGGCATCCGCTCTAATGTAGGCCCTCTTACAGGCCTTGGTGGCAGAGTTGTACGCTGATTTTAGGGACTTTATATTGGGATCCTTGTGTGCGCGACCCCTGGCCCAATCACGATACGCAACTTGCTTCTGACTTACAGCATCAGCGCAATCGCGATTGTACCAAGAGTGTCCTCTGCGATTACAGACGATATCGGAAGAAGGAATATAATATTCCATTGCGATTCCAATCTCGCCTGCAATTGCTTCAGCAATCGCTGAAGGATCTTTCCCATCAAAGCAGCGCTGCCGCCAAGGGATGGATGCAAAATAATCCCGCATTCCATCCCAATCTGCTGACGAATAGTGCCAAACTTTACGCCTAATCCTTACGCAGGGTGGAGGCGGAGCGTGTGGCACAGACGTCATAACCAGGCAGTGGTCCGATGTGCCCAAGGGCGCATTAACTGACACAACATACCCAGTTGGATGGCTCGTCAACAGAAGGTCCAGCAAAGAGGGCGCATGACCGTCAACATCGGGAATCCGGGTGGGCTGGACTACCAGTTGTGTCAGGTCATTAGTTAGAGCGAATGCATGGGCAGTTCGTCCTGCATGGTCTGTCTTGGAGGAACCCAACCACGATTCGTGGTGTGCGTTAAAGTCCCCCAAGGCAACCAGTTCCGCAGTAGGAAACTGCTCCTGTGCATCATCTATTGCCTTGCTCAAATACTCAAAGAGCCGAGTAGTCTCGTCATCCCCGTTATGGGATCTGTAGAGGCACACGTAGATTCGGCTTTGAGTGCCCAGGTCTACGTGTACCCAGAGGACGGAGAAGGAAGGGTCCTCCTTGCAGCGCAGACGGCGACAACACACGTCTGACCGTACATAGACACATACTCCGGCTTTTGCTTGAAAGTTCTCCTCAAGCAGGTAGCCGGGGTAGTGTAAGTAAGATGTATCGGCCGGACGGCGGATCTGAGTCTCCGTCAAGAAGAGCATAGCAGGCTGAACCGTCTCAAGGTGTTGGTGGACGGCATTTAAGTTGGAGTGGAGTCCACGGATGTTAGCGAACTCCACCGTAAATGCGGCGTGGGGGTTGTACACCGCTGTCGAACCTGCTTGCTTATTTTGCGCTGCCATTGGGTTTGAAGGAAGAAGGAAGAAAACGTGAAGAGCGAGTGACCTTCAACTGAGCATTGAGATAACCAGCGTGATACGCCGACTCCTTATAATACATGAGAGAAATACACTGATCCGGCGAACGGAAGGGCCCCCGTACCCTCCCGGAATAGGTCGCCGGGACCCCAATCCGGTCACCAACCGGCACGACGAGCCTACCCGAGATTATTCGCGGCAAGGTGAGGCAGCCTCTCATGGTGGTTATCCATGATTGGGCCTCTGTACTATACCGCGGGCGGCCAGCGGGAAAACCGTTTCTACGGGTCTCCCTGGCCGCCGGGTCAATGCAGCCCCCTCAGGCAATGAGCCATTGGAGAATCCCACCAGCATCCGTGCCAAGCCGAAAGTCACTCGTTAACTGGATATGCACAGGCTGATCCCGAAACGCGACTGGCCAAAGCGAGTCACTATGACGGGCTTTACACCTCATACATGGTGGTCGCGACCCAGTTGGGCAAAAAAACCCTACCACCCCGCTATCGCCATTACCTCGTCCGTTGCTCAGCAGGGTGCACCACGTGCAGGTGAGGTTGGCTTGGGCGTCTCAGTGCTATAGATGTTATTTGACGCCCCTTACACCCTTACACCCTTACAATTACAATTACCTCAAGTGTACCTCATTTTTGACGTCACAAATAGACACTTCAATTTTATTAAATGAATATATGTGTATGTATTATTTTATCATTATTTAAATTACACTATTTCCATTTCTTTATTTTCTCGATGACAGTTCTAATTTGATAGTTGTAGTGTTGTGACCAAATAAGTAATGATATCAATCGCATATATTTATTATGTTTTGAACAAAGACAAATACAACAAAAACATTCAAATATATTTTTTCAAGCTGGGAACACTCAATGGACCACCGCCATTTTGTGTTTGTTTTAATCTGTCACTCGCAACAAGACAGTCGTGCTAAATAGTCACTACATTTCTGTTCGCTGAGTGTACAGTACGTTACGTTGTGTATTTTGTGTTCCTCCGTGTTGATCGCTGCCCAGCTGTCAAATATCAAAATGCCTAAAGGATCTGTTCTGAAAAGGCAGGTGAGAGAACTGGTGATCAAGGTTCGTAATTACTTTGAAGCAGAGTATCAAAATGGTGGCCCGCTTTTACCACTGTCGCAAGTGCGAGAGCCTGTTGCAGCCGCATTAGGAATTAGTAGACCTACTGTTTCAAAAATTACTACCGAAGCTTACGGTACAAGCGGCCTGCAGGAAAATAAACTTCCAACGCCGAAGAGAAAACGCCAACCACGTCGTGTGACATCGGTTGACAACTTCGACGCTGACGCTATTCGCCGTCATATATATGACTATTACTTGCGCAAAGAAATTCCAACACTTAAAAAACTTGTTGATTCTTTACGTGAATGTGGTTTGTTCCATGGCCAAAAATCGTCATTAAGCTTGGTTTCGAAAGAAATTGGATTTTCTTATAAAAAAATCTGACAAACGTAAAATATTGATAGAGCGTCACGACGTTGCTTTGGCTCGCTGCGAATTTTTGAGCGAAGCCAAAAATATATCCGATTGGTCAAATGTTATTTTCACTGACGAGACTTGGTTAAATGCAAACTATACAGTATTTAAAAACTGGACTGACGACACCGCCGCTTCCACTAGTTCAGTGCCAATGGGAAATCGTGAACGCCTTATCATATGCCATACAGGGTCTACGAAAGGATTCGTGTCAGATGCTTTACTGGCCTTTAAATCCAAGAAAACAGTGGACTACCACGAAGAAATGAACGCGGAGATTCACGAAGGATGTTTTAAAGAAATGGTGCAATCTCTGGAAGTAACGTCGATAATTATTATGGACAACGCTACATATCACTCCAGACAAATTGATAAAATGCCGACGCAGGTCAATAAAAAACAAGAGATAATTGACTAGCTCCAACTTCATGGCGAAAATGTGGATAATACTTTATTAAAAGTACAATTAGTGAATATTTTAAAATCGAAAAAAAGCCTTTCTATAAGATATATTACCGACGAAATAGCTGCCGAATGTGGTCATTGGGTTCTTCGACATCCGCCGTATCATTTCCAGTACAATGCTATAGAACTAATATGGGCACAAATCAAAGGACACGCCGATCGAAACAATACCCATCCCTCTTTTACGGCAAAAAGATGTTAGATTTATTAAAAAATGCATGTGCGGAAGTAACCGCCGAACACTGGGGAAAAATTGTGAGAAGAACCCAAAACATTATAGCGTCGGATTGGGAAATTCATGTGGCATTCGATAATATAGAAGTACAGGAACTTATAATAAATGTTGGGGAGAGCTGATCGAGTGACAGTGACGATTCATCAGATTTTGATTAAAATAAATAAATAAAGAATCAACATAATATAATTACATCTTGTAATGAAATGTAATATTAGTTAATAAATTTGTACAAAATTATCCGGCAACAGTTTAGTTTCTTACACTTTGTAAAAATTATCGGGTTCTGTTATCGTGTTGCGTCTGTCGATAGCTCCATCCCTATCAGTTTCTCCGACTCTGCTATGACCTTGTACGTGCGTAAGCGTCATATTTTATTAAATAATGTATACATAATGTAAAAAAGACGCTCGTTCAAGTTTCCACAGGAGCTGTCATCGAGAAAATAAAGAAATGGAAATAGTATCATAGGTTTTATAAATCAGCTTTATAACAAATAACTTTAATGTTTTTTTTTATATTAGGGTATAATCTAGTTTCTATTATAATTATCTAATGAATATTTTTAAATTGTGACAAGTCGTTGCGACAGATCCCGGAGTTGCAACATTTAAATGGTTGAAATTTTGTATGAACATACTGTTGTGAAAATTGTAGTTTTAACGGTGTTAGCGTAGGAACTAAAAAGAGAAAGGAAGCTCTTGTACTGTAAGAAAAACAATTAAAAGGAAGGAAAGTTTTTGCTAGATACTAACCATAGAATAGAGAAAATGAAAAAAGAAGGTTAAGCTTTGTAGTTTTAAGGGAATTTATAAATAATATAGCGTCGAAGAATTGTGGGAGATATTCTCCGGCAAGAAAGGGTAGCACTCCTTCATTTTACCAGGAAACGATCCTGACTTGCGTTAGGGGCGTTTGTGTAGGAACACGTAAAAAAAACATTTTAAGCATTGATCCTGCAGTGTGGTTGGCAACTGTAGCTGCGCCCGCTCCCACTCGCCACCAGCGGTGGTCACTCGTCAAAAATTAATACTGTGAGTTATCCTTAGAAGATAGACATATGCTTTCGCTAACTTATTGTAGGTCTTTTTAAGATCTACAATTATCTAGCACATGAATTTGATATATCTCTAACGGTTTACTCAGCATAAGCCATGGAACAGAGTTCGATTACTTTTCGATTCGTACGATTATTATGATTTATTTCCGATTATTTGGTTTTATTATTTCGGTCTACACTAGTTTTAAATAACATAGAATGTAACGCTGCATGCAGTAAAAACGAAATCTGACACAGAACATTGTATAGAAGAAGTAATTTAAGATTTTGTCGTGTAAACGTTTATCAGTATCAATTGTTGAAGTGAAACTTCTTATGCGACTTCCAACGCGTTAAACGTTTAACGCACATTATCGGTCTCTCCTCTTTATGTGAGCCAGAGCGAGAGAGTAAATGTCGGTGTGTATGTATATTGCACACTGTTTAAATAAAATGTCTTTTAAAATGAAATTTCACTTCTATCGTGTGTGAATCGCACACACACCTTTTGTTTTATTTTTAATGATAATTGGTTATTGAAATGCATGTTTTTAGTTTATGTGATAATTAGCACGACGTAATAATGTGTGGATATGTGATACGAGGAACTGGTGAAGAGTACTCACTGTCGTCCGTCATGAGCCTGGCGCCGGCGACGTTCAGCCGCTGCAGCCGCTGCGGCAGCGCGCCCGCGAGCACCGCCAGCGCGGGCTCCCCCAGCCCGCACCACGATATGTTCACCGACTGTAAACTATTCAATTATATTACATTACTAACAGTTCTCATCCAAACTGAGACTTAGCTAATTTTCTAGGTGCAACCTTTTTAAAGTGAAAACTTCTTTAGCACCGTTGTGATTTGAGACTCTATGAAACGAAAAAGCGACAGTAAAAAGAGACAACCATATACATCTATAGGATTTAGCCTACGAGAGAATGAGATAGAATACATTTACATTATGCAAGTCCCGATTTTAATGATTGTGATCGTCGTCGGATTGGCCTAGTGGTGTGAGACCAGACTTCGAACGCAGTAAGCACGAGTGGTCGATAGTTCAAATCCCGCAATTTTTATTTTTTTTCTCAACGTTTCACTTTTGACACGTGTGTACTGCTGCACACATATTTTTTTTGTTTCATGAGTGACTGCACTGTACCTGATGGTAAGTCCAGTACAAACCAAAAATACCGACGGCCACTGCCACTGTCATGCCGACCTGCAACCGGCAGCCGGATATATGATGACCGTTTCCGAAACGTGACAAACCAAAAGTCAGTCACTCTGAACGGTTTATTAATATGTGCATGGTGGTTGAAACCCAGTCGGGTACAAACCGTATCAATCGTATCAAACCCCCAAAAAGTCTTACGAGCTAAATAGTGATAGTAACGTTTACATCTACGACAGGAACTTACTTAACGCATCCGTTCAGCAAATGAGTGAGGCCTCCAGCAGTGATTCCTTGGGCCATCGTTAAATTCAAAGTTTCCAGTTGTGTACATTTCCCTGAAATTAAATTAATTATAATATTACGGACTGAGTAACAAAGACAAAAAAAACCGTTTTCGAATCCTCAAGAATCGTCTGGAAAACACCCAAAATATAGTGTATCTGTCATAGTATAGTCGCGTATCGTGTACTCTCATAGGTTCGATCGACGCACACATAGCCTTATCGCTAAAGCTGTCAATAAACAATGGGCTGCTATAAATCTAACGTGCCCCTCCCTTTGAACCGATGACGTAAATTGTTCTAAACATGTTGGGTTAAAGCGCCTTCTACAGAATTCGTGATCGCCTCATTTAGGTATATAAGCAAACCGTATCGCGAGTCACGATAGTTCTAATTTCGAAAGCAAAGTGAAAACAAGAAGCGAAATAAAAGAAAAACTACAATAGAAACATACAGGCGATTCCGCAAGTACATACAGGAGCGATTTGTTTGTTTTGTTTATTTGTATTATTTTGGGTTGTATTTATTATTTACGTAAAATAATGTTTTACTACCCACAGGTATAACAATTTATTGTATGAACCGATAAATTAATTAATGTATGGCGATTATTAATCTATACTAATATTATAAAGATCAAAAGCTTGTTTGAATGCGCTAATCTTTAGAACTGAAAACAGATTTGATAAATTCTTTTCACATTTAATAACCTGGTGCGCACGTGCGAATCGTGCTGTCCTCGCTCAAAAGACGGAAGACAAAAATGTTCATTTTGGGTGATCCTTAGAAGCTAGCCATATGTTATAATTATGTAGAATATCAATTTTATGTATCTCGTATGGTTTACTCAGCGTAAGCCATTTAAAGTCATCGTACCAAATGTCTTTTTCCCAACTTGATTTACTATTATCGTCAGTGCTTATTTCGTATGTTACTTTTTCTAACAAAATATATTCTATGACCTGGCCAAATATCACAGCTATGAATTAAAAGAATGAATATGTAAATCAGATAAGTCGTTTTCGCGTGAAAAGAACATAAACGGACAGACACACAGAAAAATGTTGAGTTTTATAATATAGATATAGAATTAGACAGATATAGAATAGATTATTAGATTATATAGATATAGAATAGAGATAGAATATAGAAGATATTAGAGTGCTGAGGAAGGCTATATTCAAGTTACAAGGATCGGCTTCCCCTACCAACACGTCATATTAAACATGGTGCTATCATTACATAGTATAAAACAAAGTCGCTATAATCTGTCCGTCCCTATGTATGCTTAAATCTTTAAAACTACGTAGCGGATTTTGAAGCGGTTTTTTGTAGTAGATAGAGTGATTCAAGAGGAAGGTTTATATGTATAATACATACATAATATTGTAGAGAAACACTGGTAAATTTAGAGGTTTCTAAGTAATGTCGTAAATAAACACATTTTTTGCGCTTACATTGCAAACGCTGGCTGAACCCCACGAGATAAATCAAAATAATGTACTACAGTATTGTACACCTTAAAAAGGTCAACAAAAAAGTCCGCGATGGTATATGTCTATCTCTTAAGAATAACCCACAATAACCATTTTTTATCCTTTACATTATACGGGAAAAAATGGCTTATTTACGAAGTGATTTTAAGCAATACAGCATTAATCCTTATCCAGTTAAGTACCTTAAATACATTGTCCATTTAATATAGATCAATATAGCCCTTTAGAGCATGTAATTTAAATGAATATTCCCGAAGATATTACAGATTTAAAATGTAGGGAAGTGCGGCGGTACCGGCTCTATATACCATGGTCAATTATATGTCGCTCTTTCATGAGTAACCTCTAAACAAAACATGTTTGTATTGTCTAATGACAAAAAAGCTGTAAATGTTGTTTATAAGGACATTATGATGACAGTAACAGGTGGGCAGCACGATTCGTACGTACTCTCAGCCGACGGTGTATGTAGTGTGGACGAGTGAAGCCGCGGGCACAGCAGTAATCATGAACGTGAAGCAATCTGTTAAGCTGCAGGCAAGTTCGGGAAATGAGAAGAATGCAATGCTACAAGGACGCATTGACGGAGGCGCCGTAGACGGTTGCTCGAATATATTTAACACGGGTGAAACCGCGGCGCACACCTAGTGGACTATATATCTCAATAATTTTATCGGAGTACGAGATAACCTTCGACTCGACTATAGAATCTTAGTGATTCAATATATTTTGAACCAGTAAAACCTTTTTTTAAATAGTTTACAAGTTAACAGTTTAACTACCAATCTCACTTGATGTTAAATGACTATGTACTCCAGGACGGTAACATGTTAAGCCCAGAATTACTGGGTCTCAAGTGCAGCTGCCGGAACACACCTAGAACTCAGAGTGAAAACTTGGTTCAATACTTACCGATGATTTCACAGGTCGAGTCCCTGAGCTGGACACTCTCGAGGCTTAGCTTCTTCAGTGACGGGCATCTCCCGAGGAGGTTGTCCAGGGTCGAGGGGTCGATGCTGGCCATGCTCAAATCCAGGTACTGGATACGGGAGACAGCCGGCAGGGTGGTGCCCTTCCACTCACCAATCTACAGATTTTTGTGTACAAATAAATACTGTTGAATGTAATCGTTGGAGCGTCGTGGTAAAAGATTTTCTTCACCATACACACGTATTATAAGTCATATGTAAATATCACTTTTATACCGGCCTGTAATAATTTCGACATATAACCTGGCTGGTCCCAGAACGCAAGAAGCTAACAGAGTCACTGTGACTGGTTTGTCACCAACTGAATGGCGGTCGCGACCCAGACGGGTACAGAACTATTAACAATTAAACTATGTTTATTTTATGATTATGAAGTACAGTTCACCTTATATTAACTAAGCACTGCAGACTATTGGTATATATGTATTCTTGTAGGTACGCCAGTAAATGATTTTTCTCAGTGTCTAATACGCGAATCCGACTAACTACTACTAAATTAACTACTTAATTATTAATTAGTACTAGTAAATTAAGTATATACCAACTATAGATATTTATAACTAAGCTGACAAAGGAGCGTTGTCCAAGCATATGCTAGTCAACTATACCTAATCTAAAGGTCTCTCCAAAAGCTAAAGAAATTATTCCCAATTTGTCTATGTGGACCTCTAATTGTGTTGTTTTTGCAAATTATTTTAAAATACAAAAATTAAGGAAAGAAAAGAGGATATATCTTACATATAAAAATCTTGAGAGCATCTGTTCGTGATTCATTTGACGGATTGAGCTTCATATTCACTCTATACATTTGTTTTATCGAGACAATGGTTTATAGGTATGTTAGGATCCGATAGATGGCGCTGTGATCGAGACATTCAATACTAAAAAGAGCAGAGCAATGTCTGCCGGCACAGCTAGTTAAATATAATTTTTGACAAAAAGCCTAACTTTTTATCTTAATCAAGGCAGATTTGATTTTGAAATAACTCACCTCGGAGCTTGCCAATCTGACAATAATTGGTTTCCGAGCCAGTATCCTTCCCAGGGCATCTTTGGATAATGTTTTGTTGCCTAGATCTAGTCTTTGCCATAGGGTCTCGTCGCAAGCGACTCTGTACCACCTGTGATAATAAACATTAACATATTCTATAATTATATCAGAAGTGGGATCCGCTCGCGAATGCAGCTGCTGGAACAGACTAAAACGTGCTTGGTGACTGTAGTATCTGTATTCACTATTACCATGCGCATTACTGCGCACTGCTAGTTACCTAATATTTCTAGTGGTAGTGGATACAGAATTATATTATGTTCAATAACCACACATTTACATAATTGACCTGTTTATTTATTTAAAAAAAACAAATAAAAATGAACATTTTCTACATACGTAAAATAGCTAGTAAAATTCACTTATGTACTTGACTGTACCTCTTAACACGCACACGTAAGCGCATATATAGTATGCACATATAGATACTATACACGCTTTACGCATATATAGAGCCGCACGCCCAAATATACTGTATATACACATATGTATTTTAGCTTAAAAATTAGTTATCAAGAGCTTACCGTTTGCACACCATCATGCAGTGTGCCAGGGTACGCTTTGGCAACCATCTCAACACGCTCAGCATCATCTCATCCGATAGTATAGCAAAGGAATCCGCTCCAACAGGCTCCTGCTTAGGACGCCGGCTTAGTATTAACTCCTCTTCGACTCCCAAAGCTGTTAACGATCAAATCACCCAATTACAGTAAGGACAACACCAGCTTCTGAACATCCCGCTTCTGATTTTTCGTCCGATGCAAGACATGACCACACAAATGGCACAACAAACCCACTAGCCTGCGAAGTATTTTCGGTTTTATAAATCTAAGAAATATCTACTTTTAAACATATTTTGTCACTATTGCTGATGGCTCTACGCCCTACGGGTATATATGTTAAACGTTCAAATTTCCTAGCAATGTTTTCCTTCATAGATTATTGTATTACTGATCTGATTCTAATAAATAAATATACACGAATTTAAAAAAAAGGTGTGTGTGCGATTCACACACGATAGCAGTGAAACTTCATTTTAAAAGACATTTTCTATTTTATTTAAACAGTGTGCTATATACATACACACTGACATTTACTCTCTCGCTCTGGCTCACACAAAGAGGAGAGACCGATAATATAGTGCTACGTTTAACGTTTAACGCTTGGAAGTCGCATAAGAAGTTTCACTTCAAAAACAATTCCTCAGTAAATACAGAGGTTCAAACCAATGGACATCAGAACAATATTGCACCGGGTCAACCATTCCTACATCAAGAATAATAATTGTATAATTTAACCGTAACCTTAGTAAAGTATTTGAAACACACAAGAAGACGACTGACTGACGATGAAGTTAAACATGGTGAAGAAATCTGAACGCTTAAGAACGTTTTATCCTGGCACGGTAAAGTGACGGCACTACTTACTGATGGTAAGCACAGTACAATCCAATAACATTGGCGAAAACAGACAGATATACAATCCATCGTCAGCCGTGACTGTCATGCCGGCCTGCTCCAATGCCTCTTCACTTTACTGCATGTTGTAGAAAGGAGGGAACAGACTGACCGGGAGACAATTCTATACCTTCACAGTACGGCAAACATATGACCTAGATAACTTATTTGTTCAGGCTGAGATAGAGAATACCGTAAACCAGCGTAAGAAATATTTTAGTAAAATCACCGAGTGGAGAGAATATATAGAGTTTATTGATTTATTTTGGTTTGTAAATAGGTAATAAGTCACATGTGTCATTCTTGTGAAGAGGAATTACATCAGAAGTGGGATATTTGCAAGCATTATTTACCACATCACGTTACTATCATAAATAACTAATTTAAAGTTACTAATTTATTAAGTCATATATATAAGACGCCATCTTATAGTTAGTTCATTGATTCCATTGCTGAAAAAATTGTAGGAGCAAGAATCAATAAAATCTTTGAAGGCGATTAGGACAACCTTTTTTTTTCTTTATAGTTAAAGGTTTGGTGTAGTGGCCACAATCTCACCTGATGTTAAGTGACGATGTGGCCCAAGGTGGTAACACGCTAAACCTAGTGAAAGACTGGCTCTCAAGTGCAGCTGCCGGAACACATCTATTGGTGCATAGCGACAGATTTTCAACTTGAGGGAATTGAATTTTTTCCTTGTAAGAAATTATCTAATTTCCGAAAAAAGTGGTAATCTGTTGGAGTAAGGTCCGGGGAGTATGGTGTGTCTCAGAGACATTACAATCGCAGTTCCTGTAATTCAGCGGCCGTCTGTCTTGAAATATGGGGTCTAGCGTTGCCCTGAAGCAGCAGTGCGCTAGAGAGATTGACCAGTCTCGGTTGTTTAACAGCTAGCTTTTCCATCATGGTTTGCAATTGTTGACAATACAGATCTGCCAGATCTTAGGAATGCTGTAGTGTATGACACTAGCACTGGTCAACTAAACACTGGTTCAACCACTGTGATAAGCGTTTCCGATTGACGTAAAGGACCGCTGATGCCACGGTGGAACTTATATTCGTAAGTAACGCGAAAACAAATGAATTTATGAATTCGAAACACAAAAACATAAGCCATAATTTGAAATTGTAATTCCTAACCTAATGCCAGATATTGAAGATCAAGGTGGCCAGTTCAACAAAATGCCAATTTCATATATAAGGAGTTAATATAAACAGTAGAACACGTACAAGGAGGCAAGGTCTCTCCTCAAACTTAACTAGCTGTGCCCCACGGTTACATCTGTATTTAATTTATTCGAGGAACTGTCCACCGCGCCGCCGCCAATGCAACCGTGTAGCCCTAACGTTGTCCTCACTTCCCGTACTTGCTTAAGCTTGCCAGATTACTTGGTTACTGCTATGGAGTTACATCGCCTATAACTTTCCACGACAAATATGATATAAAACTGCTACTAACTGACTAGTACTTCCATATATTAGTGCGTTCAAACAAACAAACAATCTCTTGACCTTTATAACATTGATATAGATAATTATGTTATGATTGAAACTCACGTGTATAAGTATGGGGTTTCTCGGTGGAAGCAAACCCGGTGGATCGCGGCATGTACTGCGCGCTCACACACTGAGCTAGCGGAGTTTCCTCGTCTACCAAATACGCTTCCAATAATGACGTTTCATGAACATTCTGGTCGTTGGACTGAAGAGGTGATACTGCAAACAGAACATTATTTCTTCTTCTTATTTAATGGCAACTGTGTTTATCCACCAATCTGCCAACGTCACGTGAATATATATACATATATATATTTAAATTGAAACTACTTAAGCGGCCTTTCATAATCTGACGAGAATTGAGAGTGGAATTTCAAAAACACGTCACGTTTAGGCACATTTCATAACACGAGGGAGAAGAAAGATATAACGTAGAGAGAAGGAGAAAGAAGCTATACCTTTACATATAAAACACAGTTTAGGCTATCCGCGTCCCCCTTTTTAAGAATTTCCACTTCTTTTTTTGAAGTGAAAACATCTTTTTCCGCACTGAGCACTTTTTGGTAGGGGAAAATCTTATAGGTTCGCGTCACCGACATGCTAATGTTAATTGTATATCTATATCTATTAGTATATATATCTATAGCACGTACTGCTGTGGTATCAGACTGGCGCATGCGCAGCGG
Source organism: Saturnia pavonia (assembly GCA_947532125.1). Lineage (NCBI taxonomy): Eukaryota > Metazoa > Arthropoda > Insecta > Lepidoptera > Saturniidae > Saturnia > Saturnia pavonia. The sequence continues at coordinate 8,473,622 of OX383923.1, forward strand.
CCTGTGTACACGAATGCATATATGTATATATATATACGTATACACGTATAACACATCGTATGTATCATATATATCGAGGTCTGTGCGCGTTGGACGCTTTTTGGATGGGTGAAATCTTGTGAATTCGCGTCACCGACATGCGTAATAGCAGTATATCTGTAGCTATACAGGTGACGGATTGTGCATCATTAGTGCTGTGTATATCTTTACAAGTAAAATTGAATAAATAATTGAAAGTACAAAAAGTCTAAGTATTGTTGAAATTAATAATAACAATGATGCAAACAATGAAAATAATGTTAAAAATCAAGTACATTGAAATTTATGTAAATACAAATACTATCCATAAATAATACGATTGTATATTAATTGTTATTTCAATTACATTATATTTCTACTTTGTCATGATCTTGTACAGCCTGTAATATATTTGAATAATAAATAAACCATATAAACATGTATACAATTGTTGCTCGGAGTGTCAACAGATGTGTATTAAAATTTCAACTTTTTATACTAAAATTCTAAGTTATAAGTTTTCACTTCTATCGGGAGTCCCTATGACTGCCAATTTTTACCAGCTACCGACGCTTGCAGGTTGGCATGACAGCGGTGACTGGCAATGGATCTCTCGATGGTCGCCGTTGTTTTCGTATTTTTCGACTAACCTTTATCTAAACACCGTGGACTCTTCGTCCTTGATGATCCTGGGCTGGTTTTGGGTCTAGGGCTTCGCGAACTGCATTTAACTCGAGGCGATGATACAGAGCTGACGTTGGGATTGACATTCTCAATATCTCTTTTGCGTTTCACTGTTGGTTTATGATGATACTGTGGATGTAGACATCATAATGGTGGAATTAGATCTGTGATATAGAAAAGAATTTCGAGGTAATTGTTGTCACCGATAAAACAACTGAGTTCTAACAGGTGCCAAGTTCTATATCTATCCCTTTACTTATAGTCGTAGAAATCAGGCTATGGCATATCAGCTCTTTTATCGGTGATAACGACTACCCCGAACGTCGTTTCAACCGAACTATTACTACTATATTTTGTTATAATAGGTCTTTACCTATGAAAAAGCCGTTCTGCAGTACTGGCCATTTCAAATCAAAATAATTTTTGTTTGGCTGAGAATTCTAATTTCAAATTAATTTTATTTTAAAAACATGGAATTCTTTTTTCAAAAGTAATCATTTGTTTATCGATTAGTGTTTCATTTTCATCACATTTCAATCTTTTTTGTCATCATGGATACGTTAAAAATTCGAGTAATTATGGAATATGAGTACCGTCGTGGCAGTAACGCGGCACAAGCGGCACGCAACATCATCGACGTTTACGGGGCTAACACTACAAACCACCGCACCACCTGTTATTGGTTTGCTCGCTTCCGTTCTGGGAATTTCGACCTGAAAAATGAACCTCGCAGTCGTCCGAAGACTTTGGCAAGGTAAAAAAGCTTGACAAATGGGTGCCCCACGAACTCAATGATCGCCAGCGCGAAGTACGCGTCGAGACGTGCCTTACACTGCTCAATAGACACACAAATGAAGGAATTTTGAACCGCATTGTTACCTGCGATGAAAAATGGATTCTGTTTGACAACCGCAAGCGCTCAGCAAGTTGGTTGGATCCTGGTTCAGCACCTAAACAGCTTCTTAACAAACGAGGTGAGCATTACTGCAGATGTGTACTGTGAAGAACTGAACACAATGATGGAGAAGCTGGCACATCTCTAACCAGCATTGGTCAATCGCTCGTCTCCGCTGCTCTTGCACGACAACGCGCGACCTCATACTGCACAACAGACGGTCTCCAAGTTGCAAGAACTGGGGTTGGAAGTTCTCTGTCATCCGCCCTACTCACCAGACCTTGCGCCTACAGACTACTACTTTTTTCCAGAATTTGGATAACTCCTTGGCGGGAAAAAAATTCAATACCCGAGAGGCAGTACAAAATGCCTTTGAAGAATTTGTTGTCTCCCGTTCAGCTCATTTCTTTAAGAAGGACATCAATAAACTGCCACTGCGCTGGCAAAGATGCATTGATTGCATGGATGATTACTTCGATTAATACAAATAAAAAATACATGAAAAATATAGTTTTAAATTTTTTCATACAAAACGGCAATTTCATAGGTAAAGACCTAATATAAAGTAACATACGAAATAAGCAGCGACGATAATGATGAATCAATTCGGAAAAAAGACGTTTTTGGGGCTTACGCTGAGTAAACCATAAGAGATATATAAAACTAATGTACAACATAATTGTGGACCTTAAAAAGACCTACAAAAAAGCAGCATATGTCTATCTTCTAAGTATCATTCACAATAAGCATTTTGCAATAAGCATGAGCAACGTTGCATGGAAAATAGATAGTTATTACAACGTTATTCGTTTCACAATAACGATAACGTAACGCTATTGAAAAACAAACTCATAACGACCCACTCCTATTGGTGAGAGGAAGGAAACACCGCTGTAGTTAATGTACATTATGAGTATTATTTAGTTTTAACTAAACTAATAATTTTACTTTATTAAAGTGTTTTATTCGAAGAAGGTGCGCCTATTTACTTTATGATAATACTAGAGAAATAAAGCTTCAAAAAGGCTGTTAATACGTTGCAAATTGAATATACAGGATAATTCGAGTATTGCGTAAGCAGTACTAAAGGTGGAGGGCAAAAATTTTACCAAAATTTCTTCAAGAGGGGCAAGAAGGCAAATAAAACTAATATTATACACACCTCGCTGTAGTATATTGCCTTCTCTAGAAACATATAGAACCCCATTAACAGTGTCTTCAAGTTATTCGTTACAAATAGCAATACATATTTTTCCAATTACAATGTATTACACATTGACATAGTACTGGGGTATTTGCGTTGCGTGCCAGTCAAGTCGGACAGTACTCAGTTTACCCACGCCCTGCTAAGTGGCACCCCTTACCACACCTGATTATAAAGCCAAATCATCTTGGAGACATTTTTTCGTTTGTAGTAGTCAAACTGGAATAAACCAGTTTGGGCTAGCTAGTACCTACCACGTGACTCGTACTCTCGAGTCGCTTATAAGTAGCGTTAGAAGTGCCATTCCATTTTTTTTTACTATAATCCTAGTTGTATGTTTGTCTCTTTTTATTGTTGCGTTTTCGTTTCATCCCGTTTCAAATCACAACGGTAATAAAGAAGTTTTCACTTCAAAATATATGTACAAAAGCATTTGTTTATTTATTTATCTGCCGACCGTACACTGATACAAACGCAAAAATGTCTCGAAGTTGATTTGGCTGTAAATCCTTTGCTATCACCCTAAAGTAAAAAATTTGTGCTGAGAATGAACCAACATGTTCCAATAGCAGCATGTTGAAGAAACAATTCCCTAGGCTTCACTAACATCATACCTTATGAGTCATGATAATGGTCATAAAATAACAGACTCGGACCTGAGAATAAAAATAAAAATACCAACTAACCATCCCTGAAGACCCTGCATCACAGGCATCTCCGTCATCAGGCTCCAGCAAGCTGACACCCATTTCCTGTAAAACCTGTTCACAATCTACAGTTAAACTGGAAAATTTATGTCTATTTCAAATATTTTATTGCATACTTGATTATTAACTATACTAATATTTATAAAGCTACAGATATATTTTTTATTTGGTTGAATGCGCTAATCTATGGAACTACTAGTGTAATTTGACCTTTTATTTTTAACCTATTTTTTTAGGTAGTTTACAGGCTACACAATTTATAATACGCGTCCTAAGGAGCGGAGCAGTAACCATGAATGTTAAGCGATTTGGAAACCTGCAGGCAAGTACGAGAATCGGGAACAACGAGGCATGTTGGTGGTTGTGTGGCGGAGAGTTGCTCCAATTTTGATATGGATGGAACCATGGGACACAGTTAGCATTACATAATTAACATAGTAAACCTAAAGTCCTATTCAAGCTCAATTTAAGATTACTGGCCTTATGAACTGAGTTGTAACAACTACTGACTCTTCAAGCCTGAAATATAGTAGCACAAGTGCCACTTTAGAAATAGGTGTGGCTGTGGGAGTACCAGTGTATCTTGTCAGGGTTAGATTAGCCATAATATAGCAGGATCAAAGAATGCTATGGGCTGCACATTTCTATGAGCCTCGCACCTAGATCTTGGTCTAGATAGTCTTAATAATTTTATCTTAATGAACGTGATTTACTTTAGAAAACTCTTTTATCTTGTGTTATCTCTTAGTGTTGCTAAAATATTGAATGTTTGTAAATCCGATAGTATCGATTGACTATTGATTGTTTCTTAGTAAATTTAAATCTCGAGTGATGAAAACAAAAAATAAATCTCATTTATTGCAAATCTTTGCTATGATCACAAAAAATATACTATAGATAGTTTTATCCCAATCATAGTTTTATCCCAATCATAGTTTTTTTTATACTACAAATTTGACATAAGACCATATGGCCCACCTGATGGTAAGCAGCTATCATAGCCAATGGACGCTTGTAATATCATAGGTATCACTAGTACGTCGGTCTTGAACCCCGGTCCCAAAGAGCTTTGGAAACCATACTCAACGCAGGAACAAAACATTCGGTTATTTGGCTGTGATCTTCTGTACGTTGGAAGTATTCCACCAGTCAGACAGCAACAAGGAGAGAGAAATCTCCAAGAAATTTCTCTGTACCCTACCTCTCTTGTACCTCGATTGTTTGATAGTGCTAATGGCTATCGTTTAATTGATATTTTACCAACACTATCTACCTATTTACAAACACTATTTTACCAACAAATCTCTAAATTTGTTCACATTATAGTGACAAAATACTAAAAACATATATTATGGATATTGAACATATATTTTCACAAAAATCACACAAAATAGCTGCACATAGATTCTGCAAGTTATGAAAACTAAGCATGTTTTCACAAATTTATTTATTATGAGGTCTTAAGCTTAGCAAAAGTCTTAGCAAATTGATTTAACTATAAAATTAAAAAAAAAACCCTACTTCATAAATCACGTTTACAGAGGAAAGTAAAAGAACATTTTACTTTTACTGAGTTAGGTATACTGCAGATTCCAGATGCTGCAGCATCAGCTTAATATTGCCATGTTCTTCTAATATAATTCAAATAACAGAATATCAAATTTCAACTCAATCACATCTGTGAAATGTGCTCACTTTCATTTAATAACTAGAAAAGAGCTGACAATCATCAAATGTCTGAACAGAATTTTTTTAAATTATAACTAAGAACACTAGCAATCAATCAACAAATCACCTTTCAAACAAACAAAAAACCGGAACGAAATAGGTTTAGCTGTTTGGGAGCTACAATGCTACATACAGACACACATTAAACTGATAACATCACGTTTTTTGCATCAGGAGTTATAAAGTTTGAGTACCTCTGGTGTAATAAATAACATGAATGTTATTCTAAGTTAAAATAGAAAAAAAAAATAATACAGAGAGCTATTGAGTGTAATCAAAGCTTAGTCCTTTCCACTCATGTTAAGAATCTAACAATTACACCAAATTGGTTGACTATAACAAATTTCTTAAACAAATTCTTTACTAACATAGTAGGATTAATATTAGGATGTCTGGCTCTATTCAGTAGTACTGGTTGACGCTAAGATCTTTTTTTAACCACCAATGCAAATAGAGGATCTTATTTTTCAATTATTAGTTTTTGACTGACTATACTGTTAGCCTTAGGAGTTTGAAGCCTTTGCGGCTTTTACAGTTTCACCGGACTAGGTTTTTTAAATTCACTTTGTTATCTAGTGGCATTTGTGGACATATTACACAATTGAGCCAGTATCATATAAAAAGTAATAGTAATATATTTAAATTACAGTAAAAGGTAGAATAGCTGATAAAGCTCAATTGTTTATCCAAGTTAACTTATTAAAAATATTAAAGGACAAGGTATGTTATAAACTTCTATATTTTTTTATTTTATTCAAAGTCACAAATTTAAATAATAATATGATAAAAACAGAAAATGTGAATACCAGGAGGGTTTTCATGTAGATGGGATGAGGAATTTTAGTGGAAGGGTACTAAGATGCTAAAATCAAATGTTTATTATGCATGAGCTTAAAGAATTTGTAAGATTTTAGATTACATCCAATATTGACAGTACCAGCATGCTAAAACCTCACATTTATTTACATGTGAAGTTTATGCATAAAGACATACAGATTCGATGTACACATTTGATAAATGATATACGAGATCTATCATTCAGATACATAGTGTCAAGTTTTTAATACGTGTTTACAAGTATTGGTGTAACATTAGCCACAATAAAGAGTATGTAACCTTTAACCCACATATAAATGTATTAATGTTTGCATATACTCAGTACATTATTAATAGATCACTAAAACTATGATAAATATAAATCATAACCAAAAAAAGGAACGGCAAAAAAAGCGGGAAGATACGTCAGCATACCTCGTAATTTGTTCTTCTGTCAATTAAACTCCAGCTTTTTCGTGTCGAATTATCCAATCGTGCCCTCTTCCTGCGTAATTAAGATATATTTGTCATATAAATTCGATGTAAAATAAACATTTATAATTTCGTTTTGGCGCCTTTTAACTTTACCGCCAGAAATCAGCTGGCAGCCATGTCAAGATATTACCATTATTTCAAAAATATTTTTAACTCTACCTAAAAGTTTATTATTTACCAAGGGCTGTTGACATCATCACTGCTCCTTGTTGGTATAACTTCTTCTTCACCACTATTCACACTCATATTAAATGTTTTTAGTTATTATTTTACTAAAATCCACCGATTTGTCAGCCTTCCTGCGACAACCACATATGACAACTGACAGTGACAAGCTCATAGACACAGAACTCATAGATCATATCACAGATAAATATAGTAACTAGAGAGAGATAGACAATTCGCTACTTTCGATAACGGTTTGAAGTAGTGCCATCTGGTTTTCAAGTAGGTAATAAATGTCTGTAACTATAGATGTATATGTAGGTAAATATATGCACTTTTATATATAATATGTTTTTTTTTTTATGGCAACAAATACCAGAAATCTCAAATTGTGTTTTTGGAAGACGGATGTACATACTAGAATCTAGAATAATACATCATTACATAATATAAAACAAAGTCGCGTCGCTCTGTCCGTCCCTATCTATGCTTAAATCTTTAAAACTACGCAACGGATTTTGAAGCGGTTTTTTTTAATAGATAGAGTGATTCAAGAGGAAGGTTTATATTTATAATACATACATAATATTGTAGAGAAACACTGATAAATTTAGAGGTTTCTAATGTGATGTCGTAAATAAACACATTTTTTGCGCTTACCTGGTGTTTCACGACACCATACGGTTTTTTTCTATGTATATGCACATTATATGTTGTATTAGAATTTTTTTAAATACCAGTCATGTTATTACAATATCTCTATATATCAACACTATAAGTTTTAGTTTTTATTTCGTAAAAAAATACGGGATAGATGGTGTTGTTTTCAATTTCATTTTATGTAATAAGTTACCATAGCATGGACAAACTGAACCTACCAGTGTCACCAGGCTAAAAGTACAACATCCAGTAAATAAGAGCAAAAAATCAGGAAACTGGTTTAAAAAATCGGGAGGCAAATTGGCGGAGTCATTTACGCATCTTCTTCAGAATCAGACATTGTAAATAACTTAAATTCTATTTTTCTTCTACAGTTAAAGTTTTCTTTCTCCAATCTCAACTCACTCAAATGAAATCAAACAATAATTATATGCAAAATTTAAATGTATTCTAAGACCTATCAAATGCTCTGTAAAACATACCTATTTAATTTAGTCGCGTATTATTGGCGAGTAAAGATTCTTTCCCTTACACCTGTGCAATGAAAAAGGTTTATTGTAAAAACATTCTTATTCCATTGAGTGAGGATATGTTATATATATGTTATAGAGGGTCCATTTTCAAACATAATACTGTTAGAAATTATTGGTTCAGTCAGAAGACTCAAATATGTTTCTTTTTACGCATATTTCATACATTATACGGAAATATTAAATGCAAAACCCAAATATCAAGAAACATATTAATAAAATCAGTAGACCAGAAGAATGTTAGAAAAATTAGAAAATCTTATGGAAAATCAGGAGGGCTGGGAACGATGGAAACTACCACAGTCGACAACGACTCAATCACAGAGTATTAATACCATTACGCTACTATACGCACAGACTATCAGATGTACAGGTAACCATACGTAGTAAAGTGTCATTATATTGTGTAAGGAATCATTATGATTATAAGCATTTTATTATATATCTGAAAGTTTTTTTTTGTATTTCAATCACTACACAAATTAAAAAAGCTTTTATTATTGAAGTGTAACTTCTTATGCGACTTCCAACACGTTAAACGTTTAACGCACATTATTGGTCTCTCCTCTTTGTGTGAGCCAGAGCGAGAGAGCAAATGTCGGTGTGTATGCATATTGCACAAGGTTTAAATAAAATATCTTTTAAAATGAAATTTCACTTCTATCGTGTGTGAATCGCACACACACCTTTTTTTATATACACATCCAAATATGCTCAGAGTAAAATTTTGTAACAAAGTAAAATATGGAATATGAATTTTTTGTTCTGGTTTTCAACCATAGGATATAAATGCAACCTTATAAACGTTAACGTTATAGTAACGTTAAACGTCCATCATAAGTGTGCTTCGTTCTTTTTCTTTTTTTACACTGGCCACATTATATAACGTATTCCACCAATAGCTATTTTAAAAAGTAAACTTACAAGGCTCCTATTGGCTAAACACAATCATTATAGGCCAATGGCCCTGCTTTGGACACCAACTATAGAGATAGAGAACAACCGACAACGTAAAACGACGTAAACACGGTAAAATAAAATCAAAACAACGCAAAAGTCAGATTACAAACAAAGGATTCTTGCACTGCGTCAGTCGGAGTTGGCTTACTTCGCAGTATTTTCATGAAAGTCCGTTAAAATATCGCGAAGAATCAATCAAAAGTGAATATTAAAGCAATAAATACATATTACTAGTGTTGTGTTGGCGTTTTACGCAGGATGGCGGCCCGAAAACTAAACACTATTGAAGATTTGAGCGGTGAGTTGATATATAAACAATGTAAAGAAAACAAAACCATTTGTAATGAAACCTGATATTCACGTTTATAATCAAGGATGTCGATTTCAATGCCATAATCCTTTTTACATCTGCATATCTATTGATTTGCAATTTCTTTGTTTATAATCTTTAAAAAAATATTAGTTGTTTTCTTTCCTACATGTGTGTTTAGAATCATAATAAAAACATGGCGGTAACACGAATGAACTCTCGAGGTCATTAAAATCGAAAACATACGATGCTTGCGTCATATTCGCGTAAGTGATTTGGCAAATATTAACTTGCCATTAGAAATTAATGCATGGCCAGGAGGAAGCTCACGTTGCGCAAACGGCTTCCGCATTTTGTCGCCTTTTACTTGTGGATATTTCGGTTGACCTTCCACGTATTTCTGATGTCCTGGTACATTTACTTGAGTAATAGGTATTATAGTTTTTTTCCCTGTTTTAGTAAAAAAAAATCTAATCTAATGAAAGTCCGTATTACCCAAGGACAAAACACGAACATTGATTTTTTAAATAGTTTTAACCCACAGTTCGGTTTATTACATTCATGAAATCGTAAGTTGGCTTATGTTTTTAGCCTACGTGGAAGTAAAAAGACCGTAGTATTTTACATTAAATTATAAAATATTTCCGAATAAATCTTCTAATTAATAATGAAATCTATTTCAATATCGATATAGTAGAAGCTAAATAAAAAAAAATATTACCTGAATGTAATGTATATGGAAATAGAAGATAGATACGACAGAGACAGACTTATATTGGGTAAACAGAATTACATATTATTTATTTACAGACTGGTTGGTTTGATTCTTTCTACCTACCTACCTACCTACTTTAGGTGTGCATGGCGTGATGTGGATAGAATTTATTATCAGCCCGCAAAATGGCCAACACCAAATTTATAAAAAGGGTAGATAAAACCAGTTTCCCTTTTTAGTGTCAACTTGAGTGGTCATATATAGTATTTTTATTTTTAATTTGTACACTGGCATTCGTTTATTTGCTAATGCTAATTAATGCTAGTAGCATTATTCGCGGGTCGGCACGCGTGCAGTTAATGTCGCATCAATATTATTAGGTCAACTTTAGATTTCATGCCGTCGAGTTGTGACTCAAATTTTCTTGAGAATTGCATCTAACTGATCACTTTATAATTAGGCTAAATATAAAATTTTACATTACTGAAACAATTATGGTTTAGTGATACTGTACGGACACTACAGACATCGCGTCGATCGACGTGAGTTCGAATACCTGCAATGAGCCTGAGCTTTCGGTGAAGGAAAACATCGTGAGGAAACCATAGCATGGTGGTAGGACTTATTCTAATGCCCGTCTGACTAGCTAATACCCTCAAGTTGAAAATCTGTCGCCAAGCACCAATAGATGTATTCCGGCAGCTGCACTTGAGAGTCAGTCTTCTCCTAGGCTTAGCGTGTTATCATCTTGGGTCACATCGTCACTTAAGATCAGGTGAGATTGTGGCCACAACGCTAAACCTATAACGATAAAAAAGTAGTTTATGAGAAAAAAACATCGTATTTTTTTGTAAATTTCACAATTTTGATTTTCGATCCGACTATACTGTTAACAAGGCCATAAGAGAGCCCTAAAGCCTCTAACGGCTTTTACAGCTTTACCGGGCTTGGATATTTCACATTGTAGATGTCAGTTCTAAGCAAAGCAAAGATGTTTCAACCAGCTTAATTCTATAAAGTTTCTGAAGGTTTGTTTTGAATTTTTACATAATTTTCGTACATTACTTTATAAGTTCGTACATTATGTATATTTCGAATTAAAATTATCACTAATTTTCTATTTTGTCATATCATCATAGATGTCGTTGTTTATTTTTTGCGCTATTATTTTTTTTAAATAAAATAATACTAAAATAGACAGGGCATTATTCATTGGATATTAATCGTTAATAAATATACAATTATTAAATAATTTAGCTTTTCCTAAAGAACTGCAAAACCTTAAATTTTTATATTGGACTTTTATGTCTTCTGTATAATATCCGTTAATATCTAAAATTATTTTACTTACTTGTATATTCTCAAAGGGCTTTTGGTTCATTATTACGATTTGAATTTAAATTAAATTTTGTGATTAAACTACCGAATTTAATTTTTGGATTGTATTGCGTTTGGGTAAAATGCCTGATAAAAAGTGGATGGGATTTTCTCAGTTATCTATTGTTCTAGAATAGAGTGAGACCCGTTCGTTCACGGGAACTGGGGAATACCGCCAAATAGACTTGTTCCTGAACGAGATACTAAGATAAAGTTTATGTTCCCCAGAAACCTGCAGGGAGCGATGTATTAGGTTAAATTCCCAACATAGATGTATGGTAGAATATCGATCGAGCGAAAGTAGTGACGAAAGGTGTGAGGCACGGCTGACTGCTAACCGCGAGTACCATGCTGCGTCTGAGCACACAAAGGACGATAAACGGTTTAATTTCAGTACACCAACTTTTTTTTGTCGCTGTTTTTTATAAACTCCAGTCGTGCGTCGGACCTTACGTAAGTAAATAGAAACTGGATATGCACTTGCTGTAACACGACGCAAAGTGAATCGCTGACGGGCTTTTCACCATACGCCAGGTGGTGTCCGGCATATAGACACACCTACCATCTCGCTATTGACATTTCCTCATTCGTTACTCAGCTGGGTGCATCACGTGCAGGTGAGGTTAGCTTCGGTGTCTCAACCCTTAAGAAGTTATTGACCCCTTACACCCGAGCGAGGTACCACTGAGCCATCATTTGTTCACTCTGTCACTGGCAAATGTTTCACCGACGCTGAAATATAAAAAAGAAAACAATGTTTTCGTTAATGTACTTAGTTTCTATTTTCTTAGCGTCAATACAGACACTGCTACACCACACACCATACACACTGGTTAATTCTAAAACTTTTTAATCCAATTTGAGTGAGTCACTATGACCGATTTTTCTTCATCGCTGGTGCGGGAACGATAATACGAGAATCTTCCCACCCTTATCGACCTTCAAGGAGGACCTTAAATTGTTACGAAACTGGATGATATTAAAGCCAATTCGCGTCTCTAAAATAGAAACACAATTGAGATAAATTGAATAAGTGTGTGTTGTTATGTTCGGGGTTGCCATTTTAAAATTTACATTAAGATGTTTTTTATATATATATATATATACAGTACTGTAGTTAATTGTGATCACAAAATAATCCATAAACAAAAGTGGCCATAGGGAGATCGGCAATCCATCGCCAGACGTCAATACCATGCTGGATACAAGCTAAGTGAGCGTTCAAGTATTACGTAACGCAGTTTTTGGAGATTTATGACCTCCCTCCCCCCATGTAACGTTACGTAACCACCACCATGTGACCATTTTTACCTGAAAGTCACAATTACGTCACAAAAAGGTCACAAAAAAAACTACGCAACCGTCTGTATGGTTAAAACAACACATAGTTCAAAACCCCCTCCCGCCCCTGTTACGCATCGTAACGTTTCAGAAGACCCCCACCCCCAAATTCGTTACGTAATACTTGAACGCTCCCCTACTTGGCTCTTGGATATACGCGACACATCAAAAGAGACTGTTATTGATTTATCACCATATGTATAGTGGTCGCGTACAGGTCTCTATAACCACGCTTGATTACTAGATATACTAGATAAACAAGAGTGTTTCACCTGACAAGGAAGTTTCTAGTCATCTATATCTATACTACAAATGATAAAATTGAGGTGTCTGTTTTTTATGTCAAAATAACACATTTTTATGAAATGCATCTATGAAATTATATATGGTACCGATAACAAAAAAAAAAAACAATAAAAAAATACTGTCTGTGTTTGTTGCGGGTAATCTGGGAAACGGTTGGACAGATTTTGACAGGACTTTCACTGGCAGATAGCTGATGTTATAAGTAAAACTTTTAATTTAGAAAAATTATGTTTCCGCACACGCCAAAAACTCCATGAAGTTTATAGCTATCCAAGACAAAAGATGTCAGACAGGATTGTAGTCCTAAAACATTAAACAGCTTCGCCTGTACGTTGGGTTGGACCCGTTCGGTTCGGAAATATTAGTTCGTTTAATCTAATCTTCTATTTGTCTATATCTACTTTTATATAAATTTTATAAAGTCGAACGTCTGTGTGTCTGTTCGTTTATGTTCTTTTCACGCGAACACCACTTATCGAATTTACATGATTTTTTTATTATAATTCATATCTATCTTAGCTGGCCATAGGATATATTTTATCCGATAAAGTAACGTACGAAATAAGCAGTGACCATAATGGTGAAACAATTCAGAAAAAAGACGCATTTGGGGCGCTTCAATGGTTTACACTGAGTAAATCATAAGAGATATATCAAGTTAATGTTCTACATAATTGTAGCTCTTAAAAAGACCTACAAAAAAGTCAGCGATAGCATATATCTATCTTTTAAGCATCACTCGCAATAAGCATTTTTATCTGCCGTCTTTTGAGCGCAGGCAGAACGATTCACGCGTGCGCTCGACCGACGGCATTATGTAGTCCACGCTAGCCGAGACGCGGGCACACTTAGTAAATATATAAAATGAAAATAAAAATTCTGTCTATATGATCTGTCTAGAGAGTAATAATACTGGCAACCCTATTTCTTCTGCAATGTTCCATTTATAGTTATCGGGTTAACGGACTGACATTTGCAATGAATTGGTTTATGATAGTCGAATATAGAGTAATTCTAAACGATTCTATACACATGAACTAGTTGTGCCCACGGTTCCACCCACGTGTTAAATTTATTAGATCAATATTTCCCATCGCGTCGCGCCTCCGCGCCGCGTACGCACCCGTGTAGCAATATCGTTCTTCTCACTTTCCGTACTTGGCTACAGCTTGACAGAATGCTTGACGTGCATGGTTACTGCTCCACTCCTTAGAGTTGTAGCGTGAAGTAGTAAAGTCTATAAACTTCTTCAATAAATTTATATACATTAAAAATCAGCTTCCGTATGTAAAAAATATCGTGATGCAGATATGGTACGTGACGGTAGAACATTTTCTACCACTCATCTGGTTAAATGTGTTTCTAAAGTAAGACCATTAGTAACCAGTTGAACGTTGAACATTAGTAACCAATAAACAAGCGGGGTGATATGGATCTGTATTCGTCACATTTCTTTTTAACCCCGCAACAAAAAGGGGTGTTATAAGTTGACCACTATGTGTTTGTGTGAGCTTGTCTATGGCACCGTAGCTCTTAAATAGGTGTATCGATTTGGTTCTGATTTCTAAAATCAGTTTAGCCGTTTGAAGATTATCAGCTCTTTTCTAGTTGGTAAATCGATGTGAGCATCATTCACAGGTCTGATCACGTCGAAATTTAGTATTCTATGACTTCAAGGATATTAGAATAACAAGGCATCATTGAGCTTATGTTGCGGCATCGTCTGGAATCTGCAGGATACCTAACTCTTGACCAACTTACAGCAGAGAATCGTGTTTGGGCTCATTGGAATTGACTCAATGAATGAGTTATTTGTGTCCGGGGTTTATTTAACTTTCAATTTACCTTTTAGTGTGTAACGCTTCAAGATTAGACGGTTGTACTATTCTTCACCAGGGCAAAATGCCGTAATTTTGCCGTGATAGAAAATAATCGTAAAAAACGCCGTGGGCTCGAATTGTGATTAAAACCTTTTGCTCAATAGTGGGAAATTTATAAATTGTTATTATTCACGATCACGCCATATTTCAAGGCAGGAAGAGATAAGGCCACCAGTTTGCGACCCCCAATGATAAGATAGCGTTCATATTATATGCGATAAACGTAAACAAAGAATAGCGAAAAACGTAAGTGACATTGAAGTTTATCTTAACCACGTCGGATTATATATTACTAGATATCTCATGCGGTTTCACTCGCGTTAAAGTTGGATACGTAATATACCTTATTGTTGGAGTTTATGGTTACTTCTCCGCTCCTTAAGATAGTAGAGCGTGAAGTTATATAACTTATGCCCGATCCACACGTTTGCAAACTTCGGCAAACATTAACAAATTCAAACATTTGGATAGGGCGTTTGGTTTGGCTTGTCACCGATACGTGCTACGTCACTATTTGATGGATAAATAACTGAAAAAACTACTGTGAATATTTAACTATCTTCGTTGCCGAATTTTCTGTGTTCTATTATTATTCCTCGTTTAATTTTGTTTCTTTTTACGATAAAAATAGGTTAAATCAAATGTTATAGCCGACAAAAGGTCGACGTCCGTCATGCTTGCTTATCCAAAACACACTAGCACACTCACACTCGCAAACGTGTGGATACCGACGTTTGGGTTGCCTATTGTATTCAAGCGTTTGTAGACGATTGAATTCTGTGGCAAGCGTCAAGCGTGGGGCTCGGACGTTAGAACTTTCCTTTTTTTCGAACTGACTATTCTTTAATCCATAACAGCCCTGAAGCTTCAAACGGCTTTTACAGCTTCACCCGGGCTTAGAAACTTTCTCAATAAGCGTGCTATTTAATGCAAAAATAGTTTCTCAGCTCACTTCACTTGTGCGCTCAATAACCTTTTTTTATATACTACAAAAGTGGCAAACAGTCATACGGCCCGCCTGATCGCCTGATGGTAAGCGGCTACCGTAGCCTATGAATACTATACGTATCACAAGCGCGTTGCAAACCCCTGCCTCAAGGAGCTCTGGAAACCCTACTCATCGCAGAAACACAACACTAGGTCATTTGGCTGCGATCTTCTGTAGGGTGAAGTTATTCCACCAGTCGGGCTACCCCAAGTAGAGAGAAATCTCCAATGAATTTCTCTGTGCCCTGCCTCTCTTCCAAACCAAACTACATCAGGTAAAATTCTGCCAGAATGGTATAATCTAGCGCACGTGCACGTAGTAGTAAGCATGTGTTCTATTTCCGTCGCCAACACGTTACGTTTAGGTTAAAAACCTTTTGTACACTTTTGCTTTTAATATTCTAAATACTGAAAGTAATACGTCTCAACGAAATAAATGGCGAAATTACTATTATTACATATATATCTTCTTGGTATACATAGTATTATAATATACTTCATTTTTTTTATCTTTATAGGTTTGGCGTAGTGGCCACAATCTCACCTGATGTTAAGTGACGATGTGGCCCAAGATGGTAAACACGCTAAACCTAGTGAAAGACTGGCTCTCAAGTGCAGCTGCCGGAACACACCTATTGGTGCTTGGCGGCAGATTTTCAACTTGAAGGTGGTATCTAGCCAGGCGGGCATTAGAAAATGCCCTACCACCATGCAATGCCCTATCACCATGCAAAATTTGTATAGTATTTGTAAAACAAATATTGGCATTTGGCCATTGTCATGCTTGGCATCTTCGCGACGTTTCACATGGCTCATGTCACCTTAGTAGTCCATGCGCGCTGCTTCACTTAATTGGTTTTGTCTAGAAATTTCGATTTTGACGTGTATTTTGAGGTGTCGAAAAATGCATCAGACGGTTCGTAGCAAAAGGATTTTTGTGAGCGTAGTCTGCATTTTCGATGCTACTCGAGTGTGATGTTTTAGTGTTTAAATCATTACAGATTGGTTAAAGATTCAGTACGCATCGGAAATTTTAACCATCGGAGAATTTCCGTCAAGGATCCGTTACGTACGTTCCGCCCTTTTATATGATTTCAAGGTGTTGTACGATACGATCTTTTGCGATATGTACATGTCAAATTTAGAACACATACAAAGTTAAATTACCTTAATACAATAAACAAAAGTCAGTGAAATAAATTTAAAAATAAATATTAGGTATCAGGGACACACTTTTTCTTTTTAAATGAAAGTTAATAATTCAATTTTGTAACAGAACTACAGACATTTGAATATTTTTATTAATATTTATAGTATTATATAAAGCAGGTCAATACACTCGTATCAGTGTGTATGCGTAAACGGTAACGTGGTATATCGCTATCGCTAGACGCTAGCGCGCATTGCGGCTTCGGTTTATTTCCGTACGGAAATTCCTTGCTACAGATTTCTTGCGGTACGTCGTAGAACGGGATTTTAAACGGGAAAAAAAATCGGTAAGTGTTGGTCGAACCGCGCTGAAGGAATATTGTCTCTACACACGTCCGATAACGGCGGCATAAATATTAGCACCAGTAATTCTTATAAAATTGTCGAATAGTTTAATGATCATAATGTAGTAATTTTGAGGAGGCCAAGAGGAGGATCCAGCTGGGCTGGGCTGAGTCTTCTCGTCATACATACCGCAACGTTTGAAAATGAAAGTTCTCGTAATGACCTACTGAGCTGAGACGTGGACACTCACGGTAGGGCTGGTCCACCAGTTCAAACGCTCAGCGTGCTATGGAAAGAGCTATGCTCGGAGTTTCTCTGAAGGATAGGATTCGTAACGAATACATCCGACAGAGAACCAAAGTTATCGACATAACTCAAAGAATTAGCAAACTGAAGTGGCAGTGGGCCGGCGAAGAACCGACAACCGCTGGGGTAAACGGGTTCTTGAGTGGAGACCGCGACTCGGCAAACGTAGTGTAGGACGCCCTCCGGCCTGATGGGATGACGATCTGCAAAAGACTGCAGGCAGATGCTGGATGCGGCAAGCTGAAGACAGGGCGCTATGGCGCTCATTAGGGGAGGCCTATGTCCAGCAGTGGACTACTATAGGTTGATGATGATCTAGTAATCTTTTTTTTTTAATATGCAAATCGGCATATTTTATATAAACAAACCTCTTTGACAGGCCTCAGTGCTATCAATTGTTGTACTCAATCATCGATATATATGTCAATGTACCCTATACTGCTTGAGTTTTTTTCTTATGTCCTTTAATTATTAAAATTTGAAGCAATGATGGCTTAGTGGTAGCGTGTACGGACACCGCATCGTTTGACGTGAGCTCGAATCCCTGCAATGAGCCTGAGCATTTGGTGAAGGAAACTTTGTGGTGGAATCAAATATATAGGTGTGTTCCGGCAGCTGCATTTAAGAGTCATTTCCTCTACTAGGCTTAGTGTGTTACCATCTTGGGCCACAGTTTTACAGTTTTAAAACCGCACCGTAACTCGCAACACCGCAATGCGCGCTAACGCTTATCTTCCACGTCGCGTCGTACTTAGCGCGTCTGCACCTTTACGGTCTGTTAATAATATAATTAAATAATCGACTTTCAAATATCATTGATGCGCCTGCAAAATCACCTATGTAACAATTTTACTTTATATGATAGTATAGTTAAAATATTGTTTCACTACTTAACAATACATTTTGATATATAGTCCGCGGTATGTAAATTAGATGGGGAGCAGGTTCGAGTCTGTTAACAAGAAGTGGAGTCGTTATGTTGTTCCTCCGCAACATATGCGCGCATCTTATACTGAACTTACTTGTATCTTCTATACATATAATAAAATTGTAGTGTATTTGTAATGTGAAAATAGCGGAGTATTATACTTATGAAAGTATAACGGTACCTATAAAAAACACTTTTTATTTTTATTTTTGTCGGTCTGTCTCTTTGTTTGTTCCGGGTAATCTCCGAAACGGTTGGACCGATTTTAAAGAGTAACTTAAGCTACTTTTATTTTAGAAAATTAAATGGGGTTCCGCACAATTAATAAAAAAACCTTTTTTAGTAGTCCACGCGAGCGGAGCCGCGGGCACAAGTAGTATGTAATATATTAATAATATGACTTTACCTATTGTATATATTCCAAGACAATCGCACTTATAAAGTAAACTCCATTCGCGCGTCCATGTTTTTGTTAATATATAAAATTAAAACAATTTTTATGGACTATTATATATAATATTTTGTTTCAATCTGGTTTTGAAACTAGTTGTTTTTCTTGACTAGTTTTAACCCATCTTCAAACAATTAAAATTTTAATTAATTGCTAAATAATCTAACAAACTTTTTCTTCCATTTAATACACTTTTAAAACAAATTGGTGATTAATTTTTACGAGTATAAAACGAAATCATAACTTAATGTGGGAAATAAAAATTATCTAGAACGAAAACCGCGTCCCCTAATGTCGAAGTTAACTCTAAAAAGTACATAATTTATTTTCTGATTTGTATTCCAATTAAACCCGTTAATACAATATGATATATTTCGACATCAATAAGTTTTTTTTCTTTGTTTCCTATATTGATTTATAAAAAAGGTCAGACGGAACGTTCATTCATATAAAGGTAAATAAATCACTCGTACTAAGTCAGTTCATATATAAGTACGAGCATGCACACGCTTGCATTTTTCATGAAAATATTATGTTTTATGTGCGAGTTGGTAGTTAAAAAGCTTTTAAAAGCTAATTAATACGTATGATAATACAAGTATATGCTAACCATATATACCTATACTTAAAATAATAACCAAGGAAGTAATATGAGAAATGATAGCTTTTTGTAGTATTTGAGCACGCATTTACTGGAACAGAACACAAATTAAGTCTAAATTAAATATATGTATTGCTGGGAAAATATTTAAAAATTTGTTTTATTTTCTATTGAAAGTAAAACACAAGTATATAAAAAGTTAACCCAACATAAGGAATTCCAACAAATCATTACAAATAAAGAAAAATATCTTTATATTGATTGTTTTTTTTTAATGTAATATTTTACCTCTGGATTAATTAATAAAAGAGATCTTTCTTTTATACATCACTCTGTGCGCCAAATGAAATATGGCCGCGTAGATGAAGTTTATTACGATAAAATCCTTTGATGTGCGAGGTTTTTACCAACAGTGAAATAATGTCTCTCTCTCGGTGTCCGAGAATTAAAACTTTTGTGTATTTAAAAAAAGATGGCAGTAGTCTAAAAACACTACATACTTACGTGTCCACCATTGCTGTGCTTCACTTTTGTCTTAGCGGAGCTCCGCCCGTCCTTTTGTATACGTCCATGGTTTTCAAGCTATAATTTTTAAATTTTCAATTATTATTAAAGAAAATAAAAATTCACGCATTTAAGATAAATTGTTTAGCTAGTTCTAGCCACTTTTGAATAATACCTTATTTACGTAATTTATATAATGTTGTGGTTCTATGATTTAGATCAATTTAATAAAAATACACAAAATGTACACAAAAATGTTTTACAGGGCTGACTTTGGAAAGTACTGAATTACATAACCCAGATATTAGATAGTTAAAATAACTTTCAATTAATTATTTCTGTGCTTTTTTATCATTTGTTTTAAAGAGGAAATCAGAAAATGAAGGCGAAATTTGTTTAGATGTACCAGGCGACCATAATAAGATAAAAGTTCTGAATAAACAATGTATCGATCCCGAAGGTCATCTAACTTCACCCCGGCAAAGTCAAACACCTAGACGTCTCGACTGAACTAATCGCCCTGTAGTTCAACGAACCCGTCTGTCGCAATTTCGACGTCTTGTTCAATTTTATGATCCCCTGGTACCTTCTGAATGCATGCATAGATGAAGTTTTCTATCATCCTGCAAATAATTTAGTTAAATTTAATAAAAAAATAGACAAACATGGCGCCCGCTCTAAAGATATATATATAATTATAAATAATCCACGAGTTGACAATATGTTTATAAATTAAAGTTTATTATTTAAATCATATTACTTTATTGATAAAAAGCCAAAAAATACAAACATGGAAAAAATATATTATTGTGTGGTTTTATGAAAATACCATACAAGTGAGAGAAATTTTAAAAATAAAATACAAATTATTTAAGACCTGTGACATTTACATTCTTTAATAACACACATTAACATAATATACAATGTTCCGAATTTACGATTATAAAACTTTGACTGCACGGCATAAAATTCAGTTTTATTTGCGACAATGTAATGTAATGCGACATGCGATAGATGAACGAAAAAAATTGGGACGATAGAATAAAAGTGTCACTTTAATAATTGTTCATTTAGTTAATTGTCCCTTGTCTTTCTTTCCACGTACGATTACAATTTCTGATTGTGTATCATCATAATATATACAAACAGTAAAATGTGATAATTTTAGAAAAATAAATATAGTACATCATTATCATATCTTTTAAAGTAATAAAATTAAGATAAAAATATCACAAGCAAAACATTCAACCGGTGCGCTGTTAGATAAGAGAGAAATTATTCGTCTGTACGTGTTTACATTCTAAAGCTCCGTACACATGGTCGTTTTTTACAAACACGGTATTTAAAAACCATTCTGTTACACAAACGGTAAGCCGGTATGATTATGCTTATTTAATTGGCATAACCTCAAAAGTTCTAAATTATTAGTGTCCGTTCACAATCTATGAGCAGTTTACAAACAATCTCGCTAGACTGATTATGCACTTGTATTGCTTTGTTATTTTTTAAGGCACGCTTAAAGTTAAATCTATAGAGCGTACTCTCTCTGTCTATCTCAACCTTAGCTTAGCTCAAACTTCACTGAGTATTTACTCAGCATAATCTCAAGAATTCGTATTATAGTCCTGTTACGTTTAGCTCATGGTTAGCTAGCTTTAATTGAGAAAGTCTTTGGTAAACTGTCAACGTAATTGAATCTATAAAATTTCGATCATTTGAAGTGATGACAGTCGAGACGGCGACATTCGATATGACGATAGTCAAGATGGCGACCGTCGAAATGGCCATAGTCTAAATGACTATAGTCGAGATGGCGGCAGTCGATATGGCGATAGTCGAGATAGTGACAGACGTTGCTTGCTAAACCCTTTTGACGTGAAGATAGTCACACTCGATGTTATTGCATTGTCATCTAGAATTAAATTAGGAATGTTTATTTTTTTATCATTTTATTTTAATAAATTAATTTCGTGTAAAATTCAAAATAATTTTGATCACGTCAAAAAAGTATAAATTAACTATTACGCGCGTACGTATAACACCCAAGTTTTCGGTAAGTCGTCCAATCCGATGACTTGAACTTTGCTCAGGAAATACTAAGCTTTCGACTATAAATTTGAATTTTGGACTTAAGGCTGAGATAAGTCTCAGTACGCTCTATACATTTCACCGTTATAACGCTCGTTTCACTTGAGGCACTACTGTCTTGTTTATTCAGGAACAAGTTTGGATTGGATTTGGAAGTTTTCTTTGCTTCGTAAATTCCGTTTCTAACAAAGATGACAAGTATGCGGAGTTTTATACGGAAACTCCATTGTCTATATTATTTCTATTGTTATTCCTAAATTAGCTTTTTTTACACTATTAACTGTAGTTGTAATAAAATTTTGATTATTTGTATCTGGGCGATAGAGGTTAGAATGTTGCCTTTGAAAAAAAAATGACACAAAGACATAAAACTAAAGAGATTGATTATTTGGGAAACTACCAACTACATTTTATAGATTATTTATTGACGATGATTATATGTTATATAACTTCACGGTACGACACTAAGGAGCGGAGCAGTAACCATGAACGTCAAACAATCTGGCAAGCTATGGCCAAGTATATGGGAGGTGGGAATAACGTGTAGCCTACACGGGGTACGTTAACGGCGCGGCGCGGTGGAGAATGTGATACTGGTGAAACAGTGGAGTACAGCTATTTGGTAGGGATATTACTTAGGTTTTCTAAAGATAGTTTTCCTGTAAGTATAAGTCGTTAAATATCTTTAGGTTTAATTAACGCGTACAAAGTCGCTTACAAAGTTTGGTAGTTATATAAGTAGAACTAGCTGTACCCTCACTCTTAAGACGGCAGACAAAAATGCTTATTGTGGGTGATCCTTAGAAGATAGATATTTGCTATCGTTGACTTTTCTGTAGATATTTTTAAGATGTACAATTATGTAGAACATTAATTTGATATATCTCGTATGGTTTACTCGGCGTAACCCATTTAAGCGCCCCAAAGGCGTCTTTTTTTCAGAAATGATTTATCATTATCGTCACTGCTTATTTCATATGTTGCTTTATTTTACACATATATCCTACCAGCTGTGCCCGCGTTTCTCCCGCGTATAATTTAAAAGGTATCGCTGATTGATGATTTATAATATTTCAGTATAGACAATATTTTTATTGGGCGGTCATGGTTATGTGTCACAATTCTCACGGCTCGTTCGCACCACTATATCTATAGTCATAGGCCTGAGCCGAGTGTTGACTTATTGTAATTTTACATTATCTGCCAAATTATTTGTCTAAATAACATAGTATATAGGGTAAAGTTTATCTACATAAAATTGTACTAACTAACTAACTTTCGTACGTAAGGATTAACATGCCATGCCTAATAATTAATGCCCATAAATCAGTTATCGATTTTCAATAAAAAAAAATCACAAAATACCTTATGTTGACTTATGTATAAGAGATAGGCATATGGTATCGCGGCCTTTTTTTTAGATATACTAAGGAGCAATATTTTTGTAACATTGTATTTACGTATCACTAACCATTACGCCAGCGCACGCTGATAAAGCAGTTCGGGTGCGCTGTTTCGTTAGACATACTAAACAAAAATAATTATTTAAGGCTAGCTGAGAGGTCTAGCCTAATTCTAGATAGCTTATACTATTCCACGTGAATCTGGCAATCATATACAAAAATAATTTTTCGAATCCGACTTGTAGTTCCTGAGATTAGCGTGTTTAAACAAACAAACTCTTCCGCTTTATTATATTAGTATAGATAACTTGGCTAGATAGCATAGCTATGAATTAAAGGAAAAACCATGTAAATCGTATAAGCGGTTTTCGAGTGAAAAAAACATAAATGGACACAGACAGAGAGACGTTGAGTTTTATAACATGTATAGATATAGAGGATAAAGATAGATAAGCGACTCTGGGTGTAGTGTTACTAAACTACGTCATCAGACCGTTTACACGAAAACCGTGCTCGAGTAAACAAGTCGTCATCCAAGTGCGTCGTAACGTCTTGGTGCGCCTGAAATGATACCGCGGCGTAGTAGATCGATTACAAAACGTGTTTACCGCGCTTGATACGATTATGTCGTCGATGTTACGCTATGTATATTGGGATGCAAACAAAACATTGATATTTTAGAAAAGGATAGTTCAAAACTTATTATCTATCCTCAGATAGTATTCTATCGTTATCCGTAGGTAAATTTATGAAATCGGCCGATAGTGGTCGCCGTTTTCATTAGATTGTACTGTACTTACCATCAAGGACAGTGCCGTTAATTTGCCGCGCTGCTATATACAGAAATCATTCGTTACGTCACTTTCACCTCATCAATCAATCGCCTTTAAATTGCTACAACTAAATCCTGGGGTGTTATAAAAAATAAAAATTAAATATGAATATGTCACAATGACAATTGTGTTCAACAATAAATAATATAAACGTTACAACCCTTATACAGAAGGTTCCCAAAATAAATTCAGCTAAATTCCATCCGGCAAGAGGGAAGTCGTTTAACCCGTCACGACTCACTCGGCTAGCTTATTAGGAGTCTGGAGTAGTATAAAAAGAATATCTCAGACCGTGGGAAAATCATTAAAAGTATAAAATAAAGGTAAGTGTACTATGATGGCTCCATAGATTTTTAGCTAGCTTTATAGCTTTGTTTTAATTATCTATGGATGGCGCCGATATCAACGTAGATTGGTGTAGATCTATTTTGTGGGCTGAAGCTGCTGCTTCAGCTGCGACAGCGTGCGTGAACGGAGAGTCTCGGAACCTTCTCAGCGCTGCGTGCTGACGGTGGTCCTCAGGCAGCTTATATGTGCAGTCCGAAACGAAGATAGGATAACTAGAAACCTCGTACGCCTGAAACGCGTCCATGATAATGTAGGTTAGGACCTGTGGCCATTATAATAGCGGTTTCGGGATAACACAGGTTCAACAAACCAAACTCCAAGTCAATGGGTAGAAAAATCTAGTTATTGCCGGCTTAACCTCTAAAAATGGTGTACACGACCAAGTGAGAGCCGACCCCCGACAACTTGTCCTCACAAGAAGTAATACGTTTGCGAGGGGGCTGAACGCGGCGACCAATGCCCGTCCAGCAAATATGTAGGAAATTTTATGATTGTGTAAATATTAGGTTAATTAAATATTATGTTATAGGAACAAGTATAATTAAGGAGAATAAACATTGCTCAATAGCGTCTTTCATTGTAGCACCTTAATTAAGTAATAGAAATAAGAATTTGTATAGCGATAGTAATAATAATAAGACATTGTCAAAAACGGTAGGGTAAATAAATTGGCGGGGGGGGGAGGTAAGGCGATGACTCTTCCGTACGAAATTGTTATAAAAGGCGAGCCGATCGGCGGCTCGTCAGTCCTTTTCAGGATTCGCCACTGTAACCACTAGTAACCACGGAAGAGTTCCTGCCGCGCCTCCAGCTGCCCTCTTGAATACTGTGAAGACTGCGTTTCATTTTTTATTCCGAAGCGGATTCAAAGCCACGGACTTGAAGCCCTAGGAGAGTAACCCCCACAAATGGTAACTAATAAACTTGATAGTTTGTTGTAAAAATAAGAAACAATAGTGGAACGTGAGATGACCTAAGTAATCGTTAGGTTAGGTTCTGATCACGAAAGGCGGATGGATTGGCCCAGCAACTCCGGGAGGCACTGGGTGATGCGGCCATAGTGACCAGGCCTATTAAGAAAGTGGGAGTACGCCTTGTTGGCCTGGAGGACTCAGTGTCGGTTGAGGATGTGATAGCGGCAGCGGCGGCAAAAGGTGGGTGTGAGCCGGCCCTTATTAGGGCGGGCGAAATACGTACCTATGGGAGGGGTAGTGGAGTTATCCATCTATCTCTCCCTGTCGCCGCTGCCAGAGTGCTTGTGAAGGCAAAACGCCTCCTTGTCGGATGGAGTACGGCACGCGTCCGGCTCCTAAATACCAAAACCTTCAGGTGCTTTAGGTGCCTGGAAGTGGGACACACGCGGTCTCTCTGCTCGTCAGAAATTGATAGGGGGCTTCTCTGCTTTCGCTGCGGGCTTGCTGGCCACAAGGCACAAGAGTGCACAGCTGAAAAGCTGCACTGTGCATTGTGTGCAGGCGCCGGAAGGTCGGCGGAGCATTATATGGGGGGTGCTGCCTGCAGGCCGCCTACCCAAGCTAAAGGAGGAGCATTAACACCTGCACCTGGGAGAGATCGGGCGCAGACGGTTAGGTAGAGATAGGCGGGCGTTCCATCTGTCTGCCTTCCTCTCTACCTTGCTGAACCACTGGTTCAGCCGTCTGGGAGACAGTTGGGGTTGTACCAGACTGTCTCTCTTAAGCGCCGGGGCCCGTTGGGGCCGGCCGCCGGGCGACGCGGTGAATGCAACCGCTACCCCGTTTCGCCCACTTTGGCGGCCGATGGTACACCGCTGGGTTTTAGTCAGTAAGAGTCTGACATACCCCTCTTGCTCCCCCGAGCGAGGGGCTGGATCCATGCAGGATTTCCCAGCGTTAAAAAAAAAAAAAAAAAAAAAAAAGGTTCTGATCACGAACGCACGTGGCAATGCGTTACCTGGAATACATTGAGATACGCGGCCCGACTAAAATTACGAGTGTAGGTCTAGGAAATAAGTCAGCGGTATCTTACCGAGGTTTCTAATCTCTGGCCGCGTTAATCCGGTGGTGAAACTTCCACGGTTCTGTCGGTCAGACAACACGACGACATGACACGATTCAAGATGAGCAGCTAAACATGCCCGTACTATTTCGACAAGGTCATCAGCGTAGACACTTCCAGTGAACACGGCGAACACGTTGTCAACACGACTACTTTACACTTCGCCTAGGGAATGGAAATGCCGAAGCTTGAAAAAGAACTTCAAAGGTACTCACAGTCTTGTAAAAGCAACACCTGTGCTATCACAATGCGTGGCAATATTCCATAATTAGATCGATGTTTTACCAAAACAGACCGCAGCTGATGTAAACGAAAAAAAGGTATGTGCAGCGGGCACAATCCCTTAAATACTACTCTCCATGGTGGGGACTACTTACAATGCCCGAATATAATTAAAAAGGATCTTATTTACTTACATATTTTCTGAATATAAAATTCGAATGACAGATCAGCTGATTCAGACTTAAGCAAGCAAAATAAAGAGGCTAAGGTAATACATACATACAGCCAAGCCAGAAAATTGATTAATAAGATTAATGTCGTATAGAATAATTTTAAAAGGATATATTGTTATTTATTTATTTATGATAATAATATTAATAAGTAAACGGATGGATTATACAACGTCCCCTGTAACAGTGGCGTAGCTAGTGTGTCTGGAATCGGGCCCTCCTATTTGCTTATTTTGCAACAGCAAAGCGATTGTGAAAATGGTTAAATATCGCCATCAACAAAAAAAAGCAGTTAAATTAATTTAGGTATATAATTATCATGACTAATTAATTTATTATCCTTAGAATAAAGAACAGAACGGAAGTAGTCGCACGCAGAGTGAAGCCATTTCAAGTTAGCCCTTAAAGGCTACCTACGTCTCGGCACGTCGGTCCTATAAATGTAGTAATAATGCAAACAGCTCCTGCACTTTTGACAAAATATAACTTACCGCGTAGTGAAAGAACGTCGCTAATCACATAATCACCAGAAGAATATCCTATTTCATGAGAAAACACTACCCGGCAGGTTATACTTATACGTCAAACATAAATAAAAAACAGTACCTAATCATATTTCCAAAATTGACAGCCGAAATATGAAAATCCTTTTGGTCGTTTTTGAGTTTATCGCATTCAGACAGACATACAGACAGACGCGTTGGTGGGACTTTGTTTTATAATAATCATGTAATGTATTGATAATTTACGAAGGGCTGTAAATTCGATGCTTGCCCTAGGCACCATTTTTGGATTATACGCTTGCTCAAGTACGAAATTGTGAAGCAACTTGTCTACACAGTGACTCATCACGAACCAGATTTGCAAATTGGTGATAACGATTCGTCGAACCCAAAATATAAACATGCACCGACTCACGTAAGGATAACGAACTACGTGACAGACAAGCTTAAGTAGTATCAATACGTGAACTTAACCGTTTCCATACTAACTTTATAAAGCTTAAAAGATTGTTTACAATGTTGAGTTTAATGAGTTCAAGGACCATGTGAAGCTAGTTTTACTGACAAATGGTTATTTATAGAGTCGATCATTATGTGAATGATAGTGATATCTGAAACAGAGAGGGATCTCTGGGCATCCATTAAATTATCAATATGATTATTAAATGTAAATATTATTTATACATTAAAAAAAAAGATAAGAGCGATCGAGTTTTTATCTGGTTCTTCTCGATGATTAGTATCAATTAAAAATTAAATATTTTTTGGTATAGATTTTTATTTTGTTTGATAATATGATGGCTCATAGGGAGCGTGTACGGACACCACATCGATCGAAGTGCGTTCGAATACCTGCAATGAGCCTGAGCTTTCGGTGAAGGAAAACCTCGTGATGAAACCACAGCACGATGGTAGGGCTTTTTCTAATGCCCACCTGGTTAGCTACCATCCTCAAGTTTGTAAATCTGTCGCCAAGCACCTATAAGTGTGTTCCGGCAGGTGCACTTGAGAGCCAGGGACTCTACTAGGCTTAGCGTGTTACTACTACCTTGGGCCACATCGTCACTTAACATTAAGTTACACTGTGGCCATAACGCAAAAAACTAAAAACGCTTTAATCTCTGGCATTCCCAGTCTTTATTTACGCAGGCCGCCATGGTACCGACTGGTGGAATACTTTCACCCTACAGAATATCGCAGCGAAATAAACTTTTGTTGTGTTCCTGCGATGAGTAGGGTTTCCAGAGCTCCTTGGGTTAGGGAGGTTCGAGGTCGGCAACGCGCTAGTGCTACTTATGGTATTACAAGCGTTCATAGACTACGGTAGCCGCTTACCATCAGGCGGGCCGTATGCTTGTTTTCCGCTTTAGCTGTATAAATAAACGTGACAGCATCGACTGGCGATAGATTATTGATCTCTCGATGGCCACCCTTGTGTTTGGATTGTACTTTGATTACAATCACCTACAACGCAGTCACTTTGGTGCTATATATATTATAATAAAAAGGTGTGTGTGCGATTCACACACGATAGAAGTGAAACTTCATTTTAAAAGATATTTTATATTTTATTTAACCAGTGTGCAATGTACATACACACCGACATTTGCTCTCTTGCTTTGGCTCACACAAACAGGAGAGACCGATAATATATTGGTCTCTCGCTCTGGTTCACACAAAGAGGAGAGACCGATAATGTGCGTTAAACGTGTTGGAAGTCGCATAAGAAGTTTCACTTCAAAAGTCGTTATGTATTTCGAGACGGAACGGCCGATTCGAGGTCTACGTGACCTCGAGCTCGTAAAACAAAATACCTTTTAGTGTTATCTGACTCAATACAAATATGAATGTTTGATTTTCTCTCTTTGTTTGAGTGATAATGTTTGAAGTATTATTAAACTTTCAAACGCTTTAATTTTATTCGCTTACTCGCCTACAGCTTGCGAGATTGCTTGACGTTCATGATTACTACTCCGCTCCTTAGGGACGTAGCGTCAAGTTATATAGCCTAGTAGTTATGACCGTGGTTTCGCTCGCGTAGACTACAGAATGCCGTCGGTATTGTGGTGACAGTCGCCCGCCGGTTATTTTAAAGATAAAGGTGCTTCTTTATTTGTGCCGAACCCTAATTCTTTTCCTAAAAATAAAATTAGCGTAAGTTACTCCTTATAACATCATCTATGTGTCAGTGAAAGACTCGTTAAAATCGGTCCAAGCGTTTCCGAGATTAGCCATAACAAACAACAGACAGACAAAAATTTTAAAATTAGTTTTCATTTTGTAGGTACTTGTACTACTGTATGTAATTTCCCATGCATTTAGAAAAAAGCTGTTATTTTGATATTTAGAAACAGACACGTCAATTTTATTAATTTTTATTGATAAACCTTCCTCAATAAATAGGCTATAATTTCTCAATAGTGTAGAGCCTAGACCTATATAATATAAACCTAATAAATTATATAAAACTAAATAGCCTATAAAATCAATGCAAAAAGTATTTTTCAAATCTAACTGGTGATATATGGCGTTACTCTTGTCCGACTTGATCCCAACCACCGTACATATAGTGGAAAAATGTAAATACGATGACATGCTCCGATCGCACAGCCATTGTTACTCAATCTACGAGGAGGGATCAAAAAGTAGTGAGAATGAGATAGAATATAATGACTATTGATAACTTAGTAATTTATTTTTCTACATAGTTTCCGAGTCTCTCTACACACAGAGTCCAGTGCTTTTCCAAGGCTTCAAACCATTTCACAAAAAAAGTTTTGTCTCCTTTTCTCGTTGATGGCATTCCTCAACTTCGGAATTAAAGCTGCATAATATTGGCCTATAATAGTGGTTCCACGCTCCAGGTAATCAATCAACAATATCCCTTCTGAGTCCCAATATATTGAGGCCTTGCCAGCCGATGCCACGACACGAAACTTCTTCGGGGTCGGTGATGATGGCCGTTTCCATTGCGAAGATTGCTGTTTTGTCTCGGGATCAAAATGATGGACCTATGTTTCGTCCATTGTTACGAAACGAGACAAAAAGTTTTTCAGAATCTTCTTGAAACTTGTCCAACAATATCTTCGAAATGTCAAGTCGATTTTGTTTCTGACTTTCGGTTTACATTCTCGGCACCCATCTTGCGGAGACTTTTCTCATATTCAAAGATTATTTCAATATGGATTGAATACTTCCATATGAAATGCCCGTTTCTTGAATTAAGTATCGGATGGTAACTCTTCGATCGCTCAATACAATTTTCTCGATTTTCGCAACATTTTCTTGGGTGACTGACGTCGATGGACGGCCGCAACGATGTTCGTCTTCCGTGCTCATTCTCCCTACTCGAAATTGGGAAGCCCACCTTGCGACAGTGGAATACGGCGGAGCAGACTCTTCCTAATGTTGCCTCCAAATCGCAATGAATCACTTGCGTCGTAAACTTTTTTAAACAGAGGTATTTAATAACTGCTCGCACTTCGTTTTTTTCCATTTTCGAGAACACGTTCCGACACGAAGCAAACAAATGATTACATTCAGAAGAAAACAAAAGAGAATCGAAGATTTTTTTTCTTTATTAATATTACATAATATATGTATCTGAGCTATGCCTGCCAGTATTTTTTTTTTCTTACCAAGGAGTATGTCGTTCTCACTACTTTTTGATCCCTCCTAGTACCTATACATACATGTACAGAAAGTACAAAGGTATATTTTATTCCAACTGGATGTAGTAGGTGTCAAGTATTATCTTGCACCCACACTATCAGGTTTCAACTCTGTTAAAAACACAGATATAGGTGTGACAGAATATGTCAGGGTCGGTGTGTACTCTGTATAGAACGTGTTCTAGTTTTATTTTGTAAAAAAATTTCAAATGACCCATTGAACTCATTCGGTATTCAAATTAATTATAATTTAAGTATCGAAATCCCGATTTAAATCGAATCGTATTGAATTCACGTGTTGTCATCACTAGTGTTGCCAGTTGTTCCTTAATTCCAGGATTCGTAAGGAATATCTTAAAGTTTGATTATACTCAGGAATTAAAGTAAACTACTTACGTTATAATTCGTACTAGGTTTCACTTGTGTTAAATACTGCAACGCAGTCGTGTAGCCTTTCGTTATTCTAACCTGTACTTGCCCTAAAGGTTTCCAGATTGTTTGACGTTCATGGTTACTGCTCCGCTCCTTAGTGTCGTAGCGTGAAGTTATATAGCCTGTAATCTATCTCAATAAATCGGGTATAAAATGAAAAAAGGTTTTTCAATTCAGACTGGTAGTTTCAGAGATTACCAAAGTCAAACAAACAAAAAAAAACAATCTCTTGTCTCAATATTAACACGCTTATATTAGCTTCACTTGTAATTAACTCACAAATAATGTAATAAAATCTTAAGTTAATTTTAACCTACTTCTAATTGTCGTATCGAAATGGAACTTTGTATGTATATGTAGTTCCGATGACAATACTATAATTTGGTATCTTGGAGCTGATCTGATGATGGAGCCAGGAGGTGTATAGTGGAACACATCAGTAGCTACTAGTAAACCCCTCAAGTTCGAGCTCATATGATTAGTTTTGACAAAATCAATAGATTGGACTTAGCAACGAGGGTTTGATGATGGAGCCAGTAGGTGGATAGTGGAACTCTTCAGTGGTTTCTAGCAAACTCCTCGAGTTGATTCATTTTGACAAGTCAAATAGACTGAGCTTGATAACGAGATGTTATTGCAAGGCTAAAAAGTTTTATAATTTTTAGTGCTCAGTTAAAACCTGTTTTTAGGTTTTTAAACTAATTTTTAGTATGGATATATAATACATTAACAGTATACAGATTCTTGAAATTAAGTTATTAATATATTCAGCAGACGGTTTACTGAACAAAAAGTGTTTGACGACTTTTTCTTTTTTGCTTCGTTCTCAGAAAAATTTACTTAATATGGAATGGTTTTAGGAAAAAAGGTAATATAATTATTTATCAAATCTATCGTCCGTCGGTCTCTATCTAAACGACCGGCATATTTTTAATAGTAGAAAGATACAGGCTTTTTTTATCGCATGTTTTAGACTCGGCAAGGCCATTGAAAGTTTTTTAGGATATAAAGGGAATGTGCATGTAATTTAAATGTAGAGCTTTTATTTGAAACAAGCTGTACTCG
This sequence comes from Saturnia pavonia, assembly GCA_947532125.1. Classification (NCBI taxonomy): domain Eukaryota; kingdom Metazoa; phylum Arthropoda; class Insecta; order Lepidoptera; family Saturniidae; genus Saturnia; species Saturnia pavonia. Next base: position 8,506,516 of record OX383923.1, read on the forward strand.
CGGCTCCGCTCGCGTGGACTACTAAAAAATGTTTAATATTTAGAGTTATGTAATTAGAGTTACTCTAATTATTTTTATAATATCAAAGTAGCGTAAATTATGCCTTATAACAACAGCTATCTGCCAGTGAAAGTCCCGTCAAAATCGATCTAACCGTTTCGGAGATTAGCCAGAACAAACAGACAGACAAAAAATGTTCAATTTGTTTTTTTATTATAGGTAGCATGTATACTTTCATATGCATTTAGTAAAAATGTGTTATTTTGACATTACAAACATACACTTCAATTTTATTATATGTATAGATAGATAGATAAAATTATGAAACAGAAATGTTTATATGCTGCTTTGCAATGGTCATACATACATGCAATGGACGATGGGATATTACTGTAGGATGTAGGAGCCGGTTTGTTTACATCAACAAGAAAAGCTATACAGCAGGATATATGTGAATAAGACCATACACTTGCAACAGATGTAAACACGGTCGCGCGGCCTGCGAGCTGCGCCCACGCAATCTATCGCGCCACCTTTCTGTTTACGTCCATGTTCCATATTTAAACATTCAAACATTTTAAACTCAGTCACGTTTAGACGCTCGACGCGCGTGGTTGCGTCAATTGTACTCTTCTATTGTTAGTGTTTTGAAAAAGTTTTTAACGCTCTTGGTCGGCGATAGTGAATATTTTATTACGCAGTTTGTTATTTTTGTTCATTGTTTGGTGTGAGGAGTTATTTTCTTCGTTTTAAAACATGATGGAATCGAAGACTCTCGAGCCTTCCGACGGTTAGTTGTTTTGTTTTGTTTTCGACCATTGTTTACATTTGCCGTAACAGTGATAAGGATATTTATCGGCGTTAATAAATTACGATGACGGGGTTTTCACTCATTATATATTTATTTTTAACTTGACTTGTATGCAAAATCAATTCAACCCAAAGTTGAGTGGTAAGATATGTGTAACACTAGCCGTAGTGACACGTTTAGGCGAATTTGAGTTCAGCGTAATGTATAACCAGTTATTAAGTGGGGTGGTACAGTATCTCTACCCGACGTCGTAGTGACAATCTTTTTGTTTGTCGCGTTTTGGAATCGTATCCAGCTGCCTAGACGTTTGCAACTGGCATTACAGCGACGACTTCCGATGGATTATCCATCTCTCGATGGTCGCCGGCGTTTTTGCATTGTATTCTGCTTTGAGATTGTATTTGTGTTTGCCGTAGAAGTATTAAAAAAAACGTGGGTTTGCAACTCCTTACGCGTCATAAAAGTGAAACTTCTTAAAAAGGGAGACGCGGTTAGCCTAAACCAGGGGTCGATCGCGAGAGCTTCTCGAGTCGATCGTTGGAATTCCCGTAAAATATAAAATACTTTAAAAATTTTGCGATCGCTTACTTATATCTAAGCAACTCCAATATGACGTACTGCAGATAATTTACTGTATACCTACATTTCAAAACCAATGGCGTGTGATCCTAAAATTCATAAACATAATGTATTTTTCTTTCTTAACGGCGCTATATTGGCGGAATTGTGTAGCTACACATGTTAGCATTATACAAAAAAGAAGTAGTACAAAGATTGGCAGTCGATCACTTGCTATGTAGCTAAATATTTTGTGGTAGATCGCCGATGCTATAAGTTTGAGCATACCTTTAGGCCCTAAACCGTATACGCTATATTTTACTTCTATCTCATGTAACGAAATGTACCTAAAAATGAGGCGTACTTGAAATTTTATTCTCAATTCTCGTCCAATAAATTATCGAATCGTTACATTTTAAAAATAAACCAGTAAGTGTGGAACATTATTTTGCTAGTCGGAGCATCAGTGATCTGTGATCAGCACAGATTGTATGGATCGAGTCCAGTAGTGAATTTCGGCAATTGCTATCTCAAATACAAGTCTATCCGACAGGATCAAAAGGGGTTCCCCGACGTGTTTACGACGGAAGTCACTTCCTCGGGGCATTTCGTTTTGATTCAACACCACCCAGAGAACAACTAGGTGAGGTTACTTGATTTATACCCTAGAGTCTTTACTCATGACCTTTTGATATTTTACGATATAATTTACACTCGGTGTTAACGTCTGAATGCCCGCTAACCTGCTGCTAAGTGACGATGTGGTCCAGGATGGTAACACGCTAATCCTATCGGAGGAACTGGCTCTCAAGTGCAGCTGCCGGAACACACCTATGTTATGCTTGCTCATAGATTTTCAATTTGAGGGTGCTACCTAGCGAAAAAAATATCGTACAACCATGATAGGGTTGCATTAGATAAATTCTTTCACTGAAAGAATAGGATTTGAACCTATGTGATCGACGCCGTGTCCGAAAACACTACAACTGAGCTCATTCATCAAAATGTTAAACGTCAAAATCTCTGTAATGTAGATAGATCCATTATAAAATTAAATTCGAGAGTGATAAAGAAAAATATCGATAATTATTTGACTTCTTATTATCTATACATATTATAAAACTAAACGTCTCTCTGTCTGTCTGTCCGTTTGTTCTTTTAATTCGAAAACCACTTATCCAGTTCACATGTTTTTTATTTTAATTCATAGCTATGTTATCTGATCAGGTTATAGGATATATTTTGTTAGATAAAATAACATACGATATAAGCAGTTACGATAATGGTGAATCAAATCGAAAGAAATACGCATTAGAGGCGCTTAAATGGCTTACTCTGAGTAAACCATACGAGACACTTACATCAAATTAGTATTCTACACAATTGTATATCTTAAAAAGACCTACGAAAAAGTCTGTGATATGTAGTCATTATTATGTGCGAGCGGAGCCACGGGTACAGCTAGTTTGAAGTAAAGTATAGTGTATCTATGATACTTACATTTGCACGAACCCCACTCTATTTAAGCATTTAAATTGCTTTTTAATTACGTTAAAAGTCTCCTGGCATCGTAAGTAGAGAAATAAAAATACGCAAAATATATTAAAAATTAAACAGAAAAAAAAACAACTCGATACGGATGAGTGAGAAGCTGAAGATATTTTGCCTCTCGAGCAATTTTTAAATTGTTTCATTTTTCGCACAAACATGACCATCTGCGTAGGGGCCCCGATCTCGATGCTCTTGACCTTTACAATACAGTAGGTGGTTTTCTATATCATGTAGAATATCCGACGTAGTTGGCATATTTGTAGTTAGCAAGCTGTGGGAAAAATATCTCCTTAGACAATATTTAAAATTTTAAAAATTTAAATTTAGAATGAAAATTTTTTTTTTTCAATTTTACATTTAGATAAATCACTTATGAACTTCAAAAAACATTACCCGATAAGGATTTTTACCTTTTTTAACTTACCTGATGGGTAAGCACAGTGCAATTCAAGTATTGTCAGCTCAAACGGTCAATTGGAAGTAGTTAAAATTTTACTTGCAAGATTTAACCCATAAATACAAATTTATAATCCATCTATACAAATAAATAAAATTGAAGTGTCTGTTTGTAATGTCAAAATAATGAGTTTTAACTTAATGCATATGAAAGTATACATGGTACCTAAAGTACACACGGTACCTATAACAAAATGTGTATGTCTGTCTGTCTATTTGTTCCGGGTAATCTCCGAAACGGTTGGACATATTTTGACGGGACTTTCACTGACAGATAGCCGATGTTATAAGTAGTATAAAACCTACTTTTATTTTAGAAAAATAACTAGGGTTCCGCGCAAATAAAATAATAATCCTTTTAGTTGACCACGCGAGCGGAACTCGGGCACAGCTAGTACTTCTATAACTATAACTCAAGCGTTCAGATTTCCTCACGATGTTTTCCTTCACCGTCAGTCAGACAGTAGTGTTGGCTATTTAAATTCCTAAAAATTGACGAGCGAGTGAGCTGCGGCCGAGACACAAGACGAGCCGCGAGACGAGCCGCGAGGCGTGAGTGTAAATGAGCTGTCAGAATGCGCGTTGACGCGCATCACATCTGAACAGAGCCAAAAGTAATGTTGACAATTTCTTAAGCAGTCATTATGCCGAGCTTAGGTAAAAAAAACCTTCCAAATGAACTTTGAAAAACTTCTTACTAAATATAACTCGGGTTTGTTATAAGGATGATGATTCATTTCTTTGTGTACGGTTTCGTTACTTTTTTTATTATAAGTGCATCATTTGTTGGTATGTTCAGTTCAGTGATCTCGACTGCGATGTTAACACGTGAGTAAAGACAGCGCAGACTGTCATACTCATACATCGTAGGTATCATAAATGGCGTACCTATGTATATTGCGTCTGGCTTAAATTTTAATTGAATGAACAATTTATTTATTTTGTATAAATATACCTTTAGGCGCGTTATAAAAAATGTTATGTTTGAATTTCTGAAATGCGCGAGCACATTGTAACAAAAAGATTACACTATCAAGTGGTTTGGTTAAATCTCTTGTTTTATTGTGCTTAAGATAGTCACATTGTTATTTTTATGTGTAGTGTCATCTATAAATCTATTGAAACTCTATTAATCAGTTATATTTTCATAAAAAAATGTGTAAATTAAAAATAAAACTGCTCTCGTCAAAGAAATAGAACTT